>SJYT01085159.1:41414-56078 GCA_006410635.1 Cephalophus harveyi | reverse complement strand
CCCGCCTCTCCCAGCCCAGCCCCCAACTTGTTAGTGGCAGATGCTGGACGCGCGCGGGGCGGGCGTTCCGGTCGAGTCTTTGCAGCCCGCGCCTCCCGCGGCCCGTTCTTACCAAGCGCTGGAGCCCACGGTTCCCGCCTCTCCCAGCCCAGCCCCCAACTTGTTAGTGGCGGATGCGGGCGTCTGCGCTGTTTTTCCGCTGGGAGAGTTACTATTGGGCTCGTAATCTGTTGGTTTTAGTTAGTTATTTTTCCCTTCCTGTTATGCTGCCCTCTGCGCTTCCAGGGTTCGCCCCAGGCTCGGCAGCGAGAATGTTTCCTGGTGTTTGGAAACCTCTCTTCTTACGAGTCTCTTCCCGCGACGGGATTTCCTTCCCGGGACGGAGCTCCCTCCCTACCTCCTTTGCCTCTTTTTTTCGTCTTTTATAGTTTTCCCTACCTGTTTTTGAAGCCAATGATCTGCTTTTCTGGGTGTCTGATGTTCTCTGCCAGCATTCAGACGTTGTTTTGTGGAGTTTACTCAGCGTTGAAATGTTCTTTTGCTGAAATTGTGAGGGAGAAAGTGATCTCCCCGTCCTATTCCTCCGCCATCTTAGGACCGCCTGAATTCATACTTTAATTATGGTTTGAGCTAGAGAAAATCAACCACTTGCACACCCAGCCCAAGGACCTTCTGCAGGAGGTAGCTTAAGGCCTCCATGGTCAAAGGCTGCACCATAAAGAGACAGCCCAGGATTTTGTGTACTCGGTAATCTCTAAGATGTTACAAAGGATTTAGCTTCTATATTTGGACCAAGGAGCTTCTATGTGATGGCAGTTGTATCACATAATACATCATCAAGGACATTCATGTGTGATAAGATGGTTGCAAAGTGTAAATGTGAAGGTTTCAGATCTACCAGGTAATATAAGGCTCTGATGCCTGAAAGTGTTGGCTGCTAAGTTATATCCGACCCTTTGTGATCCTATGCACTGTGGCCCACCAGGCTCCTCTGTCCATAAGATTCTCTAGGCAAGAATACTAGAGCTGGTTGCCATTCCCTTCTCCAGGAGATCTTCCTGATCCAGGGATCAAATCTGGCTAATTCTTTACCATCTGAGCTGACAAGGAAGCCCCCTGATGACTGAAACAGGGAAGTAAAGGGAGAAAAAGAAATCACCCCAGTAGAAAAATATGAAAATGACATCAACATTAACATAAATGGAGCTGAATTTGTTGTTGATTTGTTTGAGCAATCTCCGGGAGTTGGTGAGGGACAGGGAAGCGTGGCATGCTGCAGTCTTTAGGGTCACAAAGAGTCAAGCATGACTGAGCAACTGAACTGAACTGAGCTGAGCTGTGTGCACTAGACCGTCACCTTTAATTTTTGCTCTACAGCAAATGCACCTTCTGTTCATGGTTAAGTTTCTTACACATGTTATCATTGTCCAGATTGCACATATTCTTTTTCACTGGCTAAGTTCCCAAGAAAGACATGGGCAGGCCCTGTTCCACTCTGTCCTTATTTTCTAATCTTGTCTTGGACCTACTCTTTTGGTCTGGTTATGATGTCCTGGTGTTCACTTTTTAGGTGACTGATTGACTGTCTTCTTTAACAGACTATCAGACATGCTGAAGATGTGGAGGTCATCCCAGTGCATCCCAGATGGGAGGTCATCCCAGTGCAGGTCTTTGAAACTAACAAGTTTAGGTTCCTGATGACTCTGGTGAGCACTCTCATGAAGACAGCTAGCTGCAATAAATACCAAACTCGTTGAGGACAATAAAATTCTGTTTATTATTGTATCACCAGAGGCTAGTATGCTTTGGTGATCATACGTGTCAAAGGAGATGTTAATGGAATGATAAAATTTGAGGCTGAGTAAAAACAAAAAGATACGTTCATTGTGGAATAAGCTGAGTTTGAAAATGAAGCAAATCATCATTTTGGAATTGTTTAGCAGGCCTCGTGGAAATACAGGTCTGTAGCTAAGTGCAAGTTTCTTAACAGATATCCATATTTGTAGGACTTACGCATAGTCACTCGGTGAGACAGAGAACATGGGTGAAATTGCAGAAGCAGCAAATAGGGTGAAGGACAAACTGCTCAGATCTATATTATGGGCTTGTTCGCAATAAGTATCCTGATCTTTGATTTTCTTGTACTATGATTTTGTCTCTTTATGTTTCTTTTCTTTTATCCATATTTTAAAGGTTATATATTATGTATAATGGGCTTCCCCGATTGCTCAGTGGTAAAGAATCTGCCTGAAATGCAGGAGACATGAGTTTAATCCCTGGGTTGGAAAGATGCCAGAGAAGGAAATGCCAACCTACTCCAGTTTTTGCCTGGAGAATCCCATGGACAGAAGAGCCTGGCAGGCTACAGTCCACAGGGTCGCAAAAGGGTCAGAGATAATTTAACAACTAAAAAATAACAACAATTATGTATAACAGGTAATATGATTTGCTGTATTTCTGGGATAAGGCAAGATAAGAAACGAAACGGAAGCATAGAAAAGAGGACTGACTAGTCATTGAGTAACAGAAGGACTAAGGTTGGATCAAGACAGGAAGAAGCAAGTTTTAAAAAGCAGGAACTACAGGGACATCTGAGAAGAAGCAGTGAAGAGAGAAAGCACAGGATTTTATCTTCGCTGTCAATATGACTGTGGAGAGCAGCCTTCGTGCACGGGTCGGGGTTGGGTCCAGGCAATGAGACAGAAAGGAGCTATTCTGAGACAAAAAACTGGCAGCAAGTGTGTGTTTGTACTGACCACACGGTGGAACTGAATTCAAGTTTTCTAAATTTGTCCAGACTAGAAGCATGTTTGATCCTGAACTGTGGGCAGAGCTGAGCCTGTGGGCAAGGGTCAAGTGATTAAAGAAAGCATACCAGGAGCTAAAGCCAAGGAATTTAATTTGTGGCCCTGGTCTCCCCAGGAAACAGTTTTGCTTTCTATTCAAAGCAAACTGACTATTACCTTCACTCCTGGTAGCTACTTTGATACACAGTGTAAATCTAACAAATCTATTGAAAATATAGCTCAAAGAACATGAGCTCTTGATGTAGAGTTGGCTCTGTGACCTCAAAGTCCTGTCAATGCCCTGAAAGGGAGCCCTTTTCTGGCAAGTTGCCTTTCTCTGGTTCATTTAAAATGTTCATTTTCTTTATCAAGATTCCTGTGCTTGTCTGGTCATGAATTTAATGACTTGACCTCTTTCATGAATCTGGCTCTGATAATCACTTCAGTCATGCATAAGTGTTTTTCTTTCCTCACTAGATATCTTTGTCTGGAAATTATGTATATTTTCTTTTCATTGTAGGGAATGTAGGTATAATGTATATTCAACCAAGTATCTCTATATAACTTAGACTTTTGGTAGTCAAGGAGGCCCATAGTAAGTTGTGTGATGACAGTGTCTTAATTTTTGTTCTTTGAAAAGTAATTCCTAAAAGAAGTGATTTTGTGCTAAGAGTTTATTTGAAAGTGAATCCAGGCTGAAGCTGAAACTCCAGTACTTTGGCCATCTGATATGAACACCTCACTCATTGAAAAAGACCCTGATACTGGAAAAGATCGAAGGCAGGAGGAGAAGGGGATGACAGAGGATGAGATGGTTGGATGGCATCACCGACTCAATGGACATGAGTTTGAGCAAGCTCCAGGAGATAGTAAAGCCTGAGGAAGGCTGATGTGCTGCTGTCCAAGGGATCACAAAGAGTCAGACATAATTTAGCAACTGAATAGCAACAGGCCAGAAGCATGGTGAGAGAGTAGGAATGTGAGATGGGTAAGGGGGGATAACAGATAACAACAACAACAAAAAGATACACTAGTGACCATTACATACACATTAGAAGCCACTGCAGGAACTAGACTTCGATGCCAATAAGCAACTGTGTTGAAAATATTTCAAAATTGTGCCCTGATAGATGACTAACTTTGGTTGGTTATTTACCAACAGTCCTCCTTGTAGTTTGAAGGTCGCTACTGCAATCGTTAGCCCACTGGCGCTTCTGAACTGTCCTACAGGCAAGTTGATCTTGCTCACGTAGGCATTGAAAGCTATCAAACAGATAAAGGTACATAATACAGGAAGGCATTATATACAGTGTGACTCCATCCAAGTCGCAATTATCATCTAGGGTGAACTACCTAAGGGAATTGTAGTGAAGCACCAAGCACATCTTAGGTTCATCCTGCAGTCTATTATGCCTTGCACAATTTAAACATTAAATACCCTTCACTGATTCTTCAAGGTAATCAATGGTCATGATTTCTAAGAAAATAAGATCTGCCACATAAGAGTTACTAAAACTAGAGTTTAAACTGACAGAGTAAATTCTAAGAAAATAACTAGTATTCATTATCTTCCTTCTACCACTTCCTTTATAGTTTCTTCATATTTCCCTAGCACTTTTCCTAGATTGTTTGACTAGTGAGATTATATAGATCTTGGACTTAAGATGTAATAGAAAGGACTGTGTTCTAGGTTAATATATCCTTGTCAGATCCTGACTGCTGTAACTTCCTGTTCACCATTATTCCTGAGCATAGAGACATCATGAGATACACAAGCAAATATCTTATAGGTATTATATACAAACTTCTGTACTTCCATTATGTAACAGCACTGCTAGTTCCCTGTAATAGTCAAGGTCAAAAATCACAGGTATGATAGTAATATTTATCTAAACTTTTCAACTACAACTCCAGTTGGCCAACAGGGAAAGAACACAATGATTAGGGGCTGTCAGTTAAAATGTTAAATGGAAGTCTTACTACATTATCTGATGGAAATTTTGCTTCAGTTGTGTTCTAGTCTTTGCGACCCTTTGGACTATAGCCCACCAGGCTCCTCTGTCCGTGGGATTCTCCAGGCAAGAATACTGGAGTGGGTTGCCATGCCTTCCTCGGGGGGATCCTCCTGACCCAGGGATCAAACCCACGTCTCTTACTTCTCCTGCACTGGCAGGCAAATTCTTTACAACTAGCCCTACCTGGAAGCCCAGAAAATAGTGTATAAATACTAAATCCATACTTTGGTGCATTAGCTTCTTAGCACTTCTTCTATGTCCTTGGCATAAGCTCTGCAGCCAGAGAAAGCTCTCAGGTAGAGATACATTTTCATAAACTAGGAAGCCATGGGCGTATATAGTAGCTGTCCTGCAAAGCTAACGGGGCAAAAGAATTCAAGGTAGATGCTGGCTGCTATAGCTTGATAGTTAAATACTAAGACTACAACTGGTATGTATGTTTATGTTCCTTCTCTTGGGAGATGAAGTATCTGACAGTATTGTAAATGATGACTACATAATTTATAATACAATGGTAATGAGGTATACTGAGGAGAATGGTAAGTGGTACAGCCCATGACCAGGACTCTCCGGTTCTAAGGACAGGGAGAGGGAGCACTGGAGGAGGGGCTAGAAGTAAGTGAGGTCGGAGAGACCTCTGAAGTCCAGATATTGAGCCCACATATAATGCAAATGGTTATGGGTTTCCTTGTGAGATAAGGAGTCTCTTGTTAGAAATTCAGTGAACATAGTTTTTGTTTACTCTTGGAGTTAATGGTTAGGAAGAAGTCATTCTTTGGAATTTGATTCTGGGTCACTGACTTGGTGCCCAAATCAGTCTCAACTGTTCAATCCAAGGGTCTATGATCATTTAATAACAATATAATAGTTACAACATTTTTAAAGAAAATCTGAGGTCATTATGTACAAAGAACTAGGTTATATATACAGAAAGAAAGAGAAGGTCAAAATCAACCCCTGAGTAACCCATTAGAATATTGTTTTACAGTGGTAATTACCTAACATCCCTAATACAGTTTGAGTCTGCTGAAGATTATTTCTCTTTATTAACAATGTGATCATAATTTTCATTATAAGCTTGATAAATAAAGAAAAGTAAATTCTAATTATTCAATCCCAGTAGCTATTGGAAGGCAATGGCACCCCACTCCAGTACTCTTGCCTGGAAACTCCCATGGATGGAGGAGCCTGGTGGGCTGCAGTCCATGGGGTCGTTAGAGTTGGACATGACTCGGTGACTTCACTTTCACTTTTCACTTTCATGCATTGGAGAAGGAAATGGCAACCCACTCCAGTGTTCTTGCCTGGAGAATCCCAGGGATGGCAGAGCCTGGTGGGCTGCCATCTATGGGGTCGCACAGAGTCGGACACGACTGAAGTGACTTAGCAGTAGCAGCTATTGGAAACTCTGGCAAGAAGAGATAGAAATGTAATTTGTATTTAACATGTATAAATCAGACTAAAAAAGAACTTAATTTTAATGATTATCTCTTTCTACATTGATTTTGCTTTATCTTTCTCTTATCCCAATCTCTCTCTCTACTTTGGCAGGTTTGTCTGTGCCTTCAGTTTTGGGCCTATAATCTCCTGATAGCTTCTAATCTTTAATACTGAAAAGTAGTACAGTTGATGTTTATGGTACCATCATGACAGATAAGTATAGAATAAACAAGAATTGAAGATTATTTTTTTATTTCTCAACAATTTTTATTTTTAATTATATATTTTTCTAATATAAATTTATTTATTTTAATTGGAGTCTAATTACTTTGCAATATTGTATTGGTTTTGCCATACATCAACATGAATCCACCACAGGTATACACATGTTCCCCATCCTGAACCCCGCTCCTTCCTCCCTCCCTGTACCATCCCTCTGGGTCATCTCAGTGCACCAGCCCCAAGCATCCAGTATCTTGCATCGAACCTGGATAATGATTATCTCTTTCTACATTGATTTTGCTTTATCTTTCTCTTATCCCAATCTCTCTCTCTACTTTGGCAGGTTTGTCTGTGCCTTCAGTTTTGGGCCTATAATCTCCTGATAGCTTCTAATCTTTAATACTGAAAAGTAGTACAGTTGATGTTTATGGTACCATCATGACAGATAAGTATAGAATAAACAAGAATTGAAGATTATTTTTTTATTTCTCAACAATTTTTATTTTTAATTATATATTTTTCTAATATAAATTTATTTATTTTAATTGGAGTCTAATTACTTTGCAATATTGTATTGATTTTGCCATACATCAACATGAATCCACCATGGGTGAAGATTATTTTATATTTATAAATCTGACTGTAAATTGCCTATCATCATAAAGCACTGTTTTAATCATATCTGATATTTATGCTTTTGTATTTTAGGTGATTTTAGCAACCTACAGAGCAAACTAGCTCTAATACATATATTTTCTGAAGCTTTCAAATGCAATTTATAAAGATAAAGTAACAGTTTTTTTCACCTCTGGCAATTGCAGTAGGTTGTTGTTGTTTTACTTTTATAGTTCTGAATGCATGCTATCTCTTACCAGGGAATATAATAGTTGATATTAGTTGTCCCAAGCTAGATAATAATAATATAAGCTTTTCAAATTGGTATCAACACATGGGTTAGTGAACAACTCAGCATTCTAACAAAGCTACATTGAATTTTTTTAATTGCCAATTACAGTTAATTAATTTCTAAAGTATATCTTAGAATATAAGGTGTTATATTTCATATTGCCTCTTGAAAAATTCCCAGCATTTATGTGATAAGCAAGTTGAAAGAAACATTTCCCCCCAAATTTTTCATTAATATTGAAACTATTTTATAAATTTTAAATTTATCAACATTATTGGATAGTATTTATGGAACACTTCTTATATTATACCAGGTCTTCACCCTTCCCGATAGCCTTGTCCTTTTCCAAGAATTTAACAATTTCTCCCTCAAACATATGCGCTTGCCTATGTCTTGATTTTGGACTCTGTGATTTGGTTTAGCCAATGGGATATTAGTACATATGACACAACCAGAAGCTTAACGCATTAGACTTCTTCTCTTTATTCTTTATTTATTTCTTCCTTAGACACCTGAAGGAGAACCACCTTGGTGAGATCTGGCTAAATGCTTGAGTCATCCCAGCAGAGATCTGAAGGACTGCCCTAGTCAATTCACAGAGGCTTAAGGAGAAAAAGTTATTTTTTATTGCCATTGAGATTTTGTAGCTCTATGTATTATACCAACAGCTATCTAATACAGATGCATACAGTTTGTGGCCTGCAATGATTCATGTTAAAGTGGTTACAATTATATGAATAAATATAATACTATATGATTAAGACACTACATCAGTGTTTAGAGTACTAGCAAGCAAATATATGGAAAAACAAACACAGATTGTCTTCAGCATTGTGATCAGATACTTGGTCTTATGAACACATTTATATACATAAGACCAAGTATGAGTTCTTCCAGATGTTCAAGCTGGATTTAGAAGGGGCAGAGGAACCAGAGATCAAATTGCCAACATAGTTGGATCATAGGAAAAGAGAGTTCCAGAAAAAAACATCTACTTCTGTTTCATTGACTACCATAAAGCTTTTGACTCTGTGAATCACAACAAACTGTATAAGATTCTTAAAGAGATGGGAATACCAGACCAACTTACCTGCCTTCTGAGAAATCTGTATGCAGGCAAGTAGCAACAGTTAGATATACATGGAACAATGGACTGGTTCCAAATTGGGAAAAGAGTACATCAAGGCTGTATATTGTCACCCTGCTTGTTTAAGTAATATGCAGAGTACATCATGTGAAATGTCAGGCTGGAGGAAGCACAAGCTGGAATCAAGATTGTTGGGAAAAATATCAATAACCTCAGATATACAGATGACACCACCCTTAGGGCAGAAAGCCAAGAGCAACTAAAGGGCTTCTTGATGAAACTGAAAGAGAAGAGTGAAAAAGTTGCCAAAACTCAACATTCAAAAAACAAAGATCATCACCTCATCACCTCATGGCAAATAGATGGGAAAACAATGGAAACAGTGACAGACTTTATTTTCTTTGGCTCCAAAGTCACTGCAGATGGTGATTACAGGCATGAAATTAAAAGACATTTGCTCCCTGGAAGAAAAGATATGACAAACCTAGATAGCATATAAGAAGAGACATTACTTTGCCAACAAGTATCTAGTCAAACTATGGTTTTTCCAGTAGTCATGTATGGATGTGAGAGTTGCACCATAAAGAAAGCTGAGCACTGAAGAATTGATGCTTTTGAACTGTGATATTAGAGAGGACTCTTGAGAGTCCCTTGGACTGCAAGGAGACCAGACTAGTCAATCCTAAAGGAAATCAATCCTTAATATTCATTGGAAGGACTGATGCCAAAGCTGAAGCTCCAGTAGTTTGGCCACCTGATGTGCAAAGAGTTGACTCATTGGAAAAGCCTCTGATTTGGGGAAAGATTGAAAACAGGAGGAGAAGGGGATGACAGAGGATGAGATGGTTGGATGGCATCACCAACTCGATGGACATGAGTTTGAGCAAGCCCCAGGAGTTGGTGATGGACAGGAAAGCCTGGTATGCTTCAGCCTGTGGAGTTACAAAGAGTCAGACATGACTGAGTGACTGAACTAAACTGGCACATTTATAAATTCAAGAATGATTGTTCTTAACTAGCAATTTGGCATTTTAGTACATTTAGAGAAGCAATATGAAAATTTAGTGTGGTAAAGTAATCACAGGGATTTCTGCAGTCTGCTGGTTGCCCTCCTCTCCTTCTTACACAAAATGAAAGTGTTAATTGCTCAGTGGTGCCTGACTCTTGGTGACCCCCATGGACTGTAGCTTACCTGGTTCTACTGTCCATGGAATTCTCCAGGTAAGAATACTGGTGTGGGTAGCCATTCCCGTCTCCAGGGGGATCTTCCAACCCAGCTATCAACCCCAGTTCTCCTGCATTGCAAACAGATTCTTCACTGTCTGAGCCACTAGGGAAGCCAAGCAAAGATAGAATCACCCAGCCACACTTGCAGGTTAGTGTGGCCGTATAACCTAGAATCTGTTTAATGTAATGTAAACAAAAGGGCTGGATTTGACTTTCAGGGAGCTCTTTAAAGAAAGCCCACTCAGCTGAAAATGGAACGTTTCTGTGGTTTCCACCACCCGCTTGTATTGAGGTGTGGACCTGATAACCTGGTAGCCAACTTGGAGCATGAGTCGACCTCATGGTGGATATTATGATGATAGCATAGAAAACACAAGAATCCTGACTCCTTTCAAAGGTAGACAGGCCTTTAACTTCTGTCTCTGGTATTAAGAGTGTCTCAATCATTCTTATTTTGAACTTTGTAGTATTTTGAGTATTCAAAGAGGCTATCCCTAACAAGTCATGAAGTGCAGATGAACTTGTTCCTGAAAATAAATATAAGATGCAAAACAGTGTTTAATTTTAACTCCCAAGGCATCTAGGAAAGTTTGTTTGTTTGTCTGTTTGTTTCCCTAGTGTCAGTAGTTAGGACATAATACCTCTAGCTTCCCTACCTGCACCTTATGTAGCACTCTGAATCTGCTAATGCTATGCTTCATCTGCATTCTTCCTATTAATTCTGTCAGTCAGGAGGGATCTGAAATGTGCATTCATTCACACAGGGCATATTCATTATTTATAAAATTTCACTATGTCACATACTCCAGGTCTGTATCCTTTGGGCAATGTTGGAAACTTAAAGTTAAAAAAAAAAAAAAAAAAGAATATCTAATATTGGAGCTCTTGATGTTCAGAACATACCTTGTAAAAGTTTGACATCTTCAACAAAAATGTTTCAACATTATTACTACTCTTCTGTATCTCTTAGATAAATATTTTTTATTAAAAATGGAAGTTCAGATCACTGAATTGAGAGATGAATTTTGTTTTATAACTGTCAAGACTGAACCAAACCACCAACTTAATAATTCTTAAAGGCATTTATAAATATTCATGAGAAAATAAAAACGGAATAAAAATTCATCCTTTTTAAGACCAACTAGGGCAATTTCCATTATTGACTAGGACTTAAACTGTTTATCTCATCAGCATTCCTCCTCACCCTTACATCCTCCTTCAATGATTGTGGCTATTTGCCAGCCTCAGTTAAATATATATATTTATATTATTCCTCATAATCCCTGCCTTATTATTGTTGAGGAAATAAGCATCTCTTTCTATTCCATTCCATGTGCAATACCTTCTCTTTGTATCTTAATACTTATTTTTAGATGGTTTTTTTATTGTTTATATTTTGACATTTATGTTTCATTTTAGTTCATTTTTGTATACAGTTTGAGGTATAGAAGATTTTTCCCCTCTTTGGATATCTGATTGCTCTACCATAATTGTTGAAGTGACTATCCTAACTCCACTGAATTACTTATATACCTCATTTCTAAAATCAATTCATATTAATTCACATTTTCACCTTTAAGCTTGATACTAGATAATAGCATTTGATATTTGCTATAGATAGAGGGAGTTTCCTTCTCTTCATGGTTGGTTGAAAATTTTTAGCAAGAATGGATGTTAGATTTTGTCAATTAAAAACAAAACAAAAGAGGCAAAATGTCTGAATAGACATTGCACCAGAGAATATATATAGATGATGCAAAAGTCTATGAAAAGATGCTGAACATCATTGACCATTAAAAATTTTTCTTGAATCTATAGAGAAAGCCAGGATGAATTTACATCTTAAAATTATTGCATCTCCAGACCCATGAACATGGTATATCTCTCTATTTAAGTCTTTTTTTTTTTTTTTTAAGTATGAAAATATACTTTATAGTAGAAACTAATATAACATTTTTTTTTTTAGACATGCCCTTATTGGCATTTTAAATCACCTTATCTCCTACAAAGCAACAAGGATAAAAATGATCCTGTCTTCTTTAATTTCTTTAAGCTATATCATGTGATCTATATAAATTTCCAGGGAACAGGTGTTTCACTTTTTTTTTTCTGTTACATTCCTAAATATTTCATACTTTATCCTATTGAAAATATAAGGTAAAACTTCTTTCAATTACTGCTATACACCTATTGAACAGGTTACAATAAAAAGGCCAGTCATACCAAATATCTTTGTGAGAATGAGGAACTGGGACTCTCACATCCTGCTGCTGAAAATGTAAAAGGATAAAGCCACTTTATAAAACACTATGGTAGATTCTTAAACAGTTAAATATACATCTCAACTTATGAGTCATCCCTTTTTTAAAAAAGATTTTTTTGATGTGGACCATTTTTTTTAAGTATTTATTGAATTTGTTAACTGTATTGCTTTTGTTTTATATTTTGCTTTTTTGGCCTTGAGGCATGTTGGATCTTAACTCTCCAACTAGGGACTGAACCCACATCCCCTGCATTAGAACGTGAAGTGTTAACCACTGGACCTGCAGGGAAGTCCCGGTGCGATCTCTTCTATTGCTAGGCATTTACTCAAGAGAAATAAATGCACATGCCTATAAAGTGACTTAAACAGATGTTGTGAGAAGCATTATTTGTAGTCATCAAAACTGTAAACCACTCTAGTGTCCATCAATAGATCAATGGATAATCATCCACGTATTGCAAGTAGAAATGAGGGAACTGTAAATCATTCATCTTAGCCTTTAGGTTTTGGGAGAAATAAGATGGACTCTCCAGGTAAATCTGAAGCATTACCACCTAGTTGAGTTTTTTTTCTTCCTACGTGAAGGCAAAAAGGTACCGGTTAGCTTCATCAACTAGAGAATGTACAACATACATCAATTACAGTAAAAAAAAAAAAAAAAAAATACTTCCAGTGGGAATGTGTGTGTGTTAGTCACTCAGTCATGTCTGACTCTTAGCGACCCCATGGACTGTAGCTCTCCAGGTTCTTTCCTTCATGGGATTTTTACTGGAGTGGGTTGCTGTTTCCTTCTCCAGGTGATCTTCCCAACCTAGGGATCGAATCTGGGTCACCCACATTGCAGGCACACTCTGAGCCACCAGGGAAGCTCTAGTGGGAGTAGATACTATTAATTTATGAGAATTAGGAATAACATTGTCAAGGGATAACGATGTTCATTGCTCAGAGATCCTGGCAAATCTTTACCGTCAATACTTAGATTTTCTCACCTATAAAATGCAAGTGTTAATGTGTAGTACAAGGGACAAGGAGGCCTTGAGACTTGTAATCTTCCATTATATCTTGTAGTGTTTCTTCCCTTATAGGGTATTGATTAGTAAATGTGCAGAGGTTTTGAGGAGTATGCTTGAATCTTGATTGGAGGTGCATTGTGAATTTTGACAATAATAGGTGGAGACTCTGCCCATAAAAAAGGTGGTAGCTGATTCAATAGGGACAAATGTTTCCAGAATTGGCTCTAGCAGCTACTGTCAGAGTCAGAACAAACAAAAGATGTTAAAGTGCCATTTAATACAGCTGGCTGGTTACTTTGATGATTACTGTCAATTTCTAGGTTATTTTCCTCTATTGAGAGAAAAATATTTTAGCACAATACTTCTCTTATAACTTTCAACCTAATAACTGGACAAGAACACAGGAAATAAGGAGAAAAGTATGTCTCTCTCAAAGTGTCTAAACAAAATGAAAAGTTCAGAGACAGAATCCTCTAGAGGTTCACTAAGGAGTCTCTACTATCTGAATGGTTTAGTACTAGGAAGCAGGGTCTGTTCTTAGTAGTGGGGTTGAGCACCAACAGTGTAGCTCTGTTGCCAGTTAGGATGGGAAGAGATTTGTCTCCAATCTGGAGAGATGGTTCTCCAAACCAATTAAGAGGAAGGGCTGGGAAGAGTGCTATAATTCCTCAGATCCCTGTCCTTGAGAATTAGGAGTTTGCTTTGAGGTCTGAAGGCACTTAAAGTGCTTATTTGTAACAATCTCTTTGCCAATGACCTGGATCCTTGTAATAACAGCAGAAACTAGGAGGACTTGGTTTCATTTAGGAGACTTCATTTGTTGTAGCGGAAGATTAAGAATTTTGATGATCTCTCTTGGAGATGACTCATGTAGAGTATGAGAGAGCTGATTTGCCAGAGTAACCAAATCTGGAGTGGACATAGTTTCTCATTCCTTCCTGGTCCTTTTTTACTAGAAAGGAAAAGTCTAACTTCAACATACAGTTAAAAGCTAGTTGAGTGGAACCAACATCTGACAGAGACCAGAATTAAAAAAAAAAAAAAGACAACAATCAAACAATCAACTGCTCATAGTAGTAGTTAATGGTAGGTTCAGCAGATTTTTTTGTTCAAGTCTAAATTTTCTTCCAATCAACAGGCATTAAAAAAGCCCTAGGAATTGCTTGCTGAAGTTGCCTAATGATTGTTGATTGATCATTTAATAAACTAGTAGGCTGGTTTCCAAGTTGTAATTCTAGATCTTCAGGATTTTCCCAATTAGTAGTTTTCATTTAATACTGGCACTTGTTTTCACTGAGAAGCAAATGAATAAGCTGATATAAATCATAGAAACAATGTCTGAATGACTATATTAAATTATTCAGCAAACATGAGAAATTTCTTAAGTTATTTTGGAAAAATGTTTGACTATGGCTCACAGTTCAGCTTTAGTCCAGGGAGTCTAAGAAATAAAGGGTTTAGCCTCTGGGTCCTCAGAACTTTAATTCTGAAGGAACAGATTCTGATAAGTTTAGAGGAAAAGGGAATGGAGAAAGTTTCAGAGAAAGTAGGAAGCTTGCTGGGAGCATTAGTGTGGTGAACTTGAGGGTACTGAGGTGGTATAGAAAGAATAGAGGAAGATGACACCTGAGACAAAGAAACTCAGGAAGAAGAGCTCTAGGTATCAGGGGTCATTTTGTTTTTTCTAATTTTTTTTTTTTTTTT
>SJYT01085159.1:27814-40285 GCA_006410635.1 Cephalophus harveyi | reverse complement strand
GTAGTCAAGAAAGCAGAAATAGATGTTTTTCTGGAACTCTCTTGCTTTTTCCATGATTCAGCAGATGTTGGCAGTTTGATCTCTGGTTCCTCTGCCTTTTCTAAAACCAGCTTGAACATCTGGAAGTTCACGGTTCCCATATTGCTAAAACTTGGCTTGGAGAATTTTGAGCATTATTTTACTAGCATGTGAGATGAGTGCAACTGTGCGGTAGTTTGAGCATTCTTTGGCATTGCTTTTCTTTGTGATTGGAATGAAAACTGACCTTTTCCAGTCCTGTGGCCACTGCTGTGCTTTCCAAATTTGCTGGCATATTGAGTGCAGCACTTTCACAGCATCATCTTTCAGGATTTGAAATAACTCCACTGGAATTCCATCACCTCCACTAGCTTTGTTCCTAGTGATGCTTTCTAAGGCCCACTTGACTTCATACTCCAGGATGTCTGGCTCTAGATGAGTGATCACACCATCGTGATTATCCAGGTCGTGAAGATCAGTAAAGTTTGGAGAGGTTTAAATGTAAGGAACGCAAGAGTTGGATCCAGGAGGAGGATGTACCTTCAAACAGCAAGCTCACTGAGAAAAAAGCAGTGAGTGACAATGGTGTCAATCATGAATACTGGACTTTTTTGCTTACCAGCCCCCAAGTTGTGAGAGGTCCCTGTACAGGCCTCCAAAACATTGAGTTGAAACAATATATAACCAGGTATTTCTACAGCAATGATGAATTTATTTGGAATCAGTAGAGAATTGCACAGGGCTTCCCCGGGTGGCTTAGTAGTAAAGAATCTTTGCTAACAAAGAACTCGTGGGTTCCATCCCTTGGTCAGGAAGATGCCCTGGAGAAAGAAATGAGTTGGATATGACTTACAGAATAGACAACAACAAAAAAGAATTGCAGTTCAGGATCTGCAACTGTGGTGCGTGAGTGTGTGCAAATTGCCCTAGTCATGCCTGATTCTTTGTGACCCCATGGAATGTAGCCCACCGGGATCCTCTGTCCATGGAATTTCACAAGCAAGATTACTGGAGTGGGTTGCCATGCTCTCCTCCAGGGGATCTTCCCAACCCAGGAATAGAACCCACGTCTCCTGCACTGCAGGCAGATTCTTGACCAGTAACATCTTCTGGTGAGCCACATACAAGTCACCACATGGAAAGGGAAAGAAAACACTTTCATAGAGGGAAGAAAGAAGCTGGGAGAGATATAATAAACAAAGTCCATCCATTTTCACTGCTGAGTATTTGCAAGGAAAGAAGAGTCTCTTTTCTTCTTATTGGGCTTTTCTATTGTCACAGGGTGGGAGAGCATCTCCTTCTAGTCTCCTAACTCCACTGAACTCAGGCTTCTGTTTATTAATTTTTTCAAGATCATGGTTTGAAAGAAAACAACAAAGATCTGTAAAGCCATTATCTTTAAATTAAAAAAAAAAAAAAAAGATCATGAAATGAGTAGAACTGACCCTCTCCAATACAAGTGGGATCAGTTGAAAAATTGAGTAGCCAAATGATTAACCCTCTAGAGAGTAAAGGGAACTCCTCCTACCTGGCTGCCTTAGAACTGGAACATGAGTTTATTAATGCCTTCAGACTCAAACTGAAATATAGGCTCAGCTTGAGCCTACTCTATTGACTCTCCTGGGCCTATAGCTTTCTGGCTGCTACTCTTGGGACTATAAATGGTTCTGTTTCTTTAAGAATCTTGACTAACACAGAGTTTTATACCAAGAATGATTAAAGAGAAACAGCTTTATAAGGATAAGCTTTCTAATTTGGTTCAAGGGTTTCTAGTATTGGCTCTCAACTCTTATTATATTTAAAGATATAAATGACTTTATTTCCAGTATTAAAAGAGATCATTGGTAGTCTACAGGATGATCTAGCAATGGAAGTACACAAAATGTCATCATTGGATAATCCTATTCAAGTTTTTGTGAAACAAGGAGCTGGATAACTGTGCCTTTGGTACTTTGGGATTTTTTTTTTTTTTCAAACTAATTGTCAATGAGACTGACTGGTTGCTCCAAATGTCACTGGACAAAGTATGAAAAGAAATGAATGAATTCAGGGATTTTAATTCTAAGGTCAAGCGCTACATGAAGAACTGAAAACTTATGTGTGTGCCCTGGAAAGAGACTCTTACCTTTGATTGACACAGGACTGAGAATATTTAAAACCTAGCCCAAAATTCCTTCCTGCCAATGGATGAATTTCAATGTAAATTAAATTCCCAGCCTCACAGTGTCTACTGTGAATGTGATGGCATTAATTTGTAAAGAATGGGATCTTATAAGCTGGAGAGGGGATTTGTGGGAAGGTTCCAGTAAATATGGAGATATCAAGCCCCTAAATTCTGATGAGTCTTATTTGCCATGGAAGAGGCCTGTCCATTCCCGGTGGAAGGAGACGTCACACATCCTGAGTAGAGTGCCTCTCTACCGTGTCTGAAAAGATGAACTCTGCATTCCCTGAGGAAATTGTGTTGACCTCCCCAGCAGCAGTTGTTAGGCAAGACAATGCAGGTTGCCCTCAGGATTCAGCTCCGCTCCCCCAGCTTTCTTTACTTCTAGGCCTATAACTACACTCAAGACTCAGCAGGCTTTTAAAAGTGCAGAACAAATTGTATCCCATGAAGAAGAACACTAGCACTTCAAAAAAACTTCTTAAGTTTTCTAATTTACACCAACAGAAGTTTGACAAACACATCTGAGAATGGATGAGTGTGCGATATTGGAAAAATATAGTTGGACCAGGCTGAATTTTTTGATACGGGCTCTCTAAGCATCAGTCACTCAGTTCAGTCATTCAGTCATGTCCAACTCTTTATGACTCCATGGACTGCAGCCCAGAGCTTACTCAAATTTATGTCCATCAAGTCGGTGAGGTCATCCAACCATCTCATCCTCTGTCATCACCTTCTCCTCCTGCCTTCAATCTCTCCCAACATCAGGGTCTTTTGCAATGAGTCAGTTCTTTGCATCATGTGGCCAAAATATTGTAGCTTCAGTTCCAGGTTCAGCGTCAGTCCTTCCAATGAATATTCAGGACTGATTTCCTTTAGGATTGACTAGTTTGATCTCCTTGCAGTCCAAGAGACTCTCAAGAGTCTTCTCCAATACCACAGTTTAAAATTGTCAATTCTTCAGCACTCAGCTTTATTTATGGCATATTCTACATTTAACACTGCAACTTGGAGAGTTACAAATAACTAACAGGTTGCTTGCCTAAAACATAGATCATTGACAGATGGTCCATAATGAGTGAGTTAGAAATGGCTCAGAGACAGTGATCACCTCATGGACATTCTTCTGATTGGCAGTCAGCATCATCAACCTTCTGGTTTCAACCAGTCTGGGTCCACTTGCTTGTGGTCAGCATATCACTATTTTTTTCCACCTAGTAGGGCTTCCCAGCTGGTGCTAGTGGTAGAACAACAACAAAAAAAAAACACCTACCTGCCAAAGCAGGCAATGGAAGAGTCACAGGTTCAATCCTTGAGTTTGGAAGATCCCTAGAGTAGGAAATGGCAATCCACTCCAGTATTCTTGCATGGAAAACCCCATGGACAGAGGAGTCTGGTGGGCTGCAGTCCATAGGGATGCAGAGGCAGACGTGACTGAGCAACTGAGCACAGTGAGGGTTTCAGTATCCTCAAAACAGCTCAAAGATATTGTTATGTATATGCTTTGAGGGGAACCAGAACCTAGACCCAAGGCTGCACTATTGCTCCTGACTGTTCTTTCCTTGTCTTCGAATCTCCTCCTTTCCCTAATTAGCAGCTGTTTCTCAGGAAAGGCCTTGATTAAATATCCTGTAATCAAGAAATGGGGAACACATGAACGCTTTTGTGCCCTGGAGCCTCACAAGGACCTGCTCAGATTCAGGACTTGTCTTGATTTAACATAGGAGAAGTGATTCAAAGGTGTAGCAAGATTGGGATTTTAGAATAGATCTGTCTTTTAGAAACTACTTACCCATATTGGAAAGGTCCAGAGACAACTTTCATTACAAGAATGAGGAATACATTTGTAAGCCCTGTGACACTCTTTGCTATAGGATAGACCTTATGTGACAGGGCACAGTGGTCACTGAATTGGAAAAGCTAAATACAAAGTGATGATCAAGTCTAAATGATCCTAGAGTGGCAGGGACCAAATGTCAGCATCAACCACCAAATGCCAGGTGAGTGTGATTCCTATCAGTGGACCACAGGATGAAACCAGTAATCAGAATCATCTGACTCATAGAGACCTATAAAACTGGCTAGTTGATTCTGGAGCTCCTAGAAGCAAAACAGAAAATCTGTTAAAATATTACTTGATCCGTAAAAACAGAAAAGCTCTAGAACAAGCAAACAAAAAGTCTGACTGCTAAGTTACTTTAGTCATATTTGACTTTTTGTGACCTTATGGATTATAGCCTGCCAACCTCCTCTGTCTGTGAAATTATCCAAGCAAGAATACTGGAGTGGGTTTCCATGACTTCCTCCAGGGAATATTTCTAACCCAGGGGTCAAACCCATATTTCTTATATCTCCTTCACTGGCAGGCAAGTTCTTTACCACTAGTGCCACCTCTAAGCTGAATTAAAAACAGATTTCTGAGCCAGTTTACAGACCCAGAATATTTGAATGAAAAGAACATTGAGTACCCTTGAGGAGTGTCCCTGGTACCTTACTAAAAATGTATCATTCATCTTTCTCCAAGCCTTACTCAGGGACCTATGAGCTTTGCCAGGGTAATTGTGCTCTGGGGAGAAGGAAACCATCAGACTCTGGAGAAAAGTGGCTCTGAACTAACACTAATGCCAGGGAACCCAAAACATCACTTGTCTTTCAGTCAGAGAAAGGATTTATGGAAGTCTGATGGCCAATGGAATTTTAGTTTAAGTCTGTCTCATAGTGGGCCAAGTGTATCTCCCAATCTATCTTGTGGTTATTTCCTCAGTTCTGAAATGCATAATTGGATTAGATATACTCATAAAATGGCTTTCTTCCCTGACCTATGAACTGAGGGCTCTTATGGTTGAAAAGGCCAAGTGGAAGCTGCTGTAACTGTCTCTATCCAGGAAACTAATAAGCCAAAAGCAATTCTGAAGGGATTGCAAATCAAGAACTTAAATTATGCAAGGATGGTGATTCCTACCATATCCCTACTAGAGTTGCTTATGAAGCCTCTTTAAAAGACAGAGATGGATCTTGGAAAATAACCATGGATCATCATAACCATAACCAGGTTGTGACTCCAAATGCAGCTGCTGTACCAGATGGTGCTGGTAGGAAAGAATCCGCCTGCCAATGCAGGAGACATAAATAAGAGATTCAGGCTCAATCCCTGGATTGGGAAGAGCCCCTAGAGAAGGAAATGGCACCCCACTCTACTACTCTTGCTAGAAGAATCCCATGGACAGAGGAGACTGGGGTGCTACAGTCCATGGGTCTGCAAAGAGTAGGACATGACTAAACATCTAAGCAAAAATTGTACCAGAAATGGTTTCACTGTTTGAGGAAATTAATGCATCCCCCTGTTCCTAAACTGCAGCTATGGACCTAGAAATTTTTTTTCTCCATACATGTCAGGAGGATCATCGGAAACAGTTTGTTTATAGCTGGAAAGGTCAGAAATACACTTTCCCTGTTCTTACTCAAGAGTCTATCAGCTCTCCAATTCCATGCCATAATTTAGTTTCCAGAGATCATGATCATTTCCCTTCCACAAGGTATCATGCTGGCTTATTACACTGATGACATTACACTGACTAGACCTGGTGAAAACGAAGTAGAAACTACCCCAGGCTTACTGGTAAGAGTGAGACAGTCAATTCCTAGGCAGGTTGATAAGAAGTCCAGAGTCTTGGAGGAGGAGAAGGAGGAGGAGGAGAAAGGGGTCTGGGGTTCTCAAAGAGGAGATAGGGGTCTGGAATTCTCAAGGAGGAAAGGACAAACATTTTTTTTTTTTCTCTCTCTCTCTCTTTCTCTACATTCCTTAGTCTTAGTTGCATAAAATATTTTTTTCTTTAAGCCAGAACTGATGATTACACTACAAACAATTCAGTTTAAACTCTGTACTAAGGATTATATAATAGCAAAGTATCCTGCCTGAGGACAGTTTCTCCTTCCCTACAACATTCTGGCTAATCCTTTTAACTTAAAATGTAAATTATGAGAGTGGGTCTAGTAAGATCTTTACAACCTTGAAACATTCTTTTTATTTATTATAATAACTAATTAAAAAATTATATAACTCCCTTGCTAACACTAGCAAGGGGGGCACTCTTCATCCCTCTTCTGATGTCTATGTCAGAAGCTTTCTAATGTCCCTTTTCATACTTTAACAGAACTCTGCTACACAAAAGCTCTTGAGTGATCAAGCACCAAATTTTCTTCTTTTGGCCACCTCATGCGAAGAGTTGACTCATTGGAAAAGACTCTGATGCTGGGAGGGATTGGGGGCAGGAGGAGAAGGGGACGACCGAGGATGAGATGGCTGGATGGCATCATGGACTCGATGGATGTGAGTCTGAGTGAACTCCGAGAGATGGTGATGAACAGGGAGGCCTGGCGTGCTGCGATTCATGGGGTCGCAAAGAGTTGGACACGACTGAGCAACTGAACTGAACTGAGCTGATAATCACATGAGCAAATTTCTTATATTCTCCTTCTGTCGCTCTGTCTCTTCTATTTGCTCTGTTTTTCTGGAAAACTCTGACTAATACAGAGGAGGCTAATAGTTTTTGTTTTTCTTGAAATCTTTCCAGTTTGTTCATCAAATTTGGCAGACTTTTCTTCTCTCCTTCTAGTGAGAACTGCATAAGACATTATATCAATTAAGCTCTATATGCTAAAATATTGATAGGGATTTCATGGCTATCCCTTAACTATAAGTTAAAGGGTTTAGCTGAAACATATGAATATGCCAAAATATAATCATTTATAAAACTAGAAATCTCAGATCTTCTTTGTAAAGAGTCCTAGTTACTTTTCCAAATGTGGTGAATCATTCTAACTATAAATGTGGACTTGGCAAATGATTAGCAGAATTAATATCTCCACTTCTCTTTGGCCTCAGAAATCTTTAAATTTTACTAGAATTGACTGAATGGGAACTGAGGTTGTGCTGAAACTTGTAAGGGCGAATGTGATGTCAAGGGAACTTCATAGCAGGGAGTTTATGGCTCCCAGGTGGCTCAGAGGGGAAAGAATTTGCCTGCAACATAGGAGATGCAGGAGACACAGGTTTGATCCCAGGGTAGGGAAGATCCCTGGAGGAGGGCATGGCAACCCACTCCAATATTCTTGCCTGGAGAATCCCATGGACAGAGAAGCCTGGTGGGCTACAGTCCTTAGAGTCTCAAAGAGTCGGACATGACTGGGTGACTAAGCAGCAGCATGCCTCACTTTGCCCAACCCCTGCTGCCTTCTATCCTTGACTGTGAATAATACCAGAGAAGACAATGGCACCCCACTCCAGTACTCTTGCCTGGAAAATCCCACGGATGGAGGAGCCTGGTAGGCTGCAGTCCATGGGGTCGCTAAGAGTCGGACACAACTGAGCGACTTCCCTTTCACTTTTCACTTTCATGCATTGGAGAAGGAAATGGCAACCCACTCCAGTGTTCTTGCCTGGAGAATCCCGGGGACGGGGGAGCCTGGTGGGCTTCCATCTATGGGGTCGCACAGAGTCGGACACGACTGAAGTGACTTAGCAGCAGCAGCAGCAGTGAATAATACACACTAACTTTCAGTCTCTTTATTGTCCTGGTCCATATTTTAAGTAACTCCCAGAAAGAATTCATTTGGTCTTTTGTTAAAGACTAAGTGCTCCTGTGATTTGGTATTATACAGCTGCTGTGGGAATGAAGCATTATCTCTCCCATTTGTGAAGCTATCCCATCCTTCACTCTCTTAGCTGTTGCAAATGTCTGATGAAATCCTGAGCTTATTGTCAAATGCAAAAAAAGTCTCTAAGCTCTCAAATTTCTCTATATACATTTCCTGGGACATGTGTAGGTTTAAATAACTCAATTTCCTATTCATCATATTTTTAAGCACTAAAAATGTAACCCAGTTGACTGGAGTTGAAAACAAGAGTGAACCATTTTAAGAGCATGTTTTTCCTTCTACATCAAAGTATATGGTTATACCTCATCCTTTAAAAAAGAAAGTAAGAGCTAGAAGTTGATCATTGATTAACAGAAGAGTTTGGGTAAAAAAATAAACTGTCAAAAAAATCTCTAAATACTGATAATGATAGGATTTTAAAAATTTAAATAAAAAAAAAACTGTGCTCGTCTTTCTATTGTGCTTGCTCTTTCTTCCATGACTAGTTCCACCCAGAACTTCAAAAAAGTGAAATTTCATATGTTTATAAATTTGTGTGTGTGTGTATATATATATATATATATATGTTACACATAATACATACATTGGATTGAAACTTTAGTTGGCAAGATGATACATTTGATTAAAACTTTAGTTGGCAAGATGATTACTAAAAATGCATGTTTATGTTGTAATTTTATAGGTTTACTTACACTTAAGGTGCTATAATGGGCTTTCCAGGTGGCTTAGCTGGTACAGTATCCGCCCGCAATGCGGGAGACCTGAGTTCGATTCCTGTGTTGGGAAGATCCCCTGGAGAAGGGAAAGGCTACCGGCTGCAGTATTCTGGCCTGGAGAATTCCATGGGGTCGCAAAGTAGGGCAGGACTGAGCAACTTTCACTTTCTAACTTCTTTCTTTCTAAGGTGCTATAATAAATCATATCTTTTGACAAAATTTATGATAAGCCCTTGACAAAGTGGATTGTCAAGCATTATTTATCTGTTTTACATATTTCAATTGATCCAACATTTTTAATTAACTTGATAAAATTTACAAATTACCTTGAACTAAGATAAAGATGTCATTGTGTTTATTTTCACCAGATATTTCTCAAGCAGCCACAGTGTATTTAGAAGGCAGGGAAATGTCATTCTGTTTGAGATATAACATTAAACCTGACACTATATAGTGCTGGACTCTCAGCAATGTTATTCGATGGTGGCAATTCAAATTATCACAGCAATGAAAATTGTCATAAAAAACTAGTAGGTGTTCTAAGAGTGACTGACAAAGTACTGCCTGTCAGCATGTACTCAAATCATATATTGTTAACTTTATTAATAGAACTTGTAGAAGTCTTTTCAGTATTGACCTCTGCAAGTAACAGTCACTGTTTTATTTTCATTCTTTTTATTAGACAGCATATGCTCTTTTTGGACAAACAGTGGTAGAAATAATTGTAGAACAAAATGACTAAAGGGAAATAATCTAGTGTTTTAAATTAGTGTGACCTTTAAAAAATATTTTAAATGCCCAGCTCACTAAGGATTTGTCCTTTG
Organism: Cephalophus harveyi; assembly: GCA_006410635.1. NCBI lineage: Eukaryota > Metazoa > Chordata > Mammalia > Artiodactyla > Bovidae > Cephalophus > Cephalophus harveyi. The sequence goes on along the minus strand of SJYT01085159.1, from coordinate 30,905 downwards.
TCATTACCCAAGGTCTTAGTGTGATTTGACAATTAAGCTTATTAACAAAATTAATAGCAGGTTATGCAGTCGGGGAAAAGAATAATTTTATGTAGTTTACATTGGGTAGATTAAGACTAACTATAAATTCTTTGTATATCACATGTACACAGATGTTTTATAAAATTAATTGAAATGGCATACATAATTTCTAGGCAATAAACCTTCACATCTTTGTAGTAAAGCAATATTAATGTATCAGCCTCTTGTGCCAGGGATAGAAAGCCAAAAAGAAAATAAGAAAGCAATTATTTCTAGAAAGGCAATTAATATGTGTCCACATTTACTCAATTGTTATCTAAAACAGGATAGGTTCAAGATCTATTAGTGGCTGGAGTTATTCATCACACTCTTCTTTTTTCTTAAGTATAAAGTATTCATAAAATATCCATCTGCCTTTCATGGTAGTCTCCCTGCAGATGTGTATAAGAGTGTATCTCCCAATCTATCTTGTGGTTATTTCCTCAGTTCTGAAATGCATAATTGGATTAGATATACTCATAAAATGGCTTTCTTCCCTGACCTATGAACTGAGGGCTCTTATGGTTGAAAAGGCCAAGTGGAAGCTGCTGTAACTGTCTCTATCCAGGAAACTAATAAGCCAAAAGCAATTCTGAAGGGATTGCAAATCAAGAACTTAAATTATGCAAGGATGGTGATTCCTACCATATCCCTACTAGAGTTGCTTATGAAGCCTCTTTAAAAGACAGAGATGGATCTTGGAAAATAACCATGGATCATCATAACCATAACCAGGTTGTGACTCCAAATGCAGCTGCTGTACCAGATGGTGCTGGTAGGAAAGAATCCGCCTGCCAATGCAGGAGACATAAATAAGAGATTCAGGCTCAATCCCTGGATTGGGAAGAGCCCCTAGAGAAGGAAATGGCACCCCACTCTACTACTCTTGCTAGAAGAATCCCATGGACAGAGGAGACTGGGGTGCTACAGTCCATGGGTCTGCAAAGAGTAGGACATGACTAAACATCTAAGCAAAAATTGTACCAGAAATGGTTTCACTGTTTGAGGAAATTAATGCATCCCCCTGTTCCTAAACTGCAGCTATGGACCTAGAAATTTTTTTTCTCCATACATGTCAGGAGGATCATCGGAAACAGTTTGTTTATAGCTGGAAAGGTCAGAAATACACTTTCCCTGTTCTTACTCAAGAGTCTATCAGCTCTCCAATTCCATGCCATAATTTAGTTTCCAGAGATCATGATCATTTCCCTTCCACAAGGTATCATGCTGGCTTATTACACTGATGACATTACACTGACTAGACCTGGTGAAAACGAAGTAGAAACTACCCCAGGCTTACTGGTAAGAGTGAGACAGTCAATTCCTAGGCAGGTTGATAAGAAGTCCAGAGTCTTGGAGGAGGAGAAGGAGGAGGAGGAGAAAGGGGTCTGGGGTTCTCAAAGAGGAGATAGGGGTCTGGAATTCTCAAGGAGGAAAGGACAAACATTTTTTTTTTTTCTCTCTCTCTCTCTTTCTCTACATTCCTTAGTCTTAGTTGCATAAAATATTTTTTTCTTTAAGCCAGAACTGATGATTACACTACAAACAATTCAGTTTAAACTCTGTACTAAGGATTATATAATAGCAAAGTATCCTGCCTGAGGACAGTTTCTCCTTCCCTACAACATTCTGGCTAATCCTTTTAACTTAAAATGTAAATTATGAGAGTGGGTCTAGTAAGATCTTTACAACCTTGAAACATTCTTTTTATTTATTATAATAACTAATTAAAAAATTATATAACTCCCTTGCTAACACTAGCAAGGGGGGCACTCTTCATCCCTCTTCTGATGTCTATGTCAGAAGCTTTCTAATGTCCCTTTTCATACTTTAACAGAACTCTGCTACACAAAAGCTCTTGAGTGATCAAGCACCAAATTTTCTTCTTCGAGATCACAAATCCAACACTGTTCACCCTGAGCTATCAAGAGACTTGCCTGACAGAGTGTGGGGAAAAATACTACAAAAAGTCAGGATAAGTTGTTGTATCTGGCCCCTCCTATAACCAGAAAAGAGGAACAACACCTAGAGGGTCTCTCTTGAATTTGGAGGCAGCATATTCCTCACTTGCGTGTGTTACTCTGGTCTATTCACTGAGTAATCCCCAAAGCTGCCAGTTTTGAGTGAGGCCCAGAACAAGGGAAGAGTTCTCAACAGACTTGGGCTACCATGCAGGCTGTGTGGCTGCTTGGTCCATATGATCTAGCAGACCCAATTGTATTTGAAGTGGCAGTGGCAGAGAGGGATGCTGTTTGGAGAGTTTTGCAGGTCTATAGTGATATACCCTGGAGAAAGAAGTGGCAACCCACCCCAGTATTCTTGCCTGGAGGATTTCATGGACAGAGGAGCCTGGTGGGCTGCAGTCCATGGGGTCACAAAGAGTCAGATACAACTGAGCAACTAACACAGACATACACATAGGAATATAGGTGGATCTCATTGCAAGTCCTCAAGATTTTGGACCAAAACCCTGCTATCCTCTGTGAATTATTGTCCTTTTGACAAAGAGCTGCTGGATTGCCATGAACTACTGGGCAATAGTAGAGACTAGACATTAAACCATGGGCTACCAAGTTGCTGATAGCTGCCTATCATGAAATGGGTATAATCTGACCCACCAAGCTATAAAGTTAGACATGAACAGCAACACTCCATCTTTGAATGGAAATATACATGATAAGTGAAGAGGAGCTAAAAAGCCTCTTGAGGAAAGTGAAAGAGGAGAGCGAAAAAGTTGGCTTAAAGCTCAACATTCAGAAAACGAAGATCATGGCATCTGGTCCCATCACTTCATGAGAAATAAATGGGGAAACAGTGGAAACAGTGTCAGACTTTATTTTTTTGGGCTCCAAAATCACTGCAGATGATGATTGCAGCCATGAAATTAGAAGACACTTACTCCTTGGAAGAAAAGTTATGTCCAACCTAGATAGCATTTTCAAAAGCAGAGACATTACTTTGCCGACTAAGGTCCGTCTAGTCAAGGCTATGGTTTTTCCTGTGGTCATGTATGGATGTGAGAGTTGGACTG
>SJYT01085159.1:13783-26213 GCA_006410635.1 Cephalophus harveyi | reverse complement strand
CACCCCCTGACACACACACAAAACCTAAAATGTGCTAGAATGGACACAATTAAGAAATCCAGTCAGTTTTGAAGGGCATATTAGGGATGACAGAACTCTGATTTTGATTTCTCTCAGACTCTAGTTCTCTTTAAAAAGAATCACACATGTTGTTTTGTAATACTTCAGGGAACAAAAAAAAAAGAATTTAATGAACACATCAACCAAGCAGCATTTTGTTTTTGAATCAGAGGGAAAAGCTGTGCCACTAATGAAAATTACAAAAGTGTTGACTGATTCGTTTTTGTCATAAACACACTGTGGCATTAGCAGAAAGGTTAACAGGAAAGAAACTGCTATAAGATGATGCTCACTATCCTATCATAAGATTACAAATGATTGTTCTTTGGGAGCAGACAGCAATCAGTCAGTGGAAAATTATGTGACTATTATGAATGATTCTCAATCATACTTTTAAGCTTAAGGCCTAAGATAATGAAAACGTTTCCTAGGATTAACAAGCCTGGCTAAGGTGAACTTTACAAAATGAAAGGTGGAAAAAAAGCACATGAATTATCTCCCTGAAGAAAGATACATCCTCACTAAAGATTAAAGAGGTTATGAATTTATAACACTTACAGTGACATTTACTATTTTGCTTTAGTTTCACATAAAAGAAGGACAGGATAGGTAGATAGATATATAGATAAATGATTGATGTTTACAAATACATACACATATATATTTGAGTTTTTCTTTAAGTTTGGTCATGTTCCTAAAATTTTAGATATTGTGCATATAAATACATTGAATACACATGAGTACAACAAGAGCTTATAAATGAAAATATGTAATCCTAATTGTTACCAGTTGTTACCAATGAGAACTAAGCCATGTCATATTGGAAAGGTAATTAGCCTACTCCTGAGTACACTGTATCTTTTCTAATTCTGAGAGAGTTCACTTAGCACTGACAATTCTCAAACAATTTCTATTTTAGCTTGTTCTTCTAATCTCTTTATAATACACTAGCTGCTGCTGCTGCTAAGTCACTTCAGTCGTGTCCGACTCTGTGTGACCCCAGAGACAGCAGCCCACCAGGCTCCCCCGTCCCTGGGATTCTCCAGGCAAGAACACTGGAGTGGGTTGCCATTTCCTTCTCCGATGCATGAAAGTGAAAAGTGAAAGTGAAGTCGCTCAGTCGTGTGCGCCCTTAGCGACTCCATGGACTGAGTGCGGCCTTCCAGGCTCCTCCGTCCATGGGATTTTCCAGGTAAGAGTACTGGAGTGGGTTGCCATTGCCTTCTCCGTAATACACTAGAGTTAAGGAGATTTTAATCTCCTTAAAATACCTTCAGTTCAGTTTAGTCGCTCAATCGTGTCCGACTCTTTGCGAGCCCATGAACCGCAGCACACTAGGCTTCCCTGTCCATCACCAATTCCCGGAGTCCACCCAAACCCATGTCCATTGAGTCAGTGATGCCATCCAACCACCTCATCCTCTGTCATCCCCTTTTCCTGCCTGCAGTCTTTCACAGCATCAATATCTTTTAAAATGAGTCAACTCTTAGCATGATGTGGCCAAAGTATTGGAGTTTCAGCTTCAGCATCAGTCCTTCCAATGAACACCCAGGACTGATCTCCTTTAGTATGGACTGGTTGGATCTCTTTGCAGTCCAAGGGACTGTCCAACACCACAGTTCAAAAGCATCAATTCTTCGGCGCTCAGCATTCTTTAGTCCAACTCTCACATCCATACATGACCTCTGGAAAAACCATAGCCTTGACTAGATGGAACTTTGTTGGCAAAGTAATGTCTCTGCTTTTTAATATGCTCTCTAGTTGGTCATAACTTTCCTTCCAAGGAGTAAGCATCTTTTAATTTCATGGCTGCAGTCACCATCTGCAGTGATTTTGGAGCCCCCCAAAATAAAGTCAGCCACTGATTCCACTGTTTCCATCTATTTCCCATGAAGTGATGGGACCAGAGGCCATGATCTTAGTTTTCTGAATGTTGAGCTTTAAGCCAACTTTTTCACTCTTCTCTTTCACTTTCATCAAGAGGCTCTTTAGTTCTTCACTTTCTGCCATAAGGGTGGTGTCATCTGCGTATCTGTGGTTATTGATATTTCTCCCAGCAATCTTGATTCCAGGCTGCTTCCTCCAGCCCAGGATTTCTCATGATGTACTCTGCATATAAGTTAAATAGGCAGGGTGACAATATACAGCCTTGACGTACTCCTTTTCCTATTTGGAACCAGTCTGTTGTTCCATGTCCAGTTCTAACTGTTGCTTCCTGACCTTCATACAGGTTTCTCAAGAGACAAGTCAGGTAGTCTGGTATGCCCATCTCTTTCAGAATTTTCCACAGTTTCTTGTGATCCACACAGTCAAAGGCTTTGGCATAGTCAAGAAAGCAGAAATAGATGCTTTTCTGGAACTCTCTTGCTTTTTCTATGATCCAGCAGATGTTGGCAATTTGATCTCTGGTTCCTCTGCCTTTTCTAAAACCAGCTTGAACATCTGGAAGTTCACATTTCACGTATTGCTCAAGGCTGGATTGGAGAATTTTAAGCATCACTTTACTAGCATGTGAGATGAGTGCAATTGTGCAGTAGTTTGAGTATTCTTTGGCATTGCCTTTCTTTGGGATTGGAATGAAAACTGACCTTTTCCAGCCCTGTGGCCACTGCTGAGTTTTCCAAATTTGCTGGCATATTGAGTGCAGCAGTTTCATAGCATCATATTCCAGGATTTGAAATAGCTCAACTGGAATTCCATCACCTCTACTAGCTTTGTTCATAGTGATACTTCCTAAGGCCCACTTGACTTCACATTCCTTAGTTTTCTTTATTATCTGGACCCCAGATTGCATAAAGTACTCACTTCCTTCATGAAAAGCCAGTTCCTTATTTATCTTTATTTTTTTATTGTGTCCTTTTGGGATCCTCCTATTTTATATTCCCATGATACTCTGTTCTCTAGGCTTACGTTAAAAACTTTGTAAATAAAAACATCAAAATGTAATGGTACCAGTATAAATTGCTTCCCTTGTGGCTCGGTAGTAAAGAATCTACCTGCAATGGAGGAGCCACAGGACACGTGTGTTCCATCCCTGGGTCAAGAAAATCCCCTGGGGGAGGGCATGGCAACCCACTCTACTATTCTTGTTTGGAGAATCCCATGGACAGGGGAGCTTAGTGGGCTATAGTCCATAGGATCACAAAGAGATGGACATGACTGAAGCAACTTAGCATGCATGCACCACCATTAAAAATTATTTGTGCTATGTACTAAATGTGAAAAAGTGAAAGTGTTAGTTGCTCAGTCTTGTCTGATTCTTTGCGACCCCATGGCATGTAGCCTGCCAGGCTCCTCTATCCATGGGATTCTCTAGGCAAGACTAAAAGAGTGGGTAGCCATTTTCTTCTCCAAGGAATCTTCCCTACCTAGTCACATGTAACACCACTAAAATTTATTTCTCTTATGTGCTAAATGTGCTATCAGTCAAAAAACTCAACTTTCAATCTGATGAATAGCAATTTAAACATACAAATGTTCAATAGTTTCAAATGAGGAGACAGGAAAATATCATACAGTGCAAGCATCATCTACCAATAACTGGATATTAAAATGTCATCATTGAGAAATGTCAATTTAGTTATTTAAAAAGTATAAATTTTCAACCTGGTGAAATGGAGAGCATAATCTACATTTAGATTCAAAGAATGAAGAGAAGAAATTGTACGCCATTCTCTTTTGTAGCTAGTTCTTTGGCTGAAATGTTTAATTTTCTCAAATAAAATCAAGGAAAAACATATTTTTGTTATAATTTTGTCAGCAAAGTTGAATCAATTTTAATACCATGACTGATTCTTTAAACTGAAGACTTTAACATAATTTAGACATAGGTTTTAAGAAATCTACATAGCTGTCTTGCTGATTTGAGAGGAAAAATGATTCAAAATTTAGTGTTTGTCCAGTATTATTTTTGATGAAAAACATCTATTAGTTATTTCAAAGATAAATGGTATTTTTATAAAATTATTTTTCTCGAAATAGTTTCTGTTAATAGATGTTGAGCTTTCCTCTTCCTCTAAAATATGTTCATCTACGCTGTCTCCTGAGAAATTGGTATACAGGTTAAGTAGCAACAGTTAGAACCAGACTGGTTCCAAATTGGGAAAGGAGTACGTCAAGGCTGTAATTGTCACCTTGCTTATTTAGCTTATATGCAGAGTACATCATGCAAAATACCAGGCTGAATGAAGCACAACCTGGAATCAAGAGAAATATCAATAACCTCAGATACACAGATGACACCACCCTTATGGAAGAAAGCCAAGAGAAACTAAAGAGCCTCTTGATGAAAGTGAAAGAGGAGAGTGAAAAAGTTGGCTTAAAATTCAACATTCAAAAAATTAAGATCATGGCATCCAGTCCCATCAATTCATGGAAATAGTGACAGACCTTTATTTTGGGGGGGCTCCAAGATCACTGCAGATAGTGACGGCAGCCATGAAATTAAAAGACACTTGCTCCTTAGAAGAAAAGCTATGACCAACCTAGACAGCATATTAAAAAGTGGAGACATTACTTTGCCAACAAAGGTCCATCTAGTCAAAGCTATGGTTTTTCCAGTTTATGTCTTTTATGGGCTTCCCTGATGGCTCAGATGATCTGCCTTTAGGAGACTCTTTATGATGTATGATTCTCCTGAATCTGAAATACAAGAGACCTGGGTTTGATTCCTGGGTTGGGAAGATCCTCTGGAGAAGTAAATGGCAACCCATTTCAGAATTCTTGCCTGGACGATTCCATGGACAGAGGATCCTGACAGGCTACAGTCCTTGGGTTCGCAAAGAGTTGGACACAACTGAGCAACACTTTCACTTTTTGTCTTTTATATGGAGTCATTACAGACACAGCTGTGTAAAATATTAAAGAAGATAAGGGATGGTGAATCACTCTTTCCAATTGCACTTGGGTAAATTTCTTGTCATAAGCATAGTCATATTATTAATAATGCTTATCCTTACATGCATCAAAGACTAAAGGAAACTTAATGGTTAAGAAAATGTGATAGTATCCTCTAGTGATAATCACTATGTTCTGATACATACACATGCGTCTCTCAGGAACAAAGGTATACTGTTCGATATAATGTTGACTCAGTACAGGAAAGTCTTTTGTTGCTTTTACATCTGTAATGCACTCAGCACACTCAGACTTGAATAAGGTTGGATTAGAAGAAGGTTATTTGTTCAACACAGAGATCAGATTCTGAACATGGCTTTAGAATATTCTTAAAACTAATACAACTGTATTCAGTGGCTGAAAGAACCATTTCTGTAATAAAGTAATAACAAGAACACCAGTATAGTACATATGCTAATGAGTGCAGTTGTTTTTAATTCTGTAATTTTTTTTTTCTTTTTTAGAAACTCCATCCAGATTGGTGTATCTACTCTGAATCAATGAGGCATAGCTAAATTTCTGGAATTCTCAGAGAGAGAGATGGTTTGGGTAATGAACTATAAAAGTATATATAATTGAGCTATTGGCAGTATGTAATGTTTTAGCCTAATGTAGAAGTCCTTGTTGTGCTACAGGTAAGTGGGAAAATTCCTTTCAGTGTATAGGCAGTGAAAATTTGACTATCCAAATTGTAAGCAATAAAACAGCTTTTCTTTCTTTTACTTTTTTTTGTTTGTTTCTGAGCCAAATAACAGGAGCTGAAAGAATTGAAAATAAATGTATTAAAGACAAAAAGAATAGCAGTGGAAATTATATATGCCTATCGCAGCAAAGATACTGGTAATAGGAAGAAGTCGGTAATTAAAAACCAAAAACAGAAAAAGAAAAGTTGCTGTCCACTTAATCCAGGAAAACCTAAGATATTTGATAACTTGGATTTTTTTGACAGTACAGGATGGTTCAACCAATCGACCTGGGATGTAGGAGCTCTAGATATACTTGTGAGCAAAATTCTATATACCTTAACTAACGTTTGATTAAGCACTGAAGAGTGGATATTTTGTTTTTCATATATAACATTTACCTGCTATTGACATCTAAATATGAAGCAATTTTTTCATTGCTTTCAAAAAATACTGCAATTGTTAAACTATATTGTTTGCTACTAGATTAGTGTAGCTGCTAGTAAAGAAAATATATATTTATATTAAACATATATTCAGTGCATTGTGACACTATCCTCCTGTAACCAAGTCTTTCTAGGGTAAACGAGCCTGGGTATCATTGTGGGTGGAAAACATTAGAAAATACATGGAATTTTTTCTACTCTAAATGGAAACATGGATTCTCAAAGACATTTTCAGTCTGGGTTTTGATGGAATAATGACATGGAAACAAAAATTTTCACTTGGACTAACACTATTCCTGGGACCACTGTGCCCTTGGTCTCTATGGATCACCGCACCAGCCTCCTACCTGTCTCTGAACAATTGATGTCAGTGTCCCTGTTTTCCTTCCTGTATAGTTGATTCTCTTAGAACTTCTCTAGTCAATCAGATACATTTGTAGGAATCTCAACCTTAGTATGTATTCCTTCTCACAAAGTTCCTGGATTCCCTTCAAAAGAGGACATTGACCTTGCAAGATGTCAAATAACCCTTAATGGTAACTGGCTGCTAAGAACCTTTAAAAATGTCAAAGAATATGGGTTCAGGGTAGGCAGGTAAGATTTAAAGTGCTACAACTTCTGATTCAATCCAAATACACTTCTATGTGTTTATATTGGGCTTCCCTGGTGGCTTGGACAGTAAAGAATGTGTACACAGTGCAAGAGACCCAGGTTCGATCCCTGGGTCTGGGAGATCCCCTGGAGAAGAGAAAGGCTACCCATTCTAGTAATCTTGCTTGGAGAAGTTCATGGACAGAGGAGCCTGGCAGGCTACAGTCCATAAGGTCACAAAGAATCAGACACCACTGAGCAACTAACACACACACACACACGTGTTTATATTGATTCTTTCATTATTTTTGTAGCTTTAGTGAGTCTTGATGTGAGAAGAATAATGTTAGTCTCTTACAAAACCCTTTTAGAAATTCCCCTAAATAGGTAAAATTATACTTGAAAAAACACTGTTTCTTGCAGTAATTGTAATTTCACCACTTCAATTCTGGATGCTAATATTCAAACAAAAGATAATTGACAATTTGTTGAATATTTTTGTTTTGATTGGAGAGATACGGGACTGGATAAAAATCCTGGAATTCTTTGGCTCTGAGTTAAAGGTTCTTTTTTGGCTTAGATGAGTCAGGGAGGCAGAATCCAAGTAAAATTGAACTTTAGAGCTGACTTTCCATCTTAATCTTTCTATGGCACTAACATTGACTATCTTCAATTATCTGAAGCACTCTCCTTTGGTTTCTATATCATAACTGACTCTATTTTTTTTTCTTCTAAGTTTTAAATTCTTTCTTTCTCTTTTCTTTGCTCATTTTCCTTTGACTGTTTATGAAGTGTTGTGTTATTCAAGGTTTTATACTTGTCTTCTTCATTATTCTTTACACAAATAATCTCAGTAGGCTCAAACACACAGTCTTAACCTGCCCCTTACATATTTAAGAACAAATATCTATGTAGGATAATTTCAAGAGCTTCATTTAAAAATATTCAATAACCTCTTTACCACACATGGGTATCTCAACCCTTTCTCAAAATCAAGTGTTCAAAAGGCAACCCGTTATCTTTTTTTCTGTATTTCATAACATACACTCCCACTTCAGAGGGACAAAGTTTGCATTCTACAAAGTTTGCATTCTAACTTGGCTTCTTATGGATTTCTCTATGCTTTCAAATCTTTCTCTGTAACATCGGGAAAATAATACCTGTATCAGAGCACTGTTTGAAAGTGAATCAGAATTGAGATTCAATAGTCATTACTGTTATTAGTAGTAGTAATACTGTTAGTATTGTTAATAAGGCCTCAAATCCACCCAGATATAGTAACAGAATTATTATGTTCTCATGGATTCTTTCAGTGTCCCAACATAAATCTCTCATAAAATACTGACCTATTGCTTGTTGTTGTTGTTTGGGTTGCTAAGTCATGTCTGACTTTTTGCAAACCCATGGACTGTAGCCCACGAGACTCCTATTTCCATGGGATTTTCCAAGCAATAATACTGCACTGGGTTGATATTTCCTTCTCCAGGGGATCTTCCCAACTCAGGGACTGAACTTGCATCTCTGGCATTGGCAGGCACAACTGAGCCACTTGGAAAGCTGGGACATACTGCTGGGACATACATATTTCAATAGAAATAAAGGATTAAACTATGTTTGGTTGTTATAAACATATAAATGGTATTTAAACTACTAATTAGGGAGAGAATAAATATAAAAGAAAATATTGCCTTGTGTATCATGTGAGATATTTTATTATCTGATCTCATTCAACTCACCCCTCTAAGTTTCATGTCTTTCTATAAATGCCAGGAATTTTCTCTGATTAACAGAACCAAAATTCAATATTTTGGTGTAAACACTCCATATGATTTATGATGTTTTCTTTATCCTGAAGTGCCTTCTAAAATCCTCTTTCATGGCACTTTATAGCACTATATTATATATTTATTTACCTGTGCTTACAGCTGCTAGATGGCGAGCTCCTTGAGTATGAGAAATGTATGTTTTTCACCAGTGTAATTTCAAACTCTTAGTATAATACCTGGCACAAAAATTATAATCAGCTAACGCCTGTTGTAAATTTTTTCCCTTTATTTTCTGTGTCAGTAATTTATGGCTAGAGACTTCTTACATGATGTAAATAGATCTTGTTCTCAAAACAATTTACTAGATGTATAATGATTTAGATGCTACACTAAAGGTGATATATAAAGAGGGACCAGGGAACAGAAATCTGAAAATTAAAAAAAAAAAAAAATGGCCTCCTTTTATACTTTGTATATTTGTTGAGATGAAAAGGACTCTTTCAGGACTGCATTCTAAAAGTATAAAAAGACTTGGAGGAGATAATTGCATAATTATCCAGTAACTTCTATGGCAAAGTAGACAAATAGAAAAGAGAACGTTTTAAAATTATTTATGTATGGAGTCTTAGAGCTTAAAATACATAATTAATGTTAAGCATAAGCATAAAAATATTTAATATTACTTTATATCAGCAAATTGTTTACTGAATGCTCTTTGAAAACTATTTAAGTCAGTATATAACACATTTATAAAATAAAATTTATGTGAGTAGCAATAAAAATCAATAGTAAGTTATTGTGTAAAGACCAGTGACCTTTACTTAGCACAAGTAAAATACATCTTAATCATAATCAAACTAATATAATATATTCCTGCTCTATCCATTTGTTTTTCTTTGTAAGAACTGTGATATTTTGTCTTTTGCTTCAAGTGGTTTCGTATTTATCTAAGATTGTACAAATAATTATGTAGAGAAGGTATTCTTCTATTTCAAAAACCACACTATGAGAGCTACAAATGCTGGACAAAAATGATATATTTTAAGAATCTGCTTAAAAACATTGAAAGAATTTCTAAGGCTACTAGGGTTTGAGGGGGAGAAAAAACAAACTCTCAAAGAGAAGACAGTCCCCTGGATATCAGACCAATATTCTTCTTAGTTCTCCATTTTAGGTTGTTTGCCAGTCTCAGCACTATGGATAACAGGGTAAGAAGCTGAAGAGAAATATTGGGAAACTAATAGAACCAGACAGATGAAAATTGCAGCTTAGGGTCTACCAAGGATGAAGGACCCTGTAAGTAACACAGACTTTCAACTGTGCATAAACCCTAGGAGTGAGTTGAACAGAGTATAGATTAATAACCACAAAAAGTAAAGTTCAGATAAATATTAAATGATATAACCTCAATCTAACTGGCAGACTAAACCAAAACAATCCTTTATGAAGGAAAATATTATATTAGGTATATTAAGTATTAAAATATATCTGCAATTTTTTAATCAAAAAGCTCTCGTATTCAGCTGGAAAATAATAAAGCAAGCATAAGAATTGGCCTGAAATAATAAAAAAGAAAACCTGAAATACAAACTATTCTATGAGACTCATATGTTGAAGTCATTTTTATAGACATTAAAATAACTATTAAGTGTATGTGCAAGGAAATAACATAAACCTAGTGAATTTTGACAGAGAAATGGAAACTTTCAAAAATCAAATGAAAGTTCTTTGCTGAAAAATGAAATAAGCAAACTTTAAAAACTCATGGATAATTTTAACAGACAACAAAGTTTAAAGGAAATATAAAGTTTAAAATGGAATGAATAAAAATCTCTAGAAGAAGGATAAAAATAAAGAAAATGCATATAAGATACACGGAAAATGGTGAAAGCATCTAACATTAGTCACTGAACACCCAAAAGGAGAAAAAAGGGAGAATGGGGCAAAAGCAATGTAGAAAATGAAATGAGAAAAACTGTCTCAAAACTGATAAAAGACACTAAGTCAAAGTTTGAACAGACAATTAATTTCAAAACAAACAAATATGAATGAGCATAACATATACATATATTACTGCTGAAAATCAGACAGAGGAAATACATTAAAATGCAGAGGAAAAACGTACATTACCCAAAATGAGAAAAGTAAGTCACAATTAGATTGAAAACTGAGACCTCAGAAAGAAAAGGAGAAATAAAGAAGGAAAGGAAGAAAGAAGAGAGGGAGGAGATGAAGTGAAAGAAATAAAGAAGAAGCCATGTAAGTGTTGAAAAGTATCTTCCAGCACTGAGATTTAAGAAAAATTGAGACCCTAGGGTTATATGTCTAGAGAAAATAAACTTTCAAAATAAAGATGAAGCCTAGTTATATTTTACAAGGAAAAACTGAAATAAGTGCTCAGCAGTGGCTCACAATAAAGAAAATACTATAGTGAATCCTCCCAGCTGAAGACTAGTATCCCAGTGAGAAGTCTGTGCAGTACAGGCATCCGTGCATTGCCTAAGGTCTTCACGTGAACATGCGAAGTACGCAGCCTCATTAGTGATCAAAGTCATGTGAATTAAAATCACAAAAACACAACTGGATACTATTATATGCACAAGATAAGAGCTAAATTTATATACAAAATGTTACATACAAAAGCCATGTATATAACTGTTTATATAAAGAAGCATACACAGATAGGTAGATAGCTAAATAGATGGTAATACAGATATATAGTGTATCAGCAGTGATATGGAACAAAATATTAACTTTCAAAAGCTGCTTGTAAAAGAAAACATTCTTACAAACTATTGTGGCAGTATGTAACAAAGCCAAACATGCTGTAAGACCTATAATTGTGCCTGGTACTAATATTTGCATATAATTACAAAAACCACACATAAAACATGTTCAGTACATTTTATTCATAATGGCTTCAAACTGGAAACAAATTAAATGTTTATCAAAAAGTAAGATGAACCATTGATGAACCGTTTAGTGCTGCATGAAAAATATAGGCAAATCACACAAAGAAAACATAACATTAAACAAATCAGAGAACACTAAAGAATATTACTCTATCATATATATATATATATATATATATAAAAGAAAGCAATACTAATCTGTGATGATAAAATTTAGGAGTGTGGTTACTTCTAGGAGGAAGGTTAGGAATAGCTGGTACGGGTATTAGGTATTGGTAGGAAACTTTGTGATCTGATTAGTGATTATAAGACTGTTTTCACATTTTGAAAATTCATAGGGAAGTACACTTTTATTGTTTTAGTCTTTCTCTATGTGTTTTATTCTTTAGTGAAAAGAATAATAAAATAATTGTAGCTTTTATAGAAGAAGCCTCTGATTTCTGCTAAGTCGCTTCAGTCGTGTCCAACTCTGTGCGACCCCACAGATGGCAGCCTACTGGGCTCCGCCATCCCTGGGATTCTCCAGGCAAGAACACTGGAGTGGGTTGCCATTTCCTTCTCCAATTTCTAACTGATTTCTAACTGCCCTAAATACTAACTGATTTCTGATTTCTAACTGCCCTAAATACGTTACTTGTAAAATAAAATGAATATTCATTTCTTTATAACAAAACATGTAACATGCATTTAACGTTTCCTTCATTAGTCAGACATGCTTTCCAAAGTTAAGATAACACTTTGACCTGTATAGTGAGGCTAGATTTTTTTTCCCCTACTCCAAAACTGTACAAAAAAGATCTTCACGACCCAGATAATCATGATGATGTGATCACTAATCTAGAGCCAGACATCTTGGAATGTGAAGTCAAGTGGGCCTTAGAAAGCATCACTACGAACAAAGCTAGTGGAGGTGATGGAATTCCAGTTGAGCTGTTTCAAATCCTGAAAGATGATGCTGTGAAAGTGCTGCACTCAATCTGCCAGCAAATTTGGAAAACTCAGCAGTGGCCACAGGACTGGAAAAGGTCAGTTTTCATTCCAATTCCAAAGAAAGGCAATGCAAAAGAATGCTCCAA
>SJYT01085159.1:0-13210 GCA_006410635.1 Cephalophus harveyi | reverse complement strand
ACCCTGGGGTTTCTTTGGAAGGAATGATGCTAAAGCTGAAACTCCAGTACTTTGGCCACCTCATGCGAAGAGTTGACTCATTGGAAAAGACTCTGATGCTGGGAGGGATTGGGGGCAGGAGGAGAAGGGGACGACCAAGGATGAGATGGCTGGATGGCATCACGGACTCGATGGATGTGAGTCTGAGTGAACTCCGAGAAATGGTGATGAACAGGGAGGCCTGGCGTGCTGCGATTCATGGGGTCGCAAAGAGTTGGACACGACTGAGCAACTGAACCGAACTGAACTGAAACCTGAGTAGGAACAGGATATTTTCTAGCCGAGAGTCTACAAAGATGAATTACATCTCATAGAATTTTGAGAACACTAGTTAAATTAAAATAATAGTATGCTTTAAAAATATACAACCACATACATTATCAAAATTTATTAGACTGGGGTCTCAAAAAAGGATGAGAAACATTTCATCTCTAAATAAAGAAAAAAATCAATTCAGACTCTTTCAGTTCTGGTTAAGTGAAATCAAAAGGGTAAATTCATTTGGAATTTATCACTCTCTCTTCAGCAAATGATGCAGCAAAAAAACTAAACAAAGAAACAGAAAAAATTAAAACAAACCAAAAAAAAAACCCCTAACCTTTGGCTAAGGAGTTAAAAAGAGTCAATTCATAAAATCAATGTAACAACTATTAATAAAATATATATCATGTGAAGCAGAACATAATGGCTTGACTTCCATGATTGCAGTTCTCTACTAAGAAATGCCTGTGCACAAAGACGTGTCATGTGAGGCTGTGTGAATTACAGGCTGCTTTGGAAGCTCCCAAAAGACATTGGGAGAACAGGGCAGAATAAGATTTCTTTAGATATAAAGAATAAAGCTATCTTAAGAGTGTTTGCATTTTAGTTGTACTTTAAGAAGAGAGTAGGTTTTATATAGGAAAAACACAAAGGCTTTCACTACACTTGAAACAAAATGGCTCAACACGTCCTTTTAAATGAAGAAAAATCATTAATTTTCTAAAGTTTGTATTATGATACTTGCTTATTACGATTTAGAAAGGAATTTGTATGCTAAAATGATGCCATTGTTTTTTATATTTATAACAGCAAATAGTTTCATATATAAATTGCACACATACTAAATATTAGTCATAAATCTTGGTGAACAGAGAAAAAAGAAGAATCAGGTAAAATCTAAGAAAATGTTCAAACTTGGAAGTACCTCCTTTTTGTTAAAATTCCTCGTTCAATTGTAAATCTTAGATTATTTGCAAACACTGATAGCCACAACTTATACCAAATTAGCAACATAATGTATTAGTTAAGATAATGTTACCTGTTGAAACAAATTAAATACAGTTGACCCTTGAACAACAAGGGTTTTAGCTGTCCACACATATGCAGAATTTTTTCGGTAAGTGTGTACTACAGTTTTGCTACAGTTATTACATGATCCACAGTTTGTTGAATCTGATGATGTGGAACATAAAGAGGTCTGACTATAGTAGAGGATAGGGGAGCCTGGCATACTGCAAAACATGTGGTCACAAAGAGTCAGATATGACTTAGCAAACAACAGCAAAATATGGTACTATAACTCTCTCCACTGATGCCAGGTCAGTTACATGGCCACATCTCACTGAAAAGTTAGTTGGAAAATGTAGTATAACTGTGTGCCCTTAGCAAGGATAAGGAAGGTTAGTAATTACGTAGCCCATTTACATGATAATGAATTAGATTTACTCACACTCTTGAGCAGATATGTCAACTAGCTAGAGTTGTCCTAAGCATTGTGCTAGGTACAAAACAAGTCATAATGCTTTCTATCTAATAGCTTATAACTTGAGGAAAAAACTGTATGAAAAATGAGAAGACAAAATATTGTAAAATATAATTTAAAATTTTCAATTAAATTTAACATTATCAGGATTTTACATGTTCAAAGAAAGAAAACCAGTTTGTTGAGACTGTTTTATAGTAATATACAACAGGATGAGCTCAAGATCAATAGGGGTTCAGTTCAGTTCAGTTCAGTCGCTCAGTCGTGTCTGACTCTTTGCGACCCCATGAACCGCAGCTCGTCAGGCCTCTCTGTCCATCACCAACTCCTGGAGTGTACCCAAACCCATGTCCATTGAGTCGGTGATGCCATCCAGCCATCTCATCCTCTGTTGTCCCCTTCTCCTCCCACCCCCAATCCCTTCCAGCATCAGAGTCTTTTCCAATGAGTCAACTCTTGGCATGAGGTGGCCAAAGTACTGAAGTTTCAGCTTTAGCATCATTCCTTCCAAAGAACACACAGGGCTGATCTCCTTCAGAATGGACTGGTTGGATTTCCTTGCAGTCCATGGGACTCTCAAGAATCTTCTCAACACCACAGTTGAAAAGCATCAATTCTTTGGCACTCAGCTTTCTTTATAGTCCAACTCTCACATCCACACATGACTACTGGAAAAACCATAGCCTTGACTAGAAGGACCTTAGTCGGCAAAGTAATGTCTCTGCTTTTTAATAAGCTGTCTATGATGGTCATAACTTTTCTTCCAAGGAGCAAGCATCTTTTAATTTCATGGCTGTAGTCACCATCTACAGTCATTTTGGAGCCCCCAAAATAAAGTCTGTCACTGTTTCCCCATCTATTTGACATGAAGTATTATTTATTAATATACAAAATAAAGATGATTTAACAGTCCATTTTTAAATACATCATCAATATTGACCTGTGTCCAGCTTGAAAAGTATTAACTGCTTTTCAAGGATAAATGATCACAGAGCCAGAAAATAAAAAAGTAGTAGTGATAGATTAAATACAACCCAATAGAATGCACTGTCAAGCAGAACTTTAGTTTGCATTACCATAGGCTTCAAAGAGCAATCAAGAGATTGATTAATTCATTGAATTTCAAAACACAAGGCTTAAATGAATACAAATCTTCAGTGAAGTTCCGTCTCACACCTATCAGAATGGCTGTTATCAAAATGACAAATAGTTAGTATAAGTGTATGGATGTGAGAGTTGGACTGTGAAGAAAGCTGAGCACCGAAGAATTGATGCTTTTGAACTGTGGTGTTGGAGAAGACTCTTGAGAGTCCCTTGAACTTCAAGGAGATCCAACCATAACTAAACTGAGGTCATAACTAAACTGAGGATATGGTGGAATAAGAACCTCCACACACTGATGGTGGGTTTGCAAATTGGTACAGTATCGCTGTGTTAAACAGTATGGAAGTTCTTGAATACAATTGAAAATAAACTACCATCAGTTCAGTTCAGGCCTCCCTATTCATTACCATCTCTCGGAGTTCACTCAGACTCACGTCCATCGAGTCCGTGATGCCATTCAGGCATCTCATCCTCGGTCGTCCCCTTCTCCTCCTGCCCCCAATCCCTCCCAGCATCAGAGTCTTTTCCAATGAGTCAACTTTTTGCATGAGGTGGCCAAGTTACTGCAGTTTCAGCTACAGCATCATTCCCTCCAAAGAAATCCCAGGTCTGATCTCCTTAAGAATGGACTGATTGGATCTCCTTGCAGTCCAAGGGACTCTCAAGAGTCTTCTCCAACACCACAGTTCAAAAGCATCAATTCTTTAGCACTCTGCCTTCTTCACAGTCCAACTCTCACATCCATACATGACCACTTCCTTGGAGACAGACAGAGATCATTCTGTCGTTTTTGAGATTGCATCCAAGTACTGCATTTCAGACTCTTTTGTTGACCATGATGGCTACTCCATTTCTTCTGAGGGATTCCTGCCCGCAGTAGTAGATAGAATGGTCATCTGAGTTAAATTCACCCATTCCAGTCCATTTTGGTTCGCTGATTCTTAGAATGTCGACGTTCACCCTTGCCATCTCTTGTTTGACCACTTCCAATGTGCCTTGATTCATGGACTTGACATTTCAGGTTCCTATGCAATATTGCTCTTTACAGCATCAGACCTTGCTTCTATCACCAGTCACATCCACAGCTGGGTATTGTTTTTCCTTTGGTTCCATCCCTTCATTCTTTCTGGAGTTATTTCTCCACTGATGTCCAGTAGCATATTGGGCACCTACTGACCTGGGGAGTTCCTCTTTCAGTATCCTATTATTTTGCCTTTTCATACTGTTCATGGGATTCTCAAGGCAAGAATACTGAAGTGGTTTGCCATTCCCTTCTCCAGTGGACCACATTGTGTTCTAGGTAGTCATATAAGAAAATGAAACAAGAAATCAAAAACATATATGCACCCCTATGCACATTCTAGCATTAGTTAGGATAGCCAACACATGGAAGCAACCTATGTGTCCATGAATAAATGAACAGGTGAGGAGGGGGGGTATGTCTATTCACAATTTAATATTCAGTTCAGTTCAGTTCAGTCACTCAGTCATTGCCAACTCTTTGTGACCCCATGAATCACAGCACACCAGGCCTCCCTGTACATCACTATCTCCCGGAGTTCATTCAAACTCATGTCCATCAAGTCGGTGATGCCATCCAGCCATCTAATCCTCTGTCGTCCCCTTATCCTCCTGCCCCCAATCCCTCCCAGCATCAGAGTCTTTTCCAATGATTCAACTCTTTGCATGAGATGGCCAAAGTACTGGAGTTTCAGCTTTAGCATCATTCCTTCCAAAGAAATCCCAGGGCTGATCTCCTTCTGAATGGACTGGTTGGATCTCCTTGCAGTCCAAGGGACTCTCAAGAGTCTTCTCCAACACCACAGTTCAAAAGCATCAATTCTTCAGCATTTAATATTACTCAGCCATAAGAAAGAATGATATCTGGCCATTTAGGATAATATGGGTGGACCTAGAGTGAAATAAGCCATGGTAAATAATCATGGTGAAACAATCATATGGTAAATAATCATTTATCATATGATTTCACTTGTGTGTGAAATATAAAGACAAAAGAAGTGAAAGTGTTAGTCCCTCAGCCACGTCCAACTTTTTGCGACCCCATAGACTTTAGACCACCACGTTCCTCTGTCCATGGAATTCTCCAGGTAAGAATACTGGAGTGGGTGGCCATTTCCTTCTCCAGGTTATCTTCCCAAAACAAAAACCAAATGAACATAAAGAACAAAAACATAAATAGACACATAGATTCAGTGAAAAAACAAGTGGTTCCAAAAGATTTAGGGGTTGTGGAATGAGGCAAACAGAAGTTTAAGAGGTACATATGTTCAGTTACAAAGTCAATGAGTCATGGTGTTGAAATGTACAGCATGGGAAATGGAGCCAATAATATTATAAAAATAAATAAATAAGCAAACAAGATATATAAATAAAGCAACAGTTGTCTCAAAATGTAAACAGTTGTGAATATGCTTTGGCATATTTTTGGAGGCAGAATATGTGATTTGAATGAAATTATTCCTGTCCTTGCTTAATTAGTACCCAGCAAATTGTTTTTTTGCCTTTTTTTTTTTTTGGGGGGGGGGGACCCAGCTTGTTCCTTCAGTTGAACATTAACTGATCCACCAAACCACACTTTGTATTTAGTCATAACACATTAAATCTACAAAACACATTGAAAATGCTTCTGTTCCACTTGACAACACATAATTTTTATATCATGCACCACAGATAAGTGAATTTTTAAGGTATCAGTCTGCAACAACCCGAGGTGTTTTTTTATTATATATGAAATATATTTCAAGGTGTGAAATATGTAGTAATATACTCCACCTGTGTTTTCTCCTATCACTTGCTATTCCTTCAAAGATAACTCTGTTGCATCTATCATTTAAAATACAGCATTTAAAACTCTACAAACACAGTGATTCTAATCCTATCGTGTCAGAATAAGACACTGAATTTACAGTTAAGTCAGTTCAGACAAGAACCTGGAAAATAAGAAAAATGTAAGAAGATTCTTGAGAGTCCCTTGGACTGTAAGGAGATCCAACCAGTCCATTCTGAAGGAGATCAGCCCTGGGATTTCTTTGGAAGGAATGATGCTAAAGCTGAAACTCCAGTACTTTGGCCACCTCATGTGAAGAGTTGACTCATTGGAAGATTCTGATGCTGGGAGGGATTGGGGGCAGGAGGAGAAGGGGACGACAGAGGATGAGATGGCTGGATAGCATCACTGACTCGATGGATGTGAGTCTGAATGAACTCTGGGTGTTGGTGATGGACAGGGAGGCCTGGCATGCTGCAATTCATGGGGTCACAAAGGGTCGGACATGACTGAGAGACTGAACTGAACTGAAGAAATAATAATGTAGGATCATGTAGATGTGAGGGAGACGTCTTAAGAGTTTCTCACAATGTACATATTTGAAAGCTGCTATGACTGTTGAAAACAATCTGCAGAATCTCTGATTCTTCATAGGGTCTTGCTATACTTCTGTACACTTAATTTCAACCTAAGAATATTTTAATGAATATTCTATTTTATCACTCAAAAAGACCAAGATGATTATGCCACTTATGAGGAATTCGAAATATGGGTTTATGATCTCACAGCTTGACTGTTGATTCTCACTCTCACAGGAGAATATGAACATTCTTTAAATACTGAATATAATAAAAGTTAAGAAAAATACTTTGTAAACTGATATTAGCGGAAACATCACATGAGAACATTACCTGAGATGTGTCAGGTGATTAAAAGTTTGGAAATGGCATATTCTCAGTCAGTCAGTTCAGTTGCTCAGTCATGTCAGACTCTTTGCGACCCCATGGACTGCAGCATGCCAGGCTTCCCTGTCCATCACCAACTCCCAGAGTTTACTCAAACTCATGTCCATCGAGTTGGTGATGCCATCCAGCCATCTTATCTTCTGTCATCCCCTTTTCCTCCTGCCTTCAATCTTTCCCCAAATCAGGGTCTTTTCAAATAAGTCAGTTCTTCGCATCAGGTGGCCCAAGTATTGGAGTTTCTGTTTCAGTATAAGCCCTTCCAATGAATATTCAGGAATGATTTCCTTTAGGATTGACTGGTTTGATCTCCTCGCCATACTAGGGACTCTCAAGAGTCTCCTCCAACACCACATTTCAAAGCATCACTTCTTCTGCACTCAGCTTTCTTTATGGTCCAACTCTCATATCCATACATCACTACTGGAAAAACCATAGCTTTGATTAGATGGACTTTGTTGGCAAAGTAATGTCTTTGCTTTTTAATATGATGTCTAAGTTGGTCATAGCTTTTCTTCTAAGGAGCAAGCTTCTTTTAATTTTATGGCTGCAGTCACCATCTGCAGTGATCTGGGGATCCCAAAAAATAAAGTCTCTCACTGTTTCCATTGTTACCTTATCTATTTGCCATGAAGTGATGAGACCAGATGTCATGATCTTCATTTTCTGAATGTTGAGCTTTAAGCCAACTTTTTCGCTCTCCTCTTTCACTTTCATCAAGAGGCTCTTTAGTTCCTCTTTGCTTTCTGCCATAAGAGTGGTGTCATCTGCATATCTGAAGTTATTGATATTTCTCCTGGCAATTTTGATTCCAGCTTGTGCTTCATCCAGCCCACACTTTGCATGATGTATTCTGCATATAAGTTAAATGAGCAGGGTGACAATATACAGCCATGATATACTCCTTTCGCAATTTGGAGCCAGTCTGTCGGTCTATGTACAGTTCTAACTGTTGCTTCTTGACCTGCATACTGATCTCTTATGAGGTAGGTCAGGTGGTTTGGTATTCCCATCTCTTTAAAAATTTTCCACTTGAGGCATATTCTAGGCCCCAAGTTTTACACACTACCTCTAATCTAAATAAGGCAATTATATAAGGTCAGGCTGATCATACCTAAGGATATTCCTTAGAGCTAAAATAAAATCTAGGAAGATAATAAGTAAATTTGTGTCACAACAAGAGTAAGTTCATCCACTTAACTTCATTTCTTGAAATATTACCCATTAGATAATGTAGTTATTTCTAAGAAAGAAATGGCATTACTTAGTTCATATTATCATTAATGGATATTAACATTTCCTTAATAATTTGAACTCATTATTGACTATCATGTCAATTTATACCAGCTGAATTGAACTGAATACGCCCTTTGATGAATAATTAATACTCTAAAATCTTTCCTTCTCATTTTACACTAAAAATTACTTCAAACTACTAGAGAGATCATTTAAACATTACATATCTTTAAAATGATACAGTATTTGAAACTTGGCACATAATGTATCTATCTGTCTCTTATACACATCTAGATGTGTAAATTTTTATCTTTTAAATCTTCTGATATCTGAGCATCAGACTTATTATTCACATGAATCTTTCTTTTCATTTAATTTAATATCTTCTTAATTAAAGCTATTAACCTAATAGTGGAATCAGTGTATTTTCAATCACAAATAGACACCAGAAATCTAGAAATATGAGAACTCCATAATGAGATTTATTATTTGGCTATAATTTTATGTTTTTAAGGACAAATTATAAGAAAGTCATTAGAATAAAGTGTACCCTCTAGTTATAGTTTAAAGCTGGCCAGAATAACTGCACAGTTGTGAGAAAAGTTGACAATGTTCCTATCATTCAGAGCTTTTGGTTAGAATAAAAATAGGAATGTATTAATGCTTAAGGCTTTCCAGAGAAACGCTGTTGTTAGCACCATGTATATTCCTGCCAAGACTCGGGTGGTGTGAGTCATCATGTGTAATGACTGATGCATCACTTTGGCAGTAACATATCATCCAGCCTCAAGTGGAAGCACTGAAGTCCTTGGCAGTGATAAACTGTTTCTGTATAGAATACTGTGAAGTTGGGAGGTGTGAGTCAGACAATAAGAACAGACTTCTTCACTGTTAGAATGCTATTCTTTATGACACAAGACTTTCAGATTCTATAGACTAAAACTCAACTCAAAGAAATACTTTTTAAGGATTTATTATTATCCCACTTATGTAAATACACACACACACAAACTGGTCAAAGAACATTCTGGTAACAGAAAAGAAATCAGTCAAATACCACTAATTGTTTCTGTTCTGTTGTTGTTGTTCAATCACTCAGTCATGTCCAACTCTTCGCAACCCCATAGACTGCAGCGCGCCAGGCTTCCCTGTTCTTCACCATCTTTCAGAGCTTGCTCAAACTCATGTCCATTGAGTCGGTGATGCCATCCAATCATCTCGTCCTCTGTTGTCCCCTTCTCCTTCTGCCTTCTGTCTTTCCCAGCATCAGGGTTTTTTCCAATGAGTCAGCTCTTCACATCAGGTGGCCAAAGTATTGGAACTTCAGCTGCAGCATCAGTCTTTTCAATGAATATTCAGGGGTAATTTCCTTTACAATTGACTGGTTTGATCTCCTTGAATTTCAAGGAATTTTCAAGAGTCTCCTCCAACACCACTATTCAAAAGCATCAATTCTTCAATGTTCAGCCTTCTTTATGGTCCAAATCTCACATCCACACATGACTACTGGAAAAACCATAGCTTTGACTATACGGACTTTTGCCAACAAAGTAATGTCTCTGCTTTTTAATATGCTTTCTACATTTGTCATAGCTTTTCTTCCAAGGAACAAGTATCTTTTAATTTTGTGGTTGTAGTCACCATCCTCATTGATTTTGGACCCCAAAATCCCTTCTAGAAATTCAAAAGCTTTATAAACCCATTTTGTTTTGCTTTACAACTTGTAATTATGAGAAAAATAATATGAGAATGACATATAAAATGATAAGTGCAATGTTTTAGGATATCACAGTTTGTCATACATATTTTAATTTTCCTTGGGATTCTGTGGCAAATTAACAATAGTCTCTACAGATAAGGCAGATGATAGCTACTTGAAGCTCTTTCAGAAATGATGAATAATACTTTTTTCTGTTTAATGTAAATATTATTATAAATTATTTGTTATATGCATTTGTTAATATTTTAAAATCTGAGAGGAGTTTATAAAGATTTCAAAAACAAAATCTCTTAAGCTGAAAATAATTATGGATTCCCAATAAAGCATTATACAAAATTAAGACAAATACCAGAAAAAAAGTAGTTTAAGAATATATTTTCTGTGGGTTTCAGCTGAGTCAGAATATGAAGATTTTACTAAATACTGGCACTCTTCAACACTTATTCCAAAACCAAATACAACTCAATATTTATCTTATGGTATTAGTTGGCTTTGGTGAGAAATGAGCTACACACACACAAAATCAATAAGAAGTTTGGGGTTAGTAAAAAACTATAGTTTAATATAGGTCTAGAGGATATGTATGCTTAATTTCTTCATAGAGATTTTAGATACATTTACTGACTTTGTCCTCATAAATAACTGCATGAAAGAGAAATTAAATCCCTTGATAAAATTTTTGAATGATATTAAGCTGGAAGAATTTAGAGTAGACAGGAACGTATTTTAAGCTCTCCATAAAGTTACTACATAATTGACTTAAAACAGAAAGAGACAGTCATTTCAAGAGAACTCTAATTATTATTAAAAAATGGCTTCAGACTAGAAATCAGCACATTTCATACAGAATGTAAGATATTTGTTGAGTGCCTATGAGTGAATCCATTCACCTATTTTATTTTTCAATTGTCTTTTGTGGATGCAGTAAATACTACTCTCCTCCTTTCTTCTCATGTGGCTTGAAGTCACCGGTTCTTCAAGCCGGTTTTCCTGTGGATCAGCATCACCTACAAGTATTAAAAGACTGATTGCCATTTGCACAGTCAGAGATTCTGATTCAGTATGACCTGGGTAGGCCCATATTTCAGCAAGTTCTCAGATGTCAATGATGACCTTAGATAGGCAACCACCTTTGAGAGCCATGTCCTTAGAATAATGATTCAAACTCCATGTAGGATATAAGTTTTAAAAGGAAATCAGTGGGGGAGGGAGTATTTAAAAGTGAAATAATTGATACAGTTCCTACTGGACAAAGCTAGAATAAGTTGAACAACAAAATAAATTAGTAGTTTCTTTTTATAACCCATTGTATAAAATAAATACCAAAGTATCCACAATGATATGGATGATTGTATAAGTAAATAATTGAAAGAAAATAGACAAATCTGTAGAATTTCAAATATTTTATGTAGATATTCCCTCCTTGAGGACATGGAGCATAATTCCCCATCCTAAAGTGTGTGTTGTACAAAGTGACTTCCTTCCAAAGGGGATAGTGTGAAAGAGAGAAGTTTTACAGCGGAAAAGCCTGCCAAAACTATCTCGGTCAAGCAATCAATGATAACATCATGTCAACACAATGTTGACAGTATGTATCCTTGACATAAAATGTGATGAAAAATCACTTTACCTCTTTGATCTTCCTCTCAAAATCCCATAAACCAACTCTAATCATAAGAAAAAATAGGAAAAGTTCCAGTTGAGGATATTCTAAATACTAACTGAATCCTCAAAGCTGTCTAGGTCAAACAAGAAAAGTCTAAGAAGTTGTTAATAGTTGAGTTGGACTTCAGGAGAAATGAAGCCTAAAGATATATGTGAAATCTTCAATAAAATTTTGGAGTTCCAAAAAGACAATAGGTAAAAACTAAGGCAATCTGAATAAAATATAGATTTTAATTAATAACAATGTATATGCTTATGCTTAGTCATGTCCAACTCCTTGGGACCCCTGACAGGTCCCTAGGAGCCTGATAGATTCCTCTGTCCACGGAATTTTCCAAGCAAGAATACTGGAGCGGGTTGCCATTTCCTACTCCAGGAGATCTTCCCTAACCAAGGATTGAACCTGAATCTCTTGAGTCTCCTGCATTGGCAGGCAAGTTCTTTACCATTACACCACCTGAGAAGCCCTAAAACATGACCAAGATTAATTAATTAATTTTTTATTAATATAATTTAATAATAAAGTAGAATGAAATGACAACTGACAGTATTTGCAAAATGAAACTTGGAAAAATTTCAGATTCTAAGTACCCTAACCTGGAATTGTTGACTTAGAATATAATCATGTTAATTAATTGTGACAAATGAAGCAAGGCAAAAGTTAACAGTTTTGTGAACACCCACGTCCAACAACACAAGAGACAACTCTTCACATGGATAATACCAGTTGATCAAATCTGAAATCAGACTGATTATATTCATTCCAGCCAAAGATGGGGAAGCTCTATATAGTCAGCAAAAACAAGAACAGGAGCTGACTGTGGCTCTGAACTCATTGCAAAGTTGAGATTTAAATTAAAGAAAGTAAGGAAAATTGCTAGGCCATTCAGGATGACCTAAATCAAATCCCTTATGATTATACAGTGGAAGTGACAAATAGATTCAAGGGATTAGGTCAGATAGAGTGCCTGAAGGATTATGGTACAGGGAGCAGTGATGAAAACCATCCCCAAGAAAAAGAAAGGCAAAATGGTTGTCTGAGGAGGCCTTACAAATAGCTGAGAAAAGAAAAGAAGTGAAAAGCAAAGGAGAAAAGGAAATATATATCCTTCTGAATGACAAGTTCAAAGAATGGCAATGAGAAATAAGAAACTTTTTGAGTGAACAATGCAAAGAAATACAAGAAAGCAGCATAATGAGAATCTCTACAGATCTCTTTAAGAAAATTAGAGATACCAAGGGAACATTTCATGCAAAGATAGGCACAATAAAAGACAGAAATGGTATGGACCTAACAGAAGCAGAAGATATTAAGAAGAGGTGGCAACAATACACAGAATAACTATACAGAAAAGGTCTTCATGACCCAGATAACCACAATGGTGTGATCACTCACCTAGAGCTGGGAAGTTCCATATGTACTAACTGAATTTAGAAAAGGCAGAAGAACCAGAGATCAAATTGCCAACTACCATTGGATCATAGAAAAAGCAAGAGAATTCCAGAAAAACATGTTTCATTGCAAACAGTCAAGTTTTTAATTCTGTGGGGCACAGCAAACTGGAAACTTCTTAAAGTGATGAGAATACCAGACCACCTGACCTGTCTCCTGAGAAATCTGTATGCATGTCAGGAAGCAACAGCTAGAACTGGATATGGAACAACAGACTGGTTCCAAATAGGAAAACGAGTACGTCAAGGCTGTATATTGTCACCTTGCTTATTTAACTTATATGCAGAGTACATCATGAGAAATGCTGGACTGGAAGAAGCACAAGCTGGACTCAAGATTGCCAAGAGAAATGTCAATAACCTCAGATATGCAGATGACACCACCCTTATGGTAGAAAGTGAAGAGGAACTCAAAAGCCTCTTGAAGAAAGTGAAAGAGGAGAGTGAAAAAGTTGGCTTAAAGCTCAACATTCAGAAAATGAAGATCATGGCATCTAGTC
>SJYT01085158.1:606093-628699 GCA_006410635.1 Cephalophus harveyi | reverse complement strand
TTTGCTATGACCAGTGCATTTTCTTGGCAAAACTCTATTAGTCTTTGCCCTGCTTCATTCCGCATTCCAAGGCCAAATTTGCCTGTTACTCCAGGTGTTTCTTGACTTCCTACTTTTGCATTCCAGTCCCCTATAATGAAAAGGACATCTTTTTTGGGTGTTAGTTCTAAAAGGTCTTGTAGGTCTTCATAAAACCATTCAACTTCAGCTTCTTCAGCATTACTGGTTGGGGTATAGACTTGGATTACGATGATATTGAGTGGTTTGCCTTGGAAACGAACAGAGGTCATTCTGTCGTTTTTGAGATTGCATCCAAGTACTGCATTTCAGACTCTTTTGTTGACTATGATGGCTACTCCATTTCTTCTGAGGGATTCCTGCCTGCAGTAGTAGATATAATAGTCATCTGAGTTAAATTCACCCATTCCAGTCCATTTTAGTTCACTGATTCCTAGAATGTCGACGTTCACTCTTGCCATCTCTTGTTTGACCACTTCCAATTTGCCTTGATTCATGGACCTGCCATTCCAGGTTCCTATGCAGTATTGCTCTTTACAGCATCGGACCTTGCTTCTATCACCAGTCACATCCACAGCTGGGTATTGTTTTTGCTTTGGCTCCATCCCTTCATTCTTTCTGGAGTTATTTCTCCACTGATCTCCAGTAGCATATTGGGCACCTACTGACCTGGGGAGTTCCTCTTTCAGTACTTTACTAAGAATAAAATTTTTATTAGGTATTTTTAATAGGAATGTATTTCATAATAGGAGTAACACATATGTTAGGCTTGAAACACATGAAGTTAACATTTTCGTAGGTGAAAAATAGTTGAATATGAACAATTTCATTTGGGTCATTCTAATGAAAGTAAAACCAACTGCAATCTTTTAAATGTATGGTTAAATTTTTTCATTAAAAACTTCCTGATATTAATATTCAAAAAATTAGAATAGAAATAAATCTACTTTAAAGTGAGTGTAATTTCTTGTGCTTACTTAGTGTGTTTCTTTTTCTTGCAAATAATCATGAGCAGCTCTTACTATCTGTTGTACAACTCCAATCACCAGCAGGTGGACAGACGGTGGATTCCAGGTCAACAGGAGGTGGTGTAAAACACTCAGTAACTCAACATCAATCAGCTGATCTTATATGATAATTGTTTTTCTGACTTACTTCTCAGTCAGTATGACAGTCTCTAGGTCCATCCATGTCTCTGCGAATGATACAGCATCATTCCTTTTATGGCTGAGTAATATTCCATTGTATGTATGTAGCACATCTTCTTTAGCCATTCCTCTGTTGATGGACATTTAAATTGCTTCCATGTCCTGGCTGTTGTAAATAGTGCTTCAGTGAACATTGGTGTGTATGTGTCTTTTTGAATTACGGTTTTCTCTGGGTATATGCCCAGGAATGGGATTGCTGGGTCATGTGGTAGTTCTATTTTTTGTTTTTTAAAGGAACCTCCAAACTGTTCTCCATAGAGGCTGTATCAATTTACATTCCCACCAACAGTGTACCATATTTACCTTTCTCCATAGCCTTTCCTGCATTTATTATTTGTAGATTTTTTTGATGATGGCCATTCTGACTGGTGTGAGGTGATACTTCATTGTAGTTTTGATCAGTTCAGTTCAGTCGCTCAGTTGTGTCCAACTCTTTGCAACCCCATGAATCACAGCACGCTAGGCCTCCCTGTCCATCACCATCTCCCAGAGTTCACTCAGATTCACATCCATTGAGTCAGTGATGCCATCCAGCCATCTCATCCTCTGTCATCCCCTTCTCCTCCTGCCCCCAATCCCTCCCAGCATCAAAGTCTTTTCCAATGAGTCAACTCTTTGCATGAGGTGGCCAAAGTACTGGAGTTTCAGCTTTAGCATCATTCCTTCCAAAGAAATCCCTGGGTTGATCTCCTTTAGAATGGACTGGTTGGATCTCCTTGCAGCCCAAGCATATCTTTGTAATAATTAATGATGTTGAGCATCTTTTCATGTGCCCCTTGCCATCTGTATATATTCTTATTTGGAGAAATGTCTATTTAAGTCTTCTGCCCACTCTTTTAATTGGGTTGTTTGTTTTTTGATATTGGCCCAAATGAGCTGTTTGTATATTTTGGAGATTAATCCTTTTTTAGTTGCTTTGCTTGCAAATATTTTCTCCCATTGTAAGGATTGTCTTTTTGTCTTGTTTATGGTTTCCTTTGCTGTGCAAAAGCTTTTAAGTAGGTCCCACTTGTTTATTTTGTTTTTATTTTATTTATCTAGGAGGTGGGTCAAAAATCATCTTGCTATGATTTATGTCAAAGAATGTTCTGCCCATGTTTTCCTCTAAGATTTTTATAGTCTGGCCTTACATTAAAGTATTGAATCCATTTTGAGTTTATTTTTGTGTATGGTGTTATGGAGTGTTCTAATTTCATTCTTTTACATGCAGTGGTCCAGTTTTCCCAGCACCACTTTTTGAAGAAACTGTCTTTTCTCCATTATATATTCTTGCCTCCTTTGTCAAAGATAAGGTGCCCATAGGTGTGTGGGTTTATCTCTGGGCTTTATATCTTGTTCTGTTGGTCTATATTTCTGTGTCAGTACCATATGGTCTTGATTGGTAGCTTTGTAGTATAGTCTGAAGTCAGGGTGCCTGATTCTTCCAGTTCTGGTTTTCTTTCTCAAGATTGTTTTGGCTCTTTGGGTCTTTTTTGTTTCCACACAAATTGTAAACATTTATGTTATAATTCTGTGGGAAATGCCATTGGTAAGTTGATAGGGATTGCATTAAATATCTAGATTGCTTTGGGAAGAATAATCATTTTCACAATATTTATTCTTCCAATCTAAGAACATGGTATATATCTCTCCATCTATATATGTCATCTTTGATTTCTTTCATCAGTGTCTTGTAGTTTTCTTTATACAGGTCTTTTGTCTCTTTAGGTAGGTTTATTCCTAGGAAATTTTTCTTTTTGTTGCAATGGTAAATGGGATTGTTTCATTAATTTCTCTTCTTGATCTTTCATTGTTAGTATATAGGAATGCAAGAGGTTTCTGTGTATTAATTTTGTATCCTGTGACTTTACTAAATTCATTCATTAGCTCTAGTAGTTTTCTGGTGGCATCTTTAGGATTTTCTATGTATAGTGTCATCTGCAGACAGTGACAATTTTACTTTTTCTTTTACAATCTGAGTTCCTTTAATTTCTTTTTCTTCTCTGATTACTGTTTCTAGGACTTCCAAAACTATGTTGAATAGTAGCAGTGAGAGTAGACACCCTTGATTTGTTTCTGATCTTAAAGGAAATGCTTTCAGTTTTCACCATTGAGAATGATGTTTGCTGTGGGTTTATCATATATGGCCTTTATTATGTTGAGGTAGGTTCCCTTTATGAACACTTTCTGGAGTTTTTTTTAATCATAAATGGGTATTGAATTTTGTTAAAACCTTTTTTTTTAATCTATTGAGATGACCATGTGGTTTTTATTCTTCAGTTTGTTAATATGGTGTATCACATTGATTGATTTGCCTCATCACATGATCCAAATAAGCACTCTTTCCCCAATGCCTTGCTAAATTTGTTCCTACACCATTTATCACTATCTGATAAACTGGGCATTTAAATAATGTATTTTTTGTCTCTCTCCCTCCACTAGGAGATAAAATTTCATAAGAACTGGGAATTGTGTCTGTTTTTATTTACTGTTATATGCCTGGTACCTAGAACAGTGACTGATATGCCATAGAAGTGCCATTAAGTATTTATGAATGACTACCAATGCTGATAAACAAAAGAGTGTACCACCAGTGGACCAGAAATTATGAGGGATTCCTGAAAGGTAGGAAGTGAATAAGATTGGATAGACAAGAAAAAAATAAACCACATCCCAGAATGTGACTTCCCAGGCACTAGTGATAAAGAACCCACTGCCAATGCAGGAGACATAGGAGACACAGGTTCAGTCCCTGGGTTGGGAAGATCCCCTGGAGAAGGAAATAGCAACCCACTCCAGTACTCTTGCCTGGAGAAATCCATGGACAGAAGAGTCTAGTGGGCTATAGTCCATGGGGTCGCAAAGAGTTGGGCACAACTGAAGCAACTTAGCACAGCACAGCACAGCACTGATGGAAAAACAAATCCAAAGCAACTCCGAATGCAGAGTCAATAAATGTGGGGTAGAGAATGGGAGTAGAAGGGGTCCTGGGTCAACTGCCAGTGAAATTATAGAACTGCATTAGAATCATAGGACTAATTTCTCTTTTTCCTCAACCCCTTCCCAGAACACCCCTCTACTCTTACTAAGCTGAAGGCTGCCACACATTAAACTGTGGAGGGAGAAACAGTAGTGGGACTGCAATTTTGAGAAGTGAACTAGCTACCTAGGAACTGCTCTTAGTGTGGGTATTGGATTCGGAGACATAAGTAGAACAGAACTTGAGTTAGTTTCGGACTTCATGACAGTTCCAGGAGGGTAAGATGGAAGGAAAGAGTTCTGTTCAGGAGATAAATACATCCTTTCATATGTTGGCAATTGCAGCAAGAATGGTCTACTTAAGTTTAACACTTTTAAAGAAGTGTCCAAAGTCATGCTTCATGCCCTATCAATTTACATAGACATGAGCTCACAGAAGGTACCTCTCATTCACTAAAGCAGCCTTGTTGGGAAAACTTACCTATACAACTGCACAGAAAAACCTTATCAACTATCTATATTTCGAACCTAGGTCCTTCATTCATGAAAATGAAGCAACACCTATGTGCCACTAGAAAGAGAAAGACCACTATAAACAGAGAGAACAACTGATCCCAGAGGAAGTAGGAATAATGCAGTAGGAATTGATATAGATAATACAATAGAAAACATTGAAACAAGTCAAATGATTTTGGAAAGAATAAAGAAAAAACAACTTTGGAAAGTGTAATTATGAGAAAAAAGGACAAACAAACAATGATAAGAATGAGAAAGTGAATAGAGGATACATAAAACTTTATAAGAGGAATTCTGTGAACAATTTTATACCCTACATTTAAACACTAGAAAATGGATGGTTATCAACAATAACTCAAGAAGTACTAGAAAACTTGAATAAAAAATAGCAATATAAGAATCTGAAAAGATATTCAAAAATTTTACCCTCACAATGAACTTGACTCAGATGATTTTACACTTGAGTTCTATCAAACCTTCAATAGACATATAATTACAGTGCTATGCAAATTGTGCCAGTCATATAACAAAAACGAAAAGCTTTTAAGTTCATTCTGTGAAACTACCGCCTGCACTCCCCAGGCAAGCACACTTCCTGTTTCTCCTTTTCTCTGTCTTCCCTATACATTATTGAGCCCAATATTCGGTGTTCACTTTATCATGACATGGGGGATACTGATGTCCATGGATTTTTCTTTTCTTTTTTTCCCGTCTCCCTGCATCTTGTCTGTTTCCCTCAGGTTTTTCCTCTCTGTTTTCCTCTCTGCTTGTTCTCTCTTTCATGTTAATTTCCTCAGCTATCTTTGGTCTTTGGATATCCGTTCATACTTAAAAGTGAGACACTAAGATTACTAGCAATGTAAATGTGGGCAGGGCTCTGTGGCTGCCAGTGGTGTGCCTGGACTGTTTTGTTGGGGGAACCCCTGATTGTATCTTTAGACCCAATATCTTTAGATCTTTCCTGTTGAGTTAGATGTATTCTGTAAAGAGAAATCTTCCTATCTCCTGCCTAGAGTGTACAAACTGGCTGCTAGTGTTCTGGGAACCCAGGTGATGGAGAAGACTGTAGGTCTCAATGTTCAATGCTCAGAGACTTTTACTTAATCTCAGCATCCCCACCCTCATCTGTGTCTAGTGTTCTCCAGTCCAGACGTCATCTGCTTTTACCCTCTCCACAGAGTATACCTTGGTTTTCTGATGAGTTTGAGGAATGGTATTCAGTCACACAGCCCTGGAATACAGAGCATGAAGGGGCAGATCTAGGGGGCTAGGGGCTTCCTAAACAGACTTTCCAGCACTTCTCATTGTTTTGAACCTCTCCTCTGCCCCTTTTATGGGAAGTACCTGTTACAGTCAACTGTTTGGTTTAGGGACAGTCTAGTACAATTCAGTTTGTTTCCTGGCTTCCCCTACAATCTGCTTAAGATTCAGGTTTGCTTAGTCAGTTACCACCTTTTTTTTTTTTTGCTTTCTGACTTCTAAAATGTTGATTCTGTTGTGTCCCTCCCTTCTGCATATGTATTTTCAACTCCTGTCATTTTCATGTTGTTTTATGAGATTAACAGTGAATGGAGGCATGTCATATCTTCAGTCCACCGTTTTTCTCAAGCCCACAGTCTTAACCACTATGTAACAGTGTCTTGCAAGCCAAGCTAAAAAGTTACTTGAGAGCACTGCAAAGTCATGATGAAATTGCTGTTTTAGCAAAATTGTTTCAACAACTATGTATAGGATGGATGGAAAGGGGGAGATGAGAGAAGCAGGTTATCATTCTATACCTCCTTGTCTCTAGTATCCTTCTTGATCCATCTTAGTTTTCTAAACCCACAGGACCTTCAGGGCTTGCCACATAATAGGCAGTTTTCATAAAAATGCTCCTGACTTCTTAGGCCTCTGGGAGTTATTCCCTCCCCAGAATTCCTTTTACCTTCTACTTGTGTTTTGTTTGGTTGTTAATATATGATTAAATCTTTGCTCTGTTAAGTATCATTTAGAGTATATGTACTATCTTTTAGATGAGATTATGAGCCCCTGTTTTATGACTTTGGGGAACAAGTCATTGAATACCTCCTAAATGAAGAGGGCTGTCCAAAAAAGAATTGTTAATAAGTATAAGGAGGATGTATGATCAATAATAAGCCATGTAATAATGGTAGGAATATTATTTTTGAGGTATTAAGCAGTGTTTTTCTCCCCTCTGGGTATTTACTTCTTTCTCATTTCTTTCTTCAAGCATGCAGCTGTCTCTCTGCTCATTAGTGAGGAATATAATCAAGGGAAGGATATTACAGGACAGAAAGCAGAAAAAGTATGAAAGTCCTCTCTCAGTTTCTGCTTCAAAAGCCTAAGGCCTTTTTGGGGGGCAAAGGATAGGAGAAGGAAAGGAATGTGACTTTTTCTTACTGGACTAGAAAGAGATTCTTCCAGGTTGGAGGGAAGAAAGAAGGAATTTGATTAGGGCAAAAATGTTGGTGGGCTCTGGAGAGAGGGACCCTGTACACTCTTTCTTATTTTTAGGCACAACTCCCAAGAGGCAACAAGGGAAGGACTGTGAGAGGTGTCTGCACAGATGGCTCCGTACACAGTCTCACTGAGTTTCTTGTCTTCCCCAAGAAGACAAGCTGCAGAAAGTCTTGAGATCTTAAAGAAACAAAAGACCCTGTCAAAGAATATATGCTTGCTCCAGGCCAGATGACACACCCCTCTTTTGCCTTGGCATTTTAGAAGGTCTTTGGAATG
The DNA here is from genome assembly GCA_006410635.1 of Cephalophus harveyi. Lineage (NCBI taxonomy): Eukaryota > Metazoa > Chordata > Mammalia > Artiodactyla > Bovidae > Cephalophus > Cephalophus harveyi. The sequence continues at coordinate 621,260 of SJYT01085158.1, read as the reverse complement.
TAGACACAACCCTGGGGAAATAGGGAGACCTTGAACTGACTGAGATTATGTTTTTGCCATCCAGTGAAATGGAGCTCAAAATAGAAATTAATTTGCATTGTAAACTAAGAAAGTAATGTTTTTATATATTTGACATTTTGGACTGAGATTCATTCCTGACCATAACATGAAGAAGGTCAATTGTCAATATGAACAGTCTACTTTGTACAGGTGAGAGAGAACTGAGCACATCTTTCTTATGAGGAGAAAGACCTGAGAGACAGGTGTGTACATATAAATCTTTTAAGAAAAGGTAGAATAATACTTTTCATTAGGTGCTTTAAGTGATCATATACAAATTCAGGGGCTTCCCTGGTGGCTTGGAGGTTAAAGCGTCTGCCTGGAATACAGGAGACCCGGGTTCAATCCTGAGTCGGGAAGATCCCCTGGAGAAGGAAATGGCAACCCACTCCAGTACTCTTGCCTGGAGAATCTCATGGAGGGAGGAGCCTGGTGGGCTACAGTCCAGGGGGTCGCAAAGAGTCGGACACGACTGAGCGACTTCACTCACTCACTCACTCATACAAATTCAGTTGCTTTTGAACCATAGAACAAATAACTCACTTGAGTTAATTGGGAACAGACTTCTTTGAATTAATGAAGCATGAGAATTTTAGAAAGTTTTCCATTACCTGCAGTAACTTAGGGTTGGTTGTAAAGGCCATCAATTGCAAAGAGTGTGACCATGAATAGATTATTTCCTCAGCCCTGGAGTTGACATGATCCTTCTAATACATGGTCATTATGAGGATTAAATGATTAAATGAGGGAACACTAATAGAAATGGCTCAGAGGTTAAAGCATCTGCCTGCAGTGCAGGAGACCTGGGTTCGATCCCTGGGTTGGGAAGATCCCCTGGAGAAGGAAATGGCAACCCACTATTTTTGCCTGGAGAATCCCATGGGCAGAGGAGCCTGGTGGGCTACAGTCCACGGGATCGCAAAGAGTCAGACACGACTGAGCGACTTCACTTTCACTTTAATAGAAGTGGAAACAGTGGCTGACTTTATTTTTCTGGGCTCCAAAACCACTGCAGATAGTGATTGCAGCTATGAAATTAAAAGACACTTATTCCTTGGAAGAAAAGTTATGACCAACCTAGACAGCATATTAAAAAGAAGAAACATTACTTTGCCAACAAAGGTCCATCTAGTCAAGGCTATGGTTTTTCCATTGGTCATGTATGGATGTGAGAGTTGGACTATAAAGAAAGCTGAGCACCGAAGAATTGCTGCTTTTGAACTGTGGTGTTGGAGAAGACTCTTGAGAGTCCCCTGGACTGCAAGGAGATCCAACCAGTCCATCCTAAAGGAGATCAGTCTTGGGTGTTCATTGGAAGGACTGATGTTGAAGCTGAAACTCCAATACTTTGACCACCTGATGCGAAGAGCTGACTCATTTGAAAAGACCCTGATCCTGGGAAAGATTGAGGGCAGGAGGAGAAGGGGACGACAGAGGATGAGATGTCTGAATGGCATCACTTACTCAATGGACATGGGTTTGGGTGAACTCCAGGAGTTGGTGATGGACTGTGTGCTGCGGTTCATGGGGTCTCAAAGAGTCAGACACGACTGAGTGACTGAACTGAACTGAACTGAATAGAAGTACCCAGCAAGAAGCAATCACTCAATAAACTATAGTTCCTCTATCACTCTTTCCTGAATGTGAAATTGATGGAAGTGCACTGGTTTCCCTGAACATCTAAACTAAACTTCACAGCACAATAATAACATAAGTTGTCTGAATAAGGGCTCCACACTACAAATGGGAAATTGGAAACTAAGGTTATGTCTTTTGAGTTCTGAGCCCATCAGTTAGCTTGCTGGTATTTTTCTGATATTTCTGACATTTTTCAACCCATTATGGCACAGTTTGTGAAACATGTTTTTGGAAAGACTATTAGGCTTCAAAAAGTATGGGGCTATTGGAAAGGTTGAAGCTCCAATTTCTTAATGTATGGGTGATTCGTTCAAGACGATGTAATACTAGCTACTATTTATTGAATGTCTACTACTACATGCCTGGTGCTGCAAGAGCTCCTTTATATATGTAATTGGAGGAGTGTATTTGGTCAAGAGGACCCTAAATCCTTACTTACATCCTTTCATCTTGGAGAAAACAGCTTGGTGACACATAGGAATGTGAAACCTATGAACAGGAAAAAGCTTGTGCAGTTTGTGGAGCCATTGTTGGTGGATAACAGCTCTGCAATTGCTGTTTTTTTCCTTAGTCATGGGTCTCAAACTGCCTTTCCCTGTTGAGATGAATCAAATTTAAGTTAGGGAAATTTTCTGTTTACTTAGATTAGATCTACATTACATACTGTATATAATACACTGAAGTGAAGTGTAGTGAAAGTCACTCAGTCGTGTCCGACTCTTTGAGAACCCATGGACTGTAGCCCACCAGGCTCCTCTCTCCATAGGATTTCCCAGGCAAGAATACTGGAATGGATTGCCATTCCCTTCTCCCGAGGATCCTCCCAACCCAGGGATTGAACCTGGGTCTCCTGAATTGCAAGTCGTTTCTTTACCACTGAGCCACCTTGGAAGCTTCATATAATGCATGTGTATATGTATATATAATATATGTGCATAATTTTGTACAGGGGGATATAACTGATAAACAACATTCCAGAATCAGCTGAAATTTGGTAGGAGAGCCCTATACAGTGGCTGTCCTGTATTGCCCCAACAGCAAAGTCTGACAGTGTCTGTTTCCTGACAGCCTTTCCTGTTATTTGCTCTTGAACTCTTTCTAGTCCAGATTTTGCATGGAAGAATAGCATTTAAGAAGGCTCAGAGGCAAGAGTAGCATAATACATTGAAGCCTGTGAAATAATTCATGGTTGAAACATAGTATGGAGTGGGGCTGGGGGGACAAGGAGGAAGATATAAATACACATGTAGAGGTACTTTCCTGGTGATCCAGTGGTTAAGACTCCATGTTTCCACTGCAGGGAGCATGGGTTCAATACCTGGTCAGGGATGTAAAATCACGCATGCTGCATGAAGCAGCCAAAAAGAGAAAGAAAACCACAGATATAAAGACGGAGTTAAATGCAAGAAATAAGATAGAAGATATGTATGTGTGTATACGTATACACAAATATATATATATGTATACTGGTGGCTCTAGTGGTAAAGAACCCACGTGCCAATGCAGGAGACATAAGAGACATGGGTTCCATCACTTGGTAGGGAAGATTCCCTGAAGGAGGGCATGGCAACCCACTCCAGTGTTCTTGTCTGGAGAGCCCCATGGACAGAGGAGCCTGGTGGACTACAAACCATGGGGTGGCAAAGAGTTGGACACGACTGAGCAACTTAGAACACACACGTATAGGCCAACTTCAAATAATTCACTATAACTTGATCATAATATGTGGGATTGTTTTTCAGGAGGAAGGGAGTGGCATCTATTTGGTGTTTGATTGCCCTCTGGGTGGGCAGAATAACCCCTTATTCTGCTCTTTCCATTGGCAGGAGGATCTTAGAAGGGGAGCTGGTTTAGAGGACAACAGCTACTCAGGCTGTTGTGCTGAGGGGCCAGGAGGACGGACCTGTAGAATCAAGCAAAAAGGCTGAGATCTGAGAATATCCACAGTGGGAACTCTGGGAAGAGTTTAGAGGATGCTTTTCTCCTGGGCCGTGGGAACAGATATGGGAAGAGGACAGTTCTAAATCTTTTTCCTTCTGTGTTGTAGTCCCCTTACTCTCAACTGCTCAGTAGAGACTCACTGTGCCACCACCTTCAGTGGTGGAGGTGTGAGGAGGGAAGGGAGAGAGCTGCACAAGGAAGTGTGAATTGCCCCATATTTGCCCTGCGACTGATGTCCATGTGCGGGGAGCAGTGTACTTTTTAATGGGCAACTGTGCTCAAGTCTGTCTGGAGGCAACCAGCATCTAAGAAAGAGGTGGCTCATGGCTGGGCTGAGAATATAAAGGAGGAGCAGCTGCAAGGTGGGAGACTTGGGAGCAGCTGTGAGATATTCCTTTCTCAGTATATCATAGAAGAAGGTCCTTCTTGCAGAGGAGAAGACTGACACGGCATTTGAACAAACTGTCTTTAAAGAAATTATCCCAGCAAACTTGGGCAATACATATTATTTTCTCCATTTTATGAATTACAAAATAATAATAATTTTCTTATCACCCACTGTAAATATTGATAATCATCAGTTCAGTTCAGTTCAGTTCTGACTCTTTGCGACTCTTTTTCTGACTCTTTGCGACCCCATGAATTGCAGCACTCCAGGCCTCCCTGTCCATCACCAACTCCCGGAGTTCACTCAAACTCATGTTCATCAAGTCGGTGATGCCATCCAACCATTTCATCCTCTGTCGTCCCCTTCTCCTCCAGCCCCCAATCACTCCCAGCATCAGGGTCTTTTCCAATGAGTCAACTCTTCGCATGAGGTGGCCAAAGTATTGGAGTTTCAGCTTCAACATCAGTCCTTCCAATGAACACCCAGGACTGATCTCCTTTAGGATGGACTGGTTGGATCTCCTTGCAGTCCAAGGGACTCTCAAGAGTCTTCTCCAACACCACAGTTCAAACGCAGCAATTCTTCGGTGCTCAGCTTTCTTTATAGTCCAACTCTCACATCCATACATGACCACTGGAAAAAATATAGCCTTGGCTAGATGGACCTTTGTTGGCAAAGTAATGTCTGTGCTCTTGAATATGCTGTCTAGGTTGGTCATAACTTTCCTTCCAAGGAATAACTGTCTTTTAATTTCATGGCTGCAATCACCATCTGCAGTGATTTTGGAACCCAGAAAAATAAAGTCAACCATTGTGTCCACTGTTTCCCTGTCTATTAGCCATGAAGTGATGGGACTGGATGCCATGATCTTAGTTTTCTGAATGTTGAGCTTTAGGCCAACTTTTTCACTCTCCTCTTTCACTTTCATCAAGAGGGTTTTTAGTACTTGCCACCTCTTCTTAATATCTTCTGCTTCTGTTAGGTCCATACATTTCTGTCCTTTATCGAGCCCATCTTTGCATGAAATGTTCCCTTGGTATCTCTAATTTTCTTGAAGAAATCTCTAGTCTTTCCCATTCTGTTGTTTTCCTCTATTTCTTTGCACTAATCGCTAAGGAATGCTTTCTTATCTCTCCTTGCTATTCTTTGGAACTCTGCATTCAGATGCTTACATCTTTTCTTTTCTCCTTTGCTTTTCGCTTCTCTTCTATTCATAGCTATTTGTAAGGCCTCCTGAGACAACTGTTTTGCCTTTTTGCATTTCTTTTCCTTGTGGATGGTCTTGATCCCTGCCTCCTGTACAGTGTCATGAACTTCTGTCCATAGTTCTTCAGGCACTCTGTCTATCAGATCTAATCGCTTGAATCCATTTCTCACTTCCACTGTATAATCGTAAGGGATTTGATTTAGGTCATACCTGAATGGTCTAGTGGTTTTCCCTACTTTCTTCAATTTAAGTCTGAATTTGGCAATATGGAATTCATGGTCTGTGCCACAATCTGCCCAGTCTTGTTTTTGCTGACCATATAGAGCTTCTCCATCTTTGGCTGCAAAGAATATAATCAGTCTGATTTTGGCATTGACCATCTGGTGATGTCCATGTGCAGAGTCTTCTCTTTGTTGTTGGAAGAGGGTATTTGCTATGACCTGTGCTTTCTCTTGACAAAACTCTATTTTTGCCCTGCTTCATTCTGTACTCCAAGGCCAAATTTGCCTGCTACTCTGCGTATTTCTTGACTTCCTAAATATCATGAAGTAAATTTCTTGAGGATAAGGGTGAGTTTTGCTTAGCTCAATTTGATGAATTCTTATCTTAGTATCATTTGAAATGTGCACTTAATAAGCAAAAATGCATTTGATGATGATTTAACACCCTCTACTGGTCTTTGATCTGAACGTATCAATCTTTAAAATCTATGGTGATTTATAAGCAGTATGACTATAGCCCATGTTCTCTTGATCTCAACCCAGTTGGTATGAATCTGAGATGGTAACTTATCAACATCTTTCATCATATTGAAAACTGAGAATGTGGTGGGGGTGGGTGCACAGAGTCCACCGTAAATAACTGCAGTGGAAGACCACAGGGTATGTGCACCTTCACGATGGCAGTGACAACATGCTCCCTCTAAGGAGACAGGAGTCCCATCTGGCGGGGGTTTAGGAAGAGACCTCATGAAGGAGCCTAGATGTGACACAATCAGATTTGCATTTAAGTGGAGTTCTTTTGGCTGAAGTGTGGGAGTTGAATCAGAGAAAACACTGGAATTAAACTAGGGATACTAATGAGAAAGAAAAAATAAAAGAGCAACCACTGTCATGTGGAAGCTGGGCTGGCACTCAAAGCAAGGTCATGCTCTTCTGTTGGACATATACAATCTCACAGAACACCAAAGAAGCAAAAATACACTGAGATGATGATAAAGTGAAACAAAACAAGGCCACTTTATAATCTTGTCTAATTTTCTCTAAGCACAGACCGAAACCAGGTTGCTATGCCACACACAGAATATCAAGCACCCTCCTCTTTCCCCTAATGTGAATGACTGATACTTCTTACCAATTCCATCTTTATTTCTGCTCTAGTCTGGCCTCCACATATGTAAGATTTACTGCAACGCCCAATCATAAAATTGTCCCTTTTTATTTTCTGAGGACATTCAATCCAGAGTGAATTCCTATTTCCTTAGACCAACTAGACTATTAACTCCTATAATAAGTTCTTTTAACACTCTCTTATTGAGATAATCTGTTTTCCCTTTGGTATATGTTCTCTCTCACTGCAGTGAGTAATGAACCCAACTTATTCAAGTATAGGCATGCAGCTGGTGGTCTTTGGATAGAGGACCTTGACATTAGCAAGAAATAAGCAGTGGTGCCAGGGAAGAGAAGTGTGCGCAGATTCTAGAAACATTGAAAAGGTAAAATCAGTAGTACTTGATTGATTAGATGTGGAGATTGAGAGAATGGGCAGTTTCAGGACAAAGTCTAAGCCTCTAGCTTGGGTGACTAAATGGATAATGGTGCTATTCGTGGATATGAAGAGAACAGAGAGAGGGGGGCTTTTCAGTAGGAAGATTTTGCATATTTATGATAGAAATACTTGTGAGACATCCAGGTGGAGAGGTTCGGGTGGAGAGTTGGGTGTATGGGTTTAAAGCTAGGAAAGGTCTGACTTAGTAGCTAACCTCCAAAGAGAGAACGGAATCACCCTCGAAATATATGTAAAGTGAGAAAAGTATTTGGTTGAGAGTTAAACCCTGGGAGTTGTCAACATTTCATGAGTAGGCAGTGGAAAGGAGGGGAAAACAGAGCCAGGAGAGACAAGTGTCATGCAGGCAAGGGAGTTGAGGGTTTTAAAAGGTTGTGGAAGCATGAATAGCATCAAATGAAGGTATAAGATGAGTCTGTTAGGTTGAAAAATTATGACATCACGCGAACCAGAGGGAGGGCAATGTAAGTGGAAGGGCAGGTGTGTGAGAAGACAACAGCGGGTAGGGGAGAGAACGGAAAGTAACAAAGTGGAGGTAGTAAGTGTGAATAACTGTCTTGGGACATCTTATTTATTTATTTTAAATTATTTGTTTATTAAAGTTTTTATATGTATTGGGATGTATATAGCCTATTAACAATGCTATGATACTTTCAGGTAGACAGCAAAAGGACTCAACCACACATACACATGCATCCATCCTCCCCCAAACACTCCTCACATCCAAGCTGTCACATAACATTGAGCAGAGTTCCCTGTGCTGTACAGTAGGTCCTTGTATATTACAGTGTGTACCTGTCCATCCCAAACTTTCTTGGGACATTTTAAATGAGAAGAAAATAGAGGGTCTGGGTGGAAGGGTGGAAGCTCAATAGAGATGTGGGGTCAACAAGTAAAGAAGGAGAAGGTAAAAATGCCATTAGAAAGTCTATTTCATCATCAGTTACTCCAACAGTGTTTGGCACATGCTGTGTGTGTGTTAAGTCGATTCAGTCATGTCTAACTCTGGTTTTAGAAAAGGCAGAGGAACCAGAGATCAAATTGCCAACATCCGCTGGATCATGGAAAAAGCAAGAGAGTTCCAGAAAAACATCTATTTCTGCTTTGTTGACTATGCCAAAGCCTTTGATTGTGTGGATCAAAATAAACTGGAAAACTCTGAAAGAGATGGGAATACCAGACCACCTGACCTGCCTCTTGAGAAACCTGTGTTCAGGTCAGGAAGCAACAGTTAGAACGGGACATGGAACAGCAGACTGGTTCCAAATAGGAAAAAGAGTATGTCAAGGCTGTATATTGTCACACTGCTTATTTAACTTATATGCAGAGTACATCATGAGAAATGCTGGGCTGGAGGAAGCACAAGCTGGAATCAAGATTGCCGGGAGAATTGGGGGGCTCCAAAATCACTGCAGATGGTGATTGCAGCCATGAAATTAAAAGACGCTTACTCCTTGGAAAGAAAGTTATGACCAACCTAGACAGCATATTCAAGAGCACAGACATTACTTTGCCAACAAAGTTCTGTCTAGTCAAGGCTATGGTTTTTCCAGTGGTCATGTATGGATGTGAGAGTTGGACTATAAAGAAAGCTGAGCACCGAAGAATTGATGGTTTTGAACTGTGGTGTTGGAGAAGACTCTTGAGAGTCCCTTGGACTGCCAGGAGATCCAACCAGTCCATCCTAAAGGAGATCAGTCTTGGGTGTTCATTGGAAGGACTGATGCTGAATCTGAAACTCCAATACTTTGGCTACCTGATGTGAAGAGCTGACTCATTAGGAAAAACCCTGATGCTGGGAAAGATTGAGGGCAGGAGGAGAAGGGGACAACAGAGGATGAGATGGTTGGATGGCATCACCGACTCAGTCAACATGAGTTTGACTAGACTCTGGGAGTTGGAGATGGACAGGGAGACCTGGCATGCTGCAGTCCATGGGATCGCAAAGACTTGGACCCGAGTGAGTGACTGAACTGACTGAACTGATACTTTCACATAGCTCAAAACTCTAATGTTATCACCAGGGATTTCTTTTGGTAATAAGAAGAAATATCATCGTTTAGAGAAAGTTCATGAATTGATTTATTTCAAATGTTAATAAATATTTTTAACATTCTACTTGTATAACAGTTCCTATTTATGAAGCTCTGTAACTTTGTAATTTTGTGAAGAATATTATGAAAAGTCGAATTGGCCACTGATATACAGGTTTACCTTGGAATATACTTATTTCCTCATCCCTGGAGGGGTGTTCATGCAGAAGCTAGTGGACCCCTTCCTTGCGATAAAGTAGTTGGAATCCAGGCATCGTGTAAGAATGGAAGTAGATAATTTCTCAAGGTCCATTGTGACTCAGAGCTTCTGAGATTCTGCTATTGTATGTCCAAGTAATCCCATTTCCTATTTTAAGAACAATTGCATTTCTACTGTTGTCATCTCATATTTTAGGCTGTTTGCACTAAAGCTTTTTATATTAGAGAACAAATTTAAGACTTTGACAACCATGTCACATGCAAACACATTATAAAAAATAATCTAAGTAGTCTTTCTTTCGTAAGAATGTCTGTGTTGGGGAGGAAGGAGGGGAGGACGGGAGCGGGTGGGGAAGGAGTAGAGGAAGGGAGAGAGAGAAAATGATTGAATGGAATCATTCAATCATTCTGATGGAATGAAAATGAAGTACTGCACTTCATTTGCTTTCTACTAACAAGTTAGGAGTGTACCTCTCCATCCATACCCAGAAGCACTAGACTGATTAGAGATTTTTTTGTTTCTTTGTTTACAAAGAAAGAGTTATTGGCAGGAATTTATGTATTTTATTCCAGTAGAGCAGAAAACTGGCTGTTCCCTGGAGGTCCCTGAGAGATTTATTGTTTCAGGAGCCTGCTTTGTCAGTTTTCACTGGATAGTTTTTACCAGTGCAAACTGACCTTCCAGAAAAGCCTGTTATCTGCTGACTGCCAGATGTCTAATGATAAGAACAGTGTGAGGCTGGTATAGCAGAAAAAATAAAGTGCACCCATGACAGGGAAGGTGGCGAGAAGGGCTATACTCTAGAGACCATTCCTCCACCAAATCTGGCAGAGCCTCCGTCTAGCCCTAGCTAGATACAGTCTTTTTCAAAAGCCAACATCCTGGCCCCTGGATAAAAAAATATAGAAGGCCTTATGGAAAATCAGGAGTCTTGTGATGTGATCTGTGTCTCAGATAGGGAGTCAGTGTGATGGGGCTGCACCAGCCCAGTGCTCTCCTTGGCACGTCCCTTGTCTTCCTCCTGGATCTTCAAAGCTGCTTGAATAAGTCCAGACCCTATAATGACTGAACTGCTAACTTCACCTTTTCCTCTTTAGTGATCTGAGACTTTGTGACACTCGCTCCAGCATGCAGTCACATGGGCTAAGTATTGTCTACTGAGTGCCTATAAATAGCATGCACTCTACAGACAATGGTCATACTAACTGGACAAAGCTGACATCACAGTTATCATTTTACAGATGAGTAAACGGATGCTTGTGGTAAGTGACTTGCCCAAGGCCACATAGATATTATGTAGAAGATCTAAGATTTTAACCCTAGTCTGTCTCCAAAGCTGGTCTTTTTACTGCATTATTTATTCATGAATTAATTAATGATGATCCTAACTAATGTGTTTTTACATTTAAATCTACCATGTTTGAATTTTTTTCCATTGGTTAAATTGACTAGATAATTGTCTAACATGGTAGAAGTCTGCCAAATATGAGATTATACACACACACACACATACACACTTAGTTGAAAGCTACAGGTTCACAGTAAAGATGGTTTTTCAAATTAATATTATCTTTTTGCCACTTGTTATTAAATTTTAAGCTTGTGATAAAATGTAATTAACATTAGTGTTGGCTGGTTGGCCCCAAGTTGTCAGGCTGTCAGCAAATCAGAATTCCTGAACTTTAGCTCCTGTATATTTTTTCCTCTCCCTGCTGCTCTGTTCTCTCCAGGGCCACCTCATAGAAGTTGCAGGTTGGACAATAAACAAGTCCAGGGACCCCCATTCACATCACAGTCTATGTGAGTGGCACTTGACCGCCTGTCTTCTCCACTTTTATTTCTAAACACACTTGCTTAGTGTGTGTATGCATGCATGATTGTGTGAGAAAAGAGGATCATCTGACAGGGAAGCTAGGAAGGGACAAGTGGTGATGGTTACAGCATTAATGAGGAATTATACTGTCATATAGTGCAGGGAGAATGGCACGTGAAAGTTTAACCCATGACACCAAATCTGCCTTTGAGCTAAAGAACAACGAAGAGGCGAAGCAAATTCTGAATTCTCTTGCATATTCTGTCCCTGAAAACTCAGACACAGATACATCCAGTCAGGTCAGCAGCTTGTTTCTGCTGATGAGTAACATGTTTTAAAATTTTAAAACTGTGCCAGAAGAGAGCGAAGGATAATATAAAGCTGACAATAGGGTTCCTCTTAATCTAAATTACAAAAAGATTCCCAGTGATAAGTGGCTTCCTGATCTGAAGAGCTTCAAGTCTTCCTTCCAGAAATCATTTTAGATTAGGTCAATAAGACAGAATCTAGAAGTTAATCAGCCTTACAGCCAATTAGTTGCCACCACTGGAGTCTTTTCAAGAAGTAATTGGAGGCCTTAAAGGTATACTTCCTGGTGGCTCAGACAGTAAAGAATCCTCCTGCAATGAGGAAGACCCAAGTTTGATCCCTGGGTGGGGAAGATCTCCTGGAGGAGGGCATGGCAACCCATTCCACTATTCTTGCCTGGGGAATCCTCATGGATAGGGGAACCTAGTGAGCTTCAGTCCATGGGTTCGCAAGGAGTTGGACACGACTGAATGACTAACACTTTCACTTTCTTTCAAAGGTGTACTGATGCCTGTTCTACACACAGAGGATGATGGTAGTAGTAAAGCCAAGAGAAGGGAGCTAGATACACAGCAAATGGCATGACTGGAAATTTCAGATAATGTAAAGGAAGGAAATGATGCTGTGTCTGGATGAGAGGTTTTCTCCATTTGTGAGATTTTGAATGTCTTCCTTTAAGAGCCTGTATTGGTTTGTTAGTGCTGCCATAAGACTCCAAACACTCAGCCCACGACAGAGTCCTTATACAGTTCTTGTGTGCATGCTAAGTCGCTTCAGTTGTGTCTGACTCTTTGCAACTCCATAGACTGTAGCCCAACAGCCTCCTCTGTCTACGGGGTTTTCCAGGCAAGAATACTGGAGTAGGTTGCCATTTCTTCATCCAGGGGATCTTCCTGACCCAGGGATCGAGCCCATGTCTCCTGCGGTTCCTGCATTACAGGTGGTTTCTTTACCGTTGAGAAGCCTGCACAAGTGTCCTAAGAGGGCAAACGTCATAAAGAGTCCTAAGCTGAACTTGGAAGCATGCTGAGGTCATTTGTGAAGTGAATTCTTGGGTCCCAGGTGTCTAAAAGGTCTGAGCATAGGCTACCAGTAGGCACATCCTCTTATCTCTGTGGACTCTTCCCCCACTGGGAAGGGGTGCAGCCAGAGGAAGGCTGCAACAGAATTTGTTGTGCATACCAGGGTGGTGTAATGGCCCTGTGAAAACCAGGCCAGGGCTCTGCTACTATTCCACTGTAAAACCTGTGGCAGCACTCCTTGGACTCTTTAAGATGCTTTAAGGACAGTTGAATTAAGAGGCATGCAATGCCCTAGGTAGGGAGGGACCAAGGACATTTGCATCACTCTCTGCCGAGGAAAACACGTGATCCAAAGAAGAGCTGCATTGTGAAAGGCGGGTCCATGAGCAAGAAAGCTGCCCTGAGAGGCCTGGGCATGAAGGTAGTAGTAAAGCCAAGAGAAGGGAGCTAGATACACAGCTCCCTTTCCTGTTTGCCCCCAAGCTTTCCTTCAGCAAGACTGCGGCAGAGAAACACTTTGGAGTGCCTCCCAGGTGGTGCTGTGTTGTCATGGCAGAAGGGTTGGGCCTGAATGCAGCTGGAAAAAGAGAGCAGCTAAAGAGAAGGAATTTGGCTGAGTCTGCAGCCAGCCCTGGCTCAGGAGACAGGCTCTGTGTCTTGCCGACAACCGTGCAGCTCCCAGGGTGTGCTGGGGACTGGAGGGGAGGTGATGACTTCGCCAGCCCTCATCCCAGCCTGGAAACAGCGGCCCAGCAGCTCGGCCAGTCGCTTCATTCTCCCAGGCTGAAAAAAATCACCGGAAACAGGTTTCCCAGCTCCCTGGTGCCTTGTGTGCCATGCAGGCCAGTCACAGAGCAGAAAAGGATTTCTTAACACAACTGGAATCAGATTCTCAAGAGGATGATTGACTTGGAGAAAATGAAGTGCCCGCGTGAGCACTACTGAGGTGCTGACCCTGTGAGGTTCAGCCTCGGGTTCTCCCTGCCCTCCTGCCTCGTACTCTTGCCTTCTCGCATATCTCTTTCTTTATCTTATTCTCCTCTCTCCTCCCTCAGCCTTCTCTCTGCCTCCTGCCTCCTACTTTTCTGCAGCCCCCTCACTTTCCTCTTTTGCCCCTGACTCTGAATCTCTCTCCTCCCTCTTCTTCCTCTTCTCTCTCTTGCCCTCTCTTCTCTCCTCTCCCCATCCCTATCCCTCCCTTCTTCTCTCCCTCTCTAACTCCCTTTAGAAATCATTGCTGAACTCATTGCTGAATGGATCACCAAAGTTTTTAAAATGTTCGAGTCTGTAGGTGATATATTTCACCAGAAGCCAGTTTTCTTTTCCACGAGAGAATTCGCATGTAGGGAAACAAAACAGAGAAAGAGCTATTTCCAAAGAAGCGTTAGATCATCCCTTCACCCTTCTGCCCCCGCCCTCCCTGTTTTCCCTCTACCCCCAGCTTCAAGAGACACACTCAGAGTGGTGATAGCTGAGGCCCAAAACTCTGCTTCTCTGTTGTTTGTTTCTCTCGTTCTGGCTGAGGCCTCATGGGGGAGCTGCTATCTCACTGTAGATAAGAGCACACTGTTTCCAACAAAGCCTGACCTTTATAGGCTGGAATGAAGCGTGACTTCTGTTACAGGGAAAAAGGTTCTCTTGGTTGTTATTTTCCTGCAAGTGTCTTTATTTTATTCCCGGCAAGAGCCCACAAACACATTCGAGTCAAGTTTAGAGCTCCATCTTGCCTTAGCAAAATGAAAGATAAGACGTTCATTGTGGAAAGGTTTTACTTGTTGAACATTCAAATCAAAGACAGTTTTAAGTATTGTTTTTCTTCTGCAGAGGGGTTTTGCAAGTAACATCCTCAGAAGAAGAGTTCATTATAGATTAATTATGTTATTGTAGCTATATCAGATATGCAAATCTTAAAAAAATATCCGGGATAAGAAAATGAAAATGAACTTTGTGAGTGTACCAATTAATTTGCAAATACAAGTCATGTCAATTTGTTTTTTTTTGTAATAAAGTTCCGGAACAAAGTAAATAGAAGGTTATTGCTGCAAATGCTGATTTATCTGACATTCAGTCAATTGGAGAGTCCTACAAATCCACATTTTGGTGTAGCTCCAGGATTGAGGATTGCTGTTCCTACTGAGGAACATTCCTACTGAGGTCATCCTGTTGACGACCAAGAGACAATGAAGATCCTCCATGTCTCCTGAATCATAAGAAAAGAAACAGCTTTGCAGAGCTTTAGTGCTAAGCAGATTTTTTACAGGTATATATATGTCAGTTCAGTTCAGTCGCTCAGTCGTGTCCGACTCTTTGTGACCCCATGTATTGCAGCACGCCAGGCCTCCCTGTTCATCACCATCTCTCGGAGTTCACTCAGACTCACGTCCATCGAGTCAGTGATGCCATCCAGCCATCTCATCCTCGGTCGTCCCCTTCTCCTCCTGCCCCAATCCCTCCCAGCATCAGAGTCTTTTCCAATGAGTCAACACTTCGCATGAGGTGGCCAAAGTACTGGAGTTTCAGCTTTAGCATCAGTCCTTCCAAAGAAATCCCAGGGCTGATCTCCTTCAGAATGGACTGGTTGGATCTCCTTGCAGTCCAAGGGACTCTCAAGAGTCGTCTCCAACACCACAGTTCAAAAGCATCAATTCTTCGGCGCTCAGCCTTCTTCACAGTCCAACTCTCACATCCATACATGACCACAGGAAAAACCATAGCCTTGACTAGATGGACCTTAGTCGGCAAAGTAATGTC
>SJYT01085158.1:386868-604002 GCA_006410635.1 Cephalophus harveyi | reverse complement strand
TTGCATGAAATGTTCCCTTGGTATCTCTAATTTTCTTGAAGAGATCTCTAGTCTTTCCCATTCTGTTCTTTTCCTCTATTTCTTTGCATTGATCGCTGAAGAAGGCTTTCTTATCTCTTCTTGCTATTCTTTGGAACTCTGCATTCAGGTGCTTATATCTTTCCTTTTCTCCTTTGCTTTTCGCCTCTCTTCTTTTCACAGCTATTTGTAAGGCCTCCCCAGACAGCCATTTTGCTTTTTTGCATTTCTTTTCCATGGGGATGATCTTGATCCCTGTCTCCTGTACAATGTCACAAACCTCATTCCATAGTTCATCAGGCACTCTATCTATCAGATCTAGGCCCTTAAATCTATTCCTCACTTCCACTGCATAACCATAAGGGATTTGATTTAGGTCATACCTGAATGGTCTAGTGGTTTTCCCTGCTTTCTTCAATTTAAGTCTGAATTTGGTAATAAGGAGTTCATGATCTGAGCCACAGTCAGCTCCTGGTCTTGTTTTTGTTGACTGTATAGAGCTTCTCCATCTTTGGCTGCATAGAATATAATCAATCTGATTTCGGTGTTGACCATCTGTTGATGTCCATGTGTAGAGTCTTATATATATATATTTAAATGATTAACCAGAACACTTGACAAACTTGCAGATTATTTAGTTCATGCTCTTCATTTTGCAGCTGAGGAAACGTGTCCAGGTGCAGAAGGGTGGCTTCCCAGGTTACCCAGGTGTGGTCCTTCTTCACCTGGACTCCATCAAATCATAGTGAATGTTGGACATAATTTTGGGTCAGCAGTAAGAGAAGGGTATTGACAGGTCATCACCTGAGCCCATTCTCCTGTTTTAACCAAAGCATCTTTGCTTTTATCTGTGTGATAGACACAATATTTTGCCAATGTAACTGAAGTCAACGTACTTCCTTCCTTGCTAAGCTGTAGTTCCTAGTCATCTCAGGGCTTCTGAATCAAAAATCATTCCTGGCCAACACAGATCACGGGGTTTCTTCTATAATGTGTCTAGGTTATTCTTCCATCATTAAGGCTTAGTTATTGACTTTGAGTGAAAGTTGCTCAGTCATGTCTGACTCTTTGTGTTCCCATGAACTGTACAGTCCATGAAATTCTCCAGACCAGAATTTTGGAGTGGGTAGCCTTTCCCTTCTTCAGGGGGTCTTCCCAACTTAGGGATCGAACCCAGGTCTCCTGCATTGCAGGTGGATTCTTTACCAGCTAAGCCACAAGGGAACCCAGTTATTTACCTTAGTACCTCAGAAAAAGGAATTGGCTATGACATAAGGAAAGTCTCCACCACAAAAGAAAAGAAAGGGGAAGAAACCCACTCATCTGTCTAAGCAGATTCTGGGAAGAGCAAGAAGGCTGATGTAGAGGAAGTTACCATGAGACACATGAGTCCTGACCACCCTCTGTAGGCTCAGGGCCTGGAATTGGAAGGCTACTACACCTAGAAATCTAAGAGCAGATAAACATTTTCTTCAGTCCCTGTTTAGACCCTTGGGGTACTGGGAAAGTGATATAATAGCCCAGTGGTGATGGAGGAAGTTGGCTAGATACATGAAATAGGCTCTCCATGGCCTGAACAAGGTGTGTGGCAGACCCACATTTCCAGGTGTCCCACACATGAGGTCAACACAAGCCAGGGATCAGGTCAGAGAGGTGATCATAGGTAGGAACTTTAAGATTGTGACCAATGGGGTCAAGGGGTGAGCAGTATATAAAGCCAACAGATAGGACCAGTTAACACCCAGATTAGGTGTTAACCAGTTAACACCAGATTAGGACCTCTCAGTGGTCATCAGTTCAAGGACCACACCAGTGCAGCCATTCCCCTGAAATGAGCAAAGAAAGAGTCCAGAGATCTCAGGGGGATCTGAGGTATCATTGCTCTCTTTCCTCTCTGACATGAAGTAAGCCACCCCTTCTCAACAGGAAGGGGGTTGAAGGGCTAAGGAAGCAATATGAAGGAGCAAACATTTACCCGAAGGAGACTGTCATCCAAAACGGACTGCTTCAACCAGCCCTGTTTCAGGGGTTGAAAAAAGTTGTAGGGCTTGAAGGCCCTTACCGTTCCTTCTTCCTTTTCTCTGTCTCAAAAATGTTCAGAGTTAGGGCACTCAGACCTACCTGGACACAGAAGGCAATATGATGAGGTGAAAAACACACTGGAAAGCCAGAAAAGCTGAGTTTGCGTACTGGCTGCAAAGTCTGTATCTATGAAATAGGATGTCTAGTTCCCTAAGATTCTATCTAGTATTGGCATTCAGCATTATAGAAATCTCTGTTTCCTTTTGTGGAAACCCAGTTCAGTTCAGTTCGTTCGCTCAGTTGTGTCTGACTGTTTGTGACCCCGTGAACTGCAGCACGCCAGGCCTCCTTGTCCATCACCAACTCCTGGAGTTCACTCAAACTCACGTCCATCAAGTTGGTGATGCCATCCAGCCATCTCATCCTCTGTCGTCCCCTTCTCCTCCTGCCCCCAATCTCTCCCAGCATCAGAGTCTTTTCTAATGAGTCAAGTCTTCTCATGAGGTGGCCAAAGTACTGGAGTTTCAGCTTTAGCATCATTCCTTCCAAAGAACACCCAGGACTGATTTCCTTTAGAATTGACTGTTTTGATCTCCTTGCAGTCCAAGAGACTCTAAAAAGTCATCTCCAACACCACAGTTCAAAAGCATCAATTCTTCAGCGCTCAGCTTTCTTCACAGTCCAACTCTCACATCCATACATGACTACTGGAAAAACCATAGCCTTGACTAGACAGACCTTTGTTGGCAAAGTAATGTCTCTGCTTTTCAATATGCTATCTAGTTTGGAAATAACTTTCCTTCCAAGGAGTAAGCATCTTTTAATTTCATGGTTGCAGTCACCATCTGCAGTGATTTTGGAGCCCCCCAAAATAAAGTCTGACACTGTTTCCACTGTTTCCCCATCTATTTCCCAAGGGTCCCCCACTAAATTCCTCCTCTGGCACCTAAGAATAAAGTTCAAGAGAAAGTCAACCTCATAGGGTAGCATTCCTTAGTGGGGTCACTAGAGAGCCAAGTCTGATTCCCGGCCTTACCAGTTCAGGACTTGGATGTGGTCTATGAATGCAGAGAGAACCAAGCTACAGGAACTGACTCAATTAACCCTATTCACAAGAGACTGATGGAGTCCTCAGCCTTAACTCATGGGGTCTAGAGGAAGTTTAAAAGCAAACAAGTACCTGGTTTTCCAGCCTCTGCAGAAGCTCTGTGGATGTCATGACATCTTGAGCACTATTGGTGTCTGGGTGTTAACTCTTTTCTACCTTACTCCAAAATGACACTCACATTTAATAAGTCAAAGATATTTGTTCAGGGTGCTTTGGCATCTTGTGAGGCTCTGCCTAAGAAGAACCAAGAAATGGGGTTTGCTTAGTCACCTTGGTGATTGACAGGGTCCCATGTCCTCTATTGAACATCAACAAATCAAACTCCCAGAATTTTAGAGCTGCATAGCAAGTACATGGAAGGGAAAGTATTTTAAGACAAATCACAAATAGTCACCATTGGGCAAATGATTAGATAAAGAAATGCAAGAGGCCAGGAGACTAACATGGAATAAACAGAATTAGACTGGCTTTGAGTCATTCTCCTCAAGAATTAATTGTGGAGTCCAAAACAGAAATCTCATTCTTGCTGAAGAGACCCTACCAGTATAGCTCACAATGCAGCAGTGTAATTTAAACTGAGAAATATAACCTCATCCTCTGCCTTTTAGGAAACTATAGAAGAGGAAGTAAAGCTTCTAGCAGGACATGTCTTGGTTTGCATGGACTGAGAGTAGAGAAAACCTGCTGGCCTCCATGTCAGTGTCATCAGCTGTCACATCCTGACTGTACTAGGGCAAAATGAGAATTATTTTTTCTATGACCAGAACTGCTGGGCTTGGGTAATGCTGCAGACCTCTGGACTCAGCCGACCCTTTGGCCTGACTCCAAGCTTGCCTCACCCAGCTGTTGCCACATGGTCTCTTCACATAGTCCAGTCACCATGCAATTGGATAAACTGTATCTTCCCATTAGTTACATTCTCGTTCCCAGGAGATAATCTGGGCTTTTGATGGATGCTTCAGAAATCCCCAAAGTGGTAAGCAAGATGTTTCTTATCCTTGTGTCTCATCTCCCCTACCACATGTTGATTTATACTAGCTTCAGCCTCAGCGGGTGGGCCTTTACCCCCCTTGTAAAAAGCTGTAGCTGCCACTGCCTTTTTGCCTACTAGCAACAGCTTCCCACTGGGTTCCCTTTGTTTACTGCATTCCGAAAAAGCACTTCTTGTCAGGGTGGTGGCATGTGTTTGAGGTAGAAAACTTTGCTCTGCCAGAAATGTGAGTCCAGGAAATCCACTTTGCTCTGCCGGAAATGTGAGTAAGTATAAGATCTGACTACAAAGGGTACCTCCTTGACATAAGACCCTTGAGATACTCTCTTGTTTTAGCTTCATATCAGGCCTGCCGGGTGGAGTATTATTCTCATTTTATAAACAGGAAACCAAGGTTCAGAGAGGTTAAGTAGCCATCTAAAGCTACTTTGTACTGTTGACTGTCTGGGATAATTATTTTCTTTGAGCTATTGGTATGGCTTCTGGTGGGATACAGATGGGGTGGGAAAGGAGGAAAGTAATGTTTGACCAGTCAGATCTGACTCTTTTACCCTGGTACCCAATGGAATGAAAGAAAAGATAGCCAGTTCCATCTCAGCTTTAAGGTTGTCTAGTAAGTGGCAGAATGGAGAATGGAACCCAGGTCAACCTGGGTGTGAAGCCCAAGCTCCATACAGTACCATACCGCTAGCTACATGTATTCTTAGGTCTAAGCATTCATGGCCTTTCTATAGAGGCATCTATTTGTTCTTGTGGGAATCCTTGCCAACTGGCAACCAGCAAAATGACTAGATCTTCACTTTGCTGTGGAGGAATCCACTTATAGCCCTGGCTTTTGTCTTTCTCCACTGCATTTGGATCCCACTGGAAGTTGCATTAATAGGTCAATGAAGACACTGATTCTAGATGCAGGGAAACCATTCATCAGTGAGGAGTAGGGCAGCAGATACTTCCTCCTTAGAAGCTGTACCTGCACTACAGCCATAGCCTGAGCACACCTATCTCTAGTATTGGTCTAATGTTTCCACGTGACATCATTAATCTTTTGTCCTCTGCATCTCCATTTGTGAGACAGAAGTTTTGGATGTGGTTGAAAGCATGAATTTCCTCTTAAATCTTTCTGTCCCTTTGCATTGTTGTAAATGGGATAGGAGAAGTTGGCCAGTTAAGGAAGCTGAAGTGCAGTGAGAGTTTTCTGGACTCCACTGGTAGCCTTGTGTGGTCCAAGGATATTCCAGGACTCCACTGCAGGAAGAAACTTCCCCACCAATCATTCATGAACAATAACCAAACCACAGACTAATTGAAGCCTTCCCTGACTGCCCTGTGTCTGAAGATGGGAAATAGAGCATCTTCATTCTTGGTACCAGAAAAAAAAAAAAAAAGGTGGGGAACTAGTGGCTAATTGCATCAGTTACCAATTCAGGCATCGTCAGAAGATGAGCACTTCCACAGGAGCATAAAATTGCATTGGGTTTCTGGGAGGGAAAGGTCAGAATACAGGCAGCAGACAACTAAAGTGTGGCTTCTCGGGACCTTTGGCTACCTTGATACCCTCTCCCCAGTCAACTAGTGGATCTCAGTGTGTGTTCAAGGTAGAGGAGCCATGCAAGCCCTGTCACCAAGCTGGACAGGGAGAGTCATGGCGTCTTGTGCAGGCAAGGTGGCTAAGAATCTAGGTGGAGAACCAACACATAATCTGTTTCTGCCTTCTTCCCATATGTGTGCTTGTGTTCCCTTTAAAGATTAATAACAAGCATCTTTCATGGTACTAACATGTAACTGACAAGTATAGAAATGTTAATCATGGTTTTGAAGAAAGTGGTAAGACATCAGCAGCTGTTGGAATAGAAGGAAGGCAACGAGATTTCAAACCTCCCTTCTTTCTGGCTTGTCTAGAACTTCCTGCATCAAGTGGACCCCGGTAGGACATGTGGAACATCAAGAATCTGCTAATTCCTTAGAGAAAAATGTTTTTGTTAAATAGGGAGTTGCATTTCCTCCTTTAAAATAGGAAGTACTTAACAGCAACTGAAAACATGATTTGCAATAGCTTTGTATCTATGACTGTTCTCAGGAAGGCACCAGGCAATAAGAATAGATAAAAGATTATGGGGAGTGCTATAACAGACTTGAATCCTAGTATGTATCCACCTCAACATTTTGTGAGAGTATCTCTTCCATTTATGTTGTGTTTCTTAAAAATGTGAAGTTGAAAGATAAATTCAGCAACTTGTTCAAGGCCTCAGATTGAGCTGGTGAACAATCCTGAACAATTGCCTCTGTAATCTCAGAATAACCTTTTGCTTTTAGAGATATTAGGCACAATGTAAACTTTCTACAAAAAAATCTAGGTGCAAATTCCAGGGGTTGTAGGTAATAGTAATAGTAATAGCAATTTTGCAAGTCAGTTAAGTGTTATTTTGGAAAATGCCATCCTGTGCCTTTTTAAAAATCTATAATTGCTGTGTTTAGAGGGATACTGAATTAATGTTGGAATTAAACTGTCACAGCAAAATAAGGGTGCACTGTTCTTCCTGGGCACTGATTCTTATCCTGGTTTGAGTCCAGGTTGATGAACTGACTCTTTAGGCCCTAAGAGTAGAGTTGAGGGTGAAGGTTTCTAGAGTGCGCGTGTGGACTATTGGGGAGGGAGCGGTCCCCCTTTCTGTTGATGGGGCTGCCCATTTGGCACTCACAGATGTAAGGCTGCTGGGTAACTGAGCACACACAGAGAATGTTCTAGCTCAGCATATTTTCATTCCTGAGCCATGTTTTTCTTTGTCCCCCAAACTCCATTTTCTTTTCTTCTCCAATGAGCTGAGATGGGCAACCTCAGGGGAAGACTCGTGTCTCTCTTCCCTCTCCATCTTCTTTCGAGCCCATAACCAGTTTGGGGATCCAATCCCCTACCATGTGCCATCTGGGCTCTACCTTGTTCTTTCTTAGCTCTCCAAGGTCAGATGTATCTCTCAGAAGATGCCCCCCAGACAGAACTCAGAAATGGGAGAGGGAAAAGGACCCTTCACATCTCCCTTTGAAATGTTAATACTAATTAATTTTTACTTTAGTCTGGCCTGGAAGTGTTCCATCTAATCACTCAGCACTGTGCTCCTCTCCACTGGGAGGGGGTGAGAGCATGACAGAGCCCTTCACTTTACCCCAGGTGGGGCCTCCATACCTCCTCCCAAATTTTATCCTTCCTTCGTTGTAGGTCTTTGAGAATGACCACGGTGCCCTCTCCTGAAGGAATCTGAAATGGGATTGGGCAAGAGCTCTTTTAACTGTTCCTGGGAATTTTTGCTTTACCAGCCTCTGTACAGAGTTTCTGAACTTCCGCCTGCAGGGGAGATCCCAAGTCTCAGGGTTTCAACGTGACAGTGAGTCTTACCCTATTCCTGGGAAATGAAGAACAGCTTCTCCTCGTGCATTCCTTTTTTTTCTCTTTACATTTTATTTATTTATTTAGCTATCTGTTGTTGGCTGTGCTGGCTCTTCATTGCTGGGAGGGCTTTTCTGTAGTTGTGGCAGGTGGGGGCTACTCTCTAGTTACGATCTTTTGAGCTTCTCATTGCTGTGGCTTCTCTTGTTGCAGAGCACAGGCTTTAGAGCCCTCAGGTTTCAGTACTTGTGGTACATGGGCTTAGTTGCCCCATGGCAAGGGAGATCTTCCTGGACCAGGGATCGAACCCATGTACCCTGCATTGACAGGCGGATTCTTTACCACTGAGCCACCAGGGAAGGCCCCCTCATTCATTTCTCAAAGGGAGTGAAATAAATACTTTGAAAACTTTCATCTTTTGATTATTTTTCCCATAGGTCTGTTTGCCATTAGAAAATAGGGAGTGTCACAGCATCTAATATAGATAAATTCTCCAGAGATAGAAATAAAAACATCCAATTGAGAAATCACCTTAATGTAGAAAAAAACATGTCTGTCTTAGCATCTTCTGCTGCCTTGGTTGAAGCAAAACTGATACTATTGGGTCTGTAAATCAGTTTCATTCAATGATGGCTAAGGCCTGCTCAAGACATAACAACATTTGCCTGTGAAAGCAGAGTACTATACACACAATTTTCTAATCACTGTAGTATGGTGTCAAACTTAGGACTTGGATGGAAGCCTAAGCTGGTGGCAGCTCAACAGAATGTCACTGCTATGAGTAATGTTGCTAGGTCATATCCTTTAGAGTTTTTAAAATATAGCAGCAGACTTTAGAGTGAAAGAAAGTGAAAGTGTTAGTCACTCAGTCATGTCCGACTCTTGTGATCCATGGACTGTAGCCCGCCAGGTTCTTCTGTCCATGGATTCTCCAGGCAAGAATACTGGAGTGGGTTGCCATTTCCTTCTCCAGGGGATCTTCCCAAGCCAGGGATCAAACACAGCTCTCCCACACTGCAGGCAGACTCTTTACCCACTGAGCCACCAGGGAAGCACATTTTGGCTAATAGTCTGTGAAACAGCTTATTTTAATGTGTGGATACTTGATAAAGGTCTCATGGATTTCCTACCCTAATTTCTAGGCCAGCCATTCTATTATTCATCCCTAAAGGTTACACATGGAACATTAATTGGAAAAAATTGGATCAGAGAACCCTCCAGATAGCAGTGCTGTTTTGTTGCCAGACAGTCCTGCATTCTCTCCCAAAGTTTGTTCGTAATGGTTTTGGCTCTAGGCCTCATATCTAAGTTCTTTCTTTTTTTTTTTTTTGTTTATCCTGAGAAAGAAAGTCTTGTTGATGTTCTCCTGGATTTTACGTAATTTGAATCAGTTTAACGGACACCATATTTTCTTTGCTGTGCCATTTAAATTAATTAAGAGAATTGGGTCCACTCTGGTAGTTGTTATGCAGACCTAAAAACAGTCACTGGAATGCTTAAAATAAAAATCTATTTTGTGTTCTGCAGGATTGTCCCAAGGGATATGTCTTTCTTTGGGGTGCAAGTGATTATTAGAATCACACAAATACTTGATATTGATATTTACCTTTCCCTTGAAAATGAGATACTAGAAACTATGGCAATTCTTTCTATTTTGATAAACACCCAGAGAACCCAGTGATAAGAGTCACTTTGTGAACTTGACCTCTTGAGGACTTCTAAGTGTGTGCCACATATGGATTTGCTTTCCAAATACATAGATTATATGGAGCTGGAAACCTTTTTGAATTAGTATATCATGAATGGATCTTCTATTCAGTGAGTAATACTAGTAATAGCACACTGAGTTTGGTTAGCCTCTGGCAGGCCTGTGGAGGTAAATATGCTGTTGTTTACAGGTTAAAATGATGAAATTATATATGAAAGTATGTAAAGATGTAAAAATTGCCTTTTATTTTTGTAATTCACAATCATCTTTGCATAGTTTCTATACATTTGTGGTTCTCCTAGAATAAGGAAAAATAGATTCATATGTAAAAGAAAGCACATTGGAAAAATGAGCAGATAGAAAAAAATGAATGCACAACACAGAAAAGAAGCCAAAACATCTCCACTCTGCCTGTTACTTTTCATAGGATTCATGTAATCATTGGGGAATTTAGTGCTGGCTATGGTACTTCCTTCTTTCCTTTGTTTACAAATTGCCTATGGCTGCTTTCATGTTACAACAACATAGTTGAGTGGTAGCAACAGAGACCATATGGCCCACAGAGCCAACAATATTTGCTCTCTGGCTCTTTACAGAAAAACTTTATGGATACTTGTCTTGGCAATGAGGAGTTGAAAACATTTGAGCAAAGGAATGACAAGATCAAAGTGGTAATTCAAGACAATTATTCTAAAAGTCATGAATGGGAGATTGAAACTGAAAGATCAATTAGGCTTTTGGAGTATAATCTGAATCTTAAAAACTTAGGTGGTGGTAATGATACAATGGAAGAGACAGATGTGAGAAACACTGAGCAGGTAGAACCAATTCTACTTGAGAACAGTTGCAAAGTAAGAGATGAAATAAGTAGAATTAGGTGATTGGGGTTTTATTCCCGAGTGACTAGATGATATTAATATCCTGAACTGAGATCAGTAACATGGTGGGACTGTCTGATTTCAGAGGTAAAGCTAAGACAAGTATGGATTTTGACATGTTGATATGTCAGTGTGATATTCAGGTAGAAATCTCTAATAGGTATTGGGTTCAGAGTCCAAAAAAGAGATCTGGCCTGGAAATTAGGAATTCTAAACATTCCTCCACATGGAAGGAATTTGGGAAACCATGGAGAAACTGAGCGTGCTGAGAGAATGTTAGAGTCCAGCCACATTTGCCCTTAGACGGAAAGAGGAAACAAGAAAAATACAGGGAAGGGTCCCTGGGAGATGAAAAGCAAAAGAATGGGCTGTTCCAGAAGCTAAAAAAAGAGATTCAACAATGAGACCACTGTCAGCAGTGTCAGAGCTGCATAAGCGAATGTGCTGTTGAGAAATAGGAAAATAACTTTGAATTTTGCATTCAGGAGTTCATTGGTAGACTTCGAAGACCAGTCTTGGGAAAAGGGTGGGGGGCAGAAGCCAGTCTTCTAGAAGTTTAAAAATAAGCGGAGGTAGAAAGAATGGAGTGTTCTTTTGGGACACGTGAAGTTGGCTTGAATGCCAAAAAGGCACACTTAGAGTACGATGGCAGACCTCAGAATCTCCAAATGTGTATGTGCCTTGAGGCAGAAACCTCAGTTTGATAAGCTACCTTAAGAGGCTTTTTCTACACAGATCAAGTGCAGAAGGCAGTGGAAAATGAGCTTGTACAAAAGAGAACCAGTCCCTGAAAGCATCCCTCTCTTTCCCAATAACTCCTGCATTTTGCAGACCTAGAGCTTTGTTCACTTTGCAGCTTTGAAAAATGTTCCTCGGGGGCTCCACTTGTATATTGTACCTGCTGGAAGGAACTGATTTTCTGATGTGCCTTGCTCATAGGCCAACTGGGTCAGATTGCCTTATGCTGGTCACTGGAGACCAAGAAAGCATCAGCTGGGCCATAGACAAGCAGACAGCATAAACTGTCATTATGTAGCATAAATTCAAGTTGCAGAAGTTATGATGAAATGAGCACATGGGAGGCTTAAGACAACTAAATTTATATCCCAAACTCAGATATTTTCCTGGCTTTAAAATGGAATGTCTGAAGAATGTCTGAATATGTCTCCAGAGAATCAAACCCAGAATGATGGGGAGGGAGTTAGAGGGAAGCAGAATTTCAGCTCAACATATGGAAGAGCTTTCAGATTCCTCGGACACACTATTCCAGGAATTGTTGTTTAAGCATGCAATTGGAATATAGTGGTGACTTGCCTTGTGGCATGCACATGGAAAGTGTGCATAGAAAGAGCACTGCGCTGGGCATGGGGGTTTATTAACAAGGCAGGATGAGTCCCCCTTCTCTGGGCTTGTTTCCCTGTTTGTAAATTGAAGATGGACTAAGTGATCCTGGAGGGCCTTCCTCCTCTAATATTCCAAGATTCAACTTTCTTGAAGACATGGTTGTACAATGACCTTTTTTGGCAAGGAGGTGGTGGTGGGGTGTAATCTGATATTTCAATCAGTTTTCTTTTCAAGTGTAGCCTTCATGAGGCAAATCTTGTTGTAACCCTCTCTTTTCTCATTAAAATAAAATAAAAAAAAAAACCCAGGATCTCAGATCCTGTGATGTAATTCAAACTTCTTTTTTATATCTCTGAAAAAAACCAAAGCTTGACTAAAACTGCATCAGTTGATTAAGATCACAGATTCTGGGGTAGAGCTGGGTTAAAATCTTTACTGGGATTCCTAACAGCTATGTAACCTTGGGAAACCTTCTTACTATTAATAAAGACTCAACTTACTTATCTGAAAAATGGGTGTGATAATAACACCAGAGTATTGTTGGAAGAATCAGACAAGATGGCAACATTTTTAGGAGAGCTGTGCAGTTTGGGAAAAGATCAAGTAACTAATTTTGTTCAAAATAAGTTTAGGTGAAGGTCCTGATTCATTTCCCAAAGGATCCAAAATCTTACAGGAAGTGTAAGGAGCACCCAGAGAAGAGGAGCAAGTTTGGCTTTCCAGGACACCCTGAGTCCCAGTCTAGCTGCTGGAAGCACTGTCTCATTGAAGGTAAAGTCCTGTCAGACTCTACTTTCCAAAGCTTCAGTTTCATGCTACTATCCAGTGGTGAGAGTGTAGAGGGTATCTGTTATTCGGTCTGCTTAAAACCCTCCTTCTTGAGGAAAACTACTTATCACTTGACAGTTATGATTCAGATCTCTGACAGGGCCACACTCCTACTTCATGCTGGTCCACATCACCTGAGATAGTTAAGAGACAGGGGTCTGATTTCTCATTGGTGTATTTATGCCTGAGACCTGCACAGAGGAGTGGGCATCTAATTGTTAGCTCAGCCTCTTTATCTTGCATAGAGAGACAAAGTTAAGTAATATGAAAAAGCCAAGCTTTGGTAGCCAGAGCTCACTGACCAGGACATTTTAAACCAACATATGGTTGGTATGATTTGTTTTCCCCATTATCAGAATGAAATAAACACAAATACAATTTTAAGAAGTGTCTCATGTCTAACAATACTGAAATTAGAACAAGAAGATAAATTAGCTGCTGTGAATTTCTCATTTTCCAAAGTTACCCTTAGATCCATACACTTGTGCAATGCACAAATCCACAGCAGCTCATGAGGGAGACATGATATCTGGCCCTCTTGCCTTCTTTAAGCTCCACTATCTGCACTAAGGCACACACTAACCACTGTGTATGAGCACCATTTCAGACTACACACACCACCACCACCCCATTCCAAGGCTTAGTTCTGAACCACTTCCTCAATTCCCTGAATTTTTTCTTGCTTCTAATCTTCTTGGGCTGTTGACTTTGCAAGTGGTTTTCCATTTCTGCCTTTGTTTTGCCCTTGGGCTTGTGGGTTGAGAGGCCCTACAAAAGCAGACCGTTAAGGGGAGTAGGTGGTCACAGTATGTGTTGAATGAGTGTGTGTCTGGGAGCATTGTTTGGAGGCAGGGCTCAGCCCTGGGGCATTGTATCTCAAAGGGAGGCTTCCCTGAAGTTCAAGGCAGGGCAGCAGCAGTGAAGTCATCTTCTTTTCCATAACTGAGAATAATTGAAGGCACGTGTTCTCTTCATGCTTTGGTGTTAAATGGACATAAATCTCCAAATAGCAGTTGTTAAAAAAGAGCGAACTGTGAGTCTGGAGTTCCAGGCTGGTGTCCCAATGCTTGTGACTAGCTCAAGGACCTCAAGTATGCCATTTTCCTTCCTTTCGGTCTCATTCCTCCATCTCTAAAATAACGTGAGGTGGTTCACGGACTCCTTCTCTGTGGGCTTGTTCAGTGGTGACTGTCTAAAATTTTGTGTGCTACCCAGTCACAGACTAAACTTAGTCAGCTCGGTAATTGAGCTGCTAACCTGTTAAAAATTAAAAAAAAAAAAAAAATCACATTTCCTTAGATGACTTGACTTTTTGGTGAGTAATAGTGCCTGGGTGTACCCCAGGTCTATTAACTTTGCTAATCTGCCAGTGTTCCTACTAGGCAATAGACTGATT
The DNA here is from genome assembly GCA_006410635.1 of Cephalophus harveyi. Lineage (NCBI taxonomy): Eukaryota > Metazoa > Chordata > Mammalia > Artiodactyla > Bovidae > Cephalophus > Cephalophus harveyi. The sequence goes on along the minus strand of SJYT01085158.1, from coordinate 590,327 downwards.
GATTTTTCTTTCTGAATTTTTGTGAAGAATGTTTTAAAGGCAAGCGCTCTGTTGCTCTCAGTATCATCATTTACCAACTACTTTCTCATTGAAACTTGTTAAATTCAAAAACTATTTCTGCAGCCATTTAATTTCTCCCATTAATTCATGTATTGATTTTATTTTTCCTAGAGGCATGAAATAGATGACGTGTATTTTTATCTGAGAGATTTAGAATGCTTTACACTTTCTCAATTAGAGCCCTCTCTATTAATTAAAAAGTACTTACACTAGGTTAGGTTGGTTGAATTTATGAAGCTAAAGTCCTTCCCTTCCTTCCTCCCCTCTTCCCTCCCTCCCTTCCTTCTAAGTATAGAGAACAGACATATTGACCACCTACTATGGGTCAGGTCTTATGCTAGATGCTTTCATACGCATTTAATCATCACAAAATATTTTTAGATCGTGTTTATTTTCACTGTTTTACAGATGATAAAACTGAGGAAAAGTGAGCTTAACTGACTCATTCAAGGTTGTATTACTAGTGGGTCTTCTCCACTCATGCCTGCTCTTTCTGGTATACCCAAACAGCCCCACCACAAGATGATGTCATTTGATTCCCCAATCCAATTCATTAAATAGAAGCAACTTCTACTGTTTGCATTGTAATTTATAACATGCTATTTTTTTCCCTCTAGCTTTCTGTAGAAATCTGGAAAATATAGATGAACATAATGAAAAAAAAATTATATCATGCAGAAAAAATTTCTATTATAGTGAATGTCCTTCCAGTGTAAAACACACTCACAAAGATCATTTGTGCTCCTCAACAGACCCTTATAGCTTCTCCTCCACTAAGCACCAGTGGAAGCTGATGCTCAAACAGATGAGGGAGTTGCCCAAAGTGTACAACTGAAACATGGTAGAGCCCAGACTCACCCCAAAGGCTGACTCTAGTCCAGGGTTGATTTTATCACATAAACAATGTATGTTAAGGGCACAAAGAAAGGAGAAATTTTCAGGAATCATTTACCCTCATTGTTTGAACAGACGTCAATATTTGGTAAAATGCAAATCCTCTCAGAGCCCTACTAGTGGTTATTTGCCAAGCTCTCAAATGAAGCCAATACTCTTTTGCAGTCCTAGAGGGAGAGTAGAGGATGGCCTCCCCAAAAGGTGCTTCATTAGTGGTTCCCACTGGGCAGAAGTCACACTGATGCCTTGTTTGTTCTGTAGCCTTTGGCCATACCCCAGCTGACCACTGACTTGAAAGATGCCTGGTCTCTTAAGAGTTTCGTCAACCCACTGGAGATCTGGATCTGAACTGTGTTTTCCTCTTGGCAGATGTAACTACTCATTTGAATACTTAGGAGTGGCAAGTACTTGAAGGTAGCACCACAGAACTTGTGAACAGAGGCCCTTTGAAAATGGAGGCCCTTTGAAAATGGGCAATTTGATGTCAGAGACCACCATTAAGCGTGCCTAGTAGCCATCAGAGTGAGTGGCTCCTTTAGCGGCTTTACAAACACATGCATCTCCTAAGTCTAGCTAAGGATTGTGCCCTTTGGGAAAAGTGTTTGAGGGCAGATGCTCTTTAACTTATGCTCAAATAGAATTCAGGATTTAGATTCCTGGCTATTCTTAAAGATCTTTGTGTTTTAAAATAATGCCAAAAATGTGTCTAGTTTGAAAAAATCAAAACCCTGTAGAAGCATATACAATTATATGAAAAAAGGAAAATCCCTTTTCATTCCTTGCCAGGGTCCAGCCCCCGCAGGATCCAGGGGAACCTGAAGAAAAAACGGCGTCGGTGGATGATTTAGAGAGAGATAAGGAAAGAATATTGTAGATAAGAAAATAGAGGTGAGAAAGAGGCTGATATTCCTTGGTTTACATAGAAAGCTAATAAAGTATTAGAAGCCCAGGCAGAAAAGTGAACGCAGAGAGCCTCTGTATTTCAAGGGGTCAGCCTGAAAAAAAAAAAGTAAGAGAGGAAAAAAAAAGAGAAAAACAGAAAAACACGGGGTGACCAAGCTTCTTCGAGCGAGGCCCAATAGCTTTATTTTTAAAAGGTACTTTTATACCATGTCTTATACATAGAGGGAAATGAAAGATGCAAAGTCATACAGAGTCAGCCCAAACATTACATCTGTTTTGTCTTTATCGAAACCAGGATTTTTTCTGCAAACCTTTCCCAAAAACAATATTGTGTACATTATCTTCTGGCCTTGGAGGCCTGTGGAAATTTTATGACCCTCTTTTGATAAAGGCTTCTCAACCAGAAAACTTATTTTCCCTTGAAATGTTTTTTCTTATATTTCTAATCTATGTCAGCCTCAGAAAGTATTAAACAAGTTACATTTCTCAGGAGCAAAGGTGCAATGAGTTACAAGAAAGAACCAATTAGCTCAAAAGTCTGATGTGGTTAATTTCAAGGCTACACTTGTTTTTCTTACTTTCCAACTATGTTAACTAATGCACTCCCAGGTGCACAGTAGATAAGAGATATGGGAACTTAGCAACAAGCATTGGCCCAATAATGAAATGCTACACCAGCACTACTCTAATAACTTTTAACTCTTTGAAAGGCTCTATGCTTTAGGCTTCCCGTGCCTCTCATAGTTGGGAGGTTGTAAATAATCATATGCATAGCTGCAAGAGTCTGGATATACCTGCCAAGCAAGCTAAAATGCTAACAGAGGGGGTTTGATTTGAAATATTCCTCTCATGTCCAGGAGACTTATTAGCTATAGCCCTAAGTTAATTTTTTTCAGAGAAAGGTGGTCAGGAATAGCCCCCTGTTAATGTCAGAGGAGTTGGTGAAAGTCATGAAACAGTAAAGCAGACAGATTCTGGTTTTGGGGTAGATGCTTGAGAAAGCCTAGGGAGCCCCTTGAGTTCTGAAGCCTTGCTTAACAGTTCTCTTCCACATGACCTTTGTCATGGGTGGGATCTCCCGTGGTGGCTCCTGGCAATTCCTCCCCTTCCCAAATCTAACTCCATAAGAGTAACCTCTGTTGACAGTTTGAGAGTATACTTAAAAACTTTTACATAGAAAGAAAAGTATACAAGTATTAAACATATTGCTTTTTAAAACCATTCATATATACCTATGTAATCACTGGGCTTCCCAGGTGGCACTAGCCAATGCCAAGCACAGATGTTGAGCCAGATTACATGGTCCCTTCCATTTCTTCTCCAATGCCTTCTAGGAGATCTCCCCATCTGTGCCTGGACCCAGCCCCCAGGTCGTGTCATCAAGTCAACTCTCTGACTGTGAGAGTTCATTTAGTCCAGCACAGAGGAGAAGAGAGACAGCTCTGGTGCCAGGCTACCTGGGTTTGAATCTGAACTCCCCTGCTGATTAGCTGGGTGCTATGGGACTCATTCTAAGCTGCAGCTTTCCTAACTGTAAAATGGAATGAAACATGGCACTTCCTCATAAAGTTATAGTCAGACTTAAATGAAATAACATATGTAAGTAATTCAGCAAAGTTCCTGGACCATAAGAGTTCAATAAGATATTTTAAACAGTAGCTTTACTTGAGATGTAATTCACATACCACAGAATTCACCCTTTTAAAATGTACATGTCAGTGGTTTTTAAGTATATTCACAGTGCTGTGCAACCATTATCTGACATAATTTTAGAATATTTTCATCACCCCAAATAATTATCACCCTCCAATTCCCCCAACATCTCCAGCCCTAGGCAGCCGTTAATCTACTTCCAGAGTCTGTAGTTTTTCTTATTGTGGATATTCCATGCAAATAGAATCATACAATACTTGTATTTTATGTCAGACTTATTTTTCTTAGCATAATATTTTCAAGGTTCATTTGTGTTGTAGCATGTGTCAGTACTTCATCCCTTTTTTATTGCAGAATCACAATTCCTTCTATGGCTATGAAGTGAATGGGAAAATGTTAGTCACTCAGTCATGTCCAATTCTTTGCAACCCCATGGATTGTAGCCCACCAGGCTTCTCTGTCCATGGAATTCTCCAGGCAAGAATACTGGAGTGGGTACCCATTCCCTTCTCCAGGGGATCTTCCCCACCCAGGGATCAAACCCAGGTCTCCCACACTGAAAGCAGATTCTTTACCATGTGAGCCACCAGGGAAGCCCTCCATGGCTATAGTACATTTGTTATCCATTCATCAGTTGATAGACATTTGGGTTGTTTCTATTTTTTGGCTATCGTGAATAATGCTGCTGTGAACATTCATGTAAAAGTTTTTGTTTGAATGCCTTTTGTTTCTTTTGGGTATATATGAACCTGCTGCTGCTGCTGCTAAGTCACTTCAGTCATGTCTGACTCTGTGTGACCCCATAGATGGCAGCCCACCAGGCTCCCCCGTCCCTGGGATTCTCCAGGCAAGAACACTGGAGTGGGTTGCCATTTCCTTCTCCAATATATGAACCTAGGAGTATATATACTCCATTATTCCATATGCTCCACAATTTGCATATTCCATTAAGTGAACTTTAACAATTCCTGAAATTGTTAGGTCATTTGGTAACTCGATGTTTAATCCTTCAAGGGACTGGCAAACAGTATTCCAAAGTGGCTGCATCATTTTACAATCCCACCAGCAATGTTTGAAGATTCAGTTCAGTTCAGTCGCTCAGTTGTGTCCGACTCATTGTGACCCTATGAACCGCAGCACAACAAGCCTCCCTGTCCATCACCATCTCCTGGAGTTCACTCAGACTCACGTCCATCGAGTCAGTGATGCCATCCAGCCATCTCATCCTCGGTCGTCCCCTTCTCCTCCTGCCCCCAATCCCTCCCAGCATCAGAGTCTTTTCCAATGAGTCAACTCTTCACATGAGGTGGCCAAAGTACTGGAGTTTCAGCTTTAGTATCAGTCCTTCCAAAGAACACCCAGGGCTGATCTCCTTTAGAATGGACTGGTTGGATCTCCTTGCAATCCAAGGGACTCTCAAGAGTCTTCTCCAACACCACAGTTCAAAAGCATCAGCTCCCTGGTGCTTAGCTTTCTTCACAGTCCAACTCTTGCATCCATACATGACTACTGGAAAAACCATAGCCTTGACTAGATGGACCTTTGTTGTCAAAGTAATGTCTCTGCTTTTCAATATGCTATCTAGGTTGGTCATAACTTTCCTTCCAAGGAATAGGTGTCTTTTAATTTCATGGCTGCAATCACCATCTGCAGTGATTTTGAAGCCCCCCCAAAATAAAGTAGGACCCTGTTTCCACTGTTTCCCCATCTATTTCCCATGAAGTGATGGGAACAGATGCCATGAACTTTGTTTTCTGAATGTTGAGCTTTAAGCCAACTTTTTCACTGTCTTTCACTTTCATCAAGAGGCTTTTTAGTTCCTCTTCACTTTCTGCCATAAGGGTGGTGTCATCTGCATATCTGAGGTTATTGATATTTCTCCCAGCAATTTTGATTCCAGCTTGTGCTTCTTCCAGCCCAGCATTTCTCATGATTTACCCTGCATATAAGTTAAATAAGCTGGGTGACAATATACAGCCTTGACGTACTCCTTTTCCTATTTGGAACCAGTCTGTTGTTCCATGTCCAGTTCTAACTGTTGCTTCCTGACCTGCATATAGGTTTCTCAAGAGGCAGGTCAGGTGGTGTGGTGTTCCCATCTTTTTCAGAATTTTCCACAGTTTATTGTGATCCACACAGTCAAAGGCTTTGGCATAGTCAATAAAGCAGAAATAGATGTTTTTCTGGAGATTACTGTTTCTCTATTTTCTTGCTAACACTTGTTGTTTTCCATTTTTTGAGATTATAGCCATCTTTGTGGGTGTTAAGTAGTATCTCACTGTGGTTTTGATTTGCATTTCTCTAAGACTAATAATGTCAAGCATCTTTTCACACATTTTCAATATGATCTTAACCTTTATTATTTATTCAAAAGATATCTACTAATGCCTTTTTGGGTAAGTCATTCTTGTCTTTTTATATGGGTTATAATTCTGCAGCTATAACCATGAGCTTTTTGAGAACAAAGGCCATTGGAAACATTGCTTGTATCTTCAATGCCTTGCTCGGTGATGGCCAGATCAAAATACCTAATATAAATGTTGAATAAATAAGTGGAAAAATCATGCTTGGATATGGGAATTCACTGGTGAGACTGTAAGCAAGTATTTCTGAAGCATCTACTTTAGGTCCCTGTTGTCTGTGCTGGGGCTTTAGTGACAGGCAGATTCAACTCCAAAAATGAGTTGTCATCTTTCTGCTCTACATTATAGCTTTTAACTCTGACAAGACTGCTGATACTTGGATCTAGATAAGTGTGGGTACTACATTCAAGCATATGGTAAGAGGAAATCAAACTCTGCTCTGGCCAGGAAGTAATTATGCCCCTTTCTGGGAAGTATTGTGGGCCTGGGTTACCCCTGACAACTGAGGGCAACGTGTGCCTAGTGGGTTGAAACCCTGTGCTGCCTTTTAGTGACAGTGGGTCTCAGAGAGTACTTTGTGTTTCATGTACTTTCAATTCTGCCAGGAAAAAGTATACTCAGTCTTAGATGAATTAGCAAAACGATTTTGGCAATTTTCATCTCTATTTATTGTGAAAAGTATATGTATATTTAATACACACTCTTACTGCCCCTTTAGAATATAGAGTGAAACAGCATTGATTTATTTGAAGCTTTGATTATTTTGAGTTCTTTATTCCAAAGGTATAAATCATTTTGAAAATTGGAAGCAGACTTTATTTACTAAATAGATTTCTGCTTTACTTAAGACATTTTCCCCCTCCTTTTTTTCATTTATTATATGCTCTAACATATTAGCAGAGAAGGCAATGGCAACCCACTCCAGTACTCTTGCCTGGAAAATCCCATGGACAGAGGAGCCTGGTAGGCTGCAGTCCATGGGGTAGCCAGGAGTCGGACACGACTGAGTGACTTCACTTTCACTTTTCCGCATTGGAGAAGGAAATGGCAACACACTCCAGTGTTCTTGCCTGGAGAATCCCATTTAGCAGAGAAGGCAATGGCAACCCACTCCAGTACTCTTGCCTGGAAAATCCCATGGACAGAGGAGCCTGGTAGGCTGCAGTCCATGGGGTCGCTAAGAGTTGGACACGACTGAGCGACTTCACTTTGACTTTTCACTTGCATGCATTGGAGAAAGAAATGGCAACCCACTCCAGTGTTCTTGCCTGGAGAATCCCAGAGATGGGGGAGCCTCGTGGGCTGCAGTCTATGGGGTTGCACAGAGACAGACACAACTGAAGCAACTTAGCAGCAGCAGCAGCAGCAGCTAGCATATTAGACGTATTAGAAAGGTAGGGTGGCCTCATGGGAAGAGGTTGGGTTTAATGCCAAATAGACCTGGTTCACGTTGACCTCTGTCACTTGCTAAATATGTGATCTGGGGTAATCTGGTTGCAGAATAATGCCCTTACCCTCAAGGTGCCCACATCCTAACCTGTGAATCTGTTACCTTACATGGTAAACTCGACTTTGTAAATGTGATTAAGGTTATGGACTTTGAGATGGGGAACTGTCCTGGCTGTGCAGGTGGGTCCAATCTAATCACAGGAACCCTTAAAAGCAGAAACCTTTCTAGCTGAACTCAGACAGATGCAGGGAAGTGGGAGACAGGAGAGCCTTGGCAGAATGGGAAGTCTGAGAGATTCAAAGCATGAGAGGGACTGGATTCGAGTTTGCTGGTTTGAAGATGGAGGTGCAATGTGATGGGGAATGCAGGAGCTTTAAGGAACTGAGAGAGGTTCCTGACTAATAGCCAGCAAAGAAATGGCAATTTCAGACCTACAGCCTCAAGGAACTGAATTCTGCCAACAACCCAAAGGAGCTTGAAGGTTTATTCCCCTAAAGAGCCTCCAGAAAAGAGCCCAGTCCTGCCCATGCACTGATTTCAACCTGTGAGACCCTAAATGGAGGACCCAGTTCAGCCATGCCACACCTGGATTCTGATCTGCAGAACTGTGAGATAATAAATGAGTGTTGTTTTAAGCTGTTCAATTTGTGGTGATTTGTTACAGCAGTGGTAGGAAGCTTATACAGTGCATTCAGTTCAGTTCAGTTCAGTTCAGTCGCTCAGTCGTGTCCGACTCTTTGCGACCCCATGAATCGCAGCACGCCAGGCCTCCCTGTCCATCACCATCTCTCGGAGTTCACTCAGACTCACATCCATCGAGTCAGTGATGCCATCCAGCCATCTCGTCCTCGGTCGTCCCCTTCTCCTCCTGCCCCCAATCCCTCCCAGCATCAGAGTCTTTTCCAATGAGTCAACTCTTCGCATGAGGTGGTAGAAGGGAAAGGCTACCCACTCTAGTATTCTTGCCTGGAGAACTCCATGGACTGTATAGTCCATGGGGTCACAAAGAGTTGGACATGACTGAGCAACTTTCAAAGTCAGCACAACTTTAAATCTCTTGAGTAGAAAGAGATATGGTATAAAAACCGTAATCAGTGTGTGTTCAGTGGCTTGATCGTGTCTGACTCTTTGTGACCCCGTGGACTGTAGCCCACCAGGCTCCTCCATCCACTCTTGGTGGTACCGCCGGACACCCGTGTGTACTTTGTAAGAATATTTTTTGCTTCTGTAAATATAGGCAGACATTCTCTGATACCAGTGCCAATGACAGTAAAACCAAAACTCTTGTATGTGTGCAAAATGTTTCTTTCTGGTCTCTTTTCACATTGTTTCATGAAGCCTGCCTGGTAAAGAACTACTTGTAGCTGTCCTTGTGGTTGTGCGGCCGTGTCTGGCAGCCTTGCAGGGAGGGGGCGCCTGCAGGCTGGGTGGTCTTTCCTGAGTGTGAACTTGGCTGGGCTACCGCCCTAGTTTCAATCAAACACTAACTTAGGTGCTCCTCGGAGGAGTTTTGTAGGTGTGATTAGAGTCTACAACGAGGGAGAGTATCCCAGAAAATCTGGCGGAGCTGATTCCATCAGGTGAAAGACCAGCACCGAGGGTTTCAGTCCTGCCTGTTAACAGCAGCTTCACATTTGATAGTCAATAAGAAAGTGATACTCACAAACTTTTGAATGATTTGCCTTTTTGTTTGACAACAGAAGGTCCTAGAAGTGTTTACATATTGCATCTATGTGTTTAAATTTAAATTTACCAGTTAAAGTGTTAGTTAGTGTTAGTCACTCAGTCGTGCCTGACTTTTTGTGACCCCATGGACTGCAGTCCACCAGGCTCCTCCGTCCATGAGATTTTCCAGGCAAGGATACTGGAGTGGGTTGCCATTTCCTTCTGCAGGGGCTCTTCCCAACCCAGGGATCGAACCCGGGTCTCCTGCATTGCAGGCAGATTCTTTACCGACTGAGCTACACGGGAAGCCCTTGTATCTCATTTATTAAGAAGAAAACTGAAGCTTTTTCACTTAACAAAGAGTTAACACATCTGAACTGATCAGCAGTAGTGATCAGCAGTGATTGCTGACTGGCTATTGGAGGTGTACAAGGCGTTTCAGGAAAGAATAAGAAAGAAACAGAAAAGCTGGGCTCAGATTCAAAGACTGAACACCAACTGTGCAGGAACAGTCAAAATGTAACACCGTTAAAAGCTTAGTCTGCACGTCCTTCTGATGCTTGTCGAAGCTGTGGGTCTACTGTCTGGCAACGGGGACGTGCAAGGATGGTCTCCTCCATAAGTAACGTGCTGAATGCACAGTGTTTTCCTTCGGGGTTTTCTTCAGGCCCAAGCTGGTGGAGCAGCTGTCACTTCTGGTGCAGTGGCTCTCCTGCAGCCCTCGCTGGGGCCTCTGCTGTGGCCCTGGCCGTCTCTTCCTCTCTGTGGTCCTCCTGGCCTAGCTTTCAAAGGTCAGGAACAATTCCTAAACCAGTGGCTCCAAAGATCTCCTCCACAGTGGACAAGTTCTCAGACCAAAGGCAGGATTTGCTGATCTGGATTTAAATCCTGTTTGCCTGTAACTGGAAGTCACTGAAAGGCCCCAGGTTTTGCAGTTTTTAAGTGGGGGTAATATTTACCTTGTGGCTTAGGTTAAGTAGAAAGTGTTTGAAACAGAGTGACCCATGTGAGGGCTTCCCAGGTGGCACTAGTGATAAAGAATCNATTTAAATCCTGTTTGCTTGTAACTGGAAGTCACTGAAAGGCCCCAGGTTTTGCAGTTTTTAAGTGGGGGTAATATTTACCTTGTGGCTTAGGTTAAGTAGAAAGTGTTTGAAACAGAGTGACCCATGTGAGGGCTTCCCAGGTGGCACTAGTGATAAAGAATCCAGCTGCCAGTGCAGGAGACTTGGGTTTGGTCCCTGGCTCAGAAAGATCCCCTGGAGGAGGAAATGGCAATCTGCTCCAGTATTCTTGCCTGGAGAATCCCACGGACAGAGGAGTCTGGTGGGCTACAGTCCACTGGGCTGCAGAGAGTCAGATGCAACTGATCACATGCATAACCCATGAGAAGTTCTTTGCACAGCACTTACTCCTGTAAGAGTTGCAAACACACACATTAGCTGGTTATGTTTATGACCATGGAATAAGATACCCCAGAGCAGCAGATCTCCAACCTTCCTGGTCATAAAACATCATCCATTCACTGCAAATCCGCTTTAAGGCTGTGGAGTTAATTTGCTAATTTGCTCATGGGGAATGGGCCTAATTATTGTGATATGTGTGGCCACTGTGTATTATTATGCACAGTTCTTGTTTTTTGGAAGAGGAGCACACTGCACTGGAGGTGGAAAATGGTCAGTTCTGTTGGCCGAGAGACATGTAGGAGCGGCTACTGTCATCCAATGTCCAGCACATCAGACTGGACAGGAGCCGGGCAGTGCCCAGGATGTTCACTGCTGGAATTTGATTCTTCAGCAACACAAAGTAGGAGCAATGGGATTACCGAGGGCCTCCTAATGGATTCAGGAGATTGTTTTATGTTTTAAAAATTATCACTGAATGGAGGATATGAATTAGGATGCTTGATCTGTCTCTAAAACTGCTATTTGTTGCTGTTCAGTTGCTAAGTCGTGTCTGACTCTGTGACCCCATGGACTGCAGCATGCCAGGCTTCCTATCCTTCACCATCTCCAAGTGTTTGCTTAAACTCGTGTCCACTGAGTCAGTGATGCCATCCAATCATCTCATCCTCTGTGGCCCCCTTCTCCTCTTGCCCTCAGTCTTTCCCAGCATCAGGATCTTTTCCAAGGAGATCTTTGCATCTGGTGGCCTAAGTATTGTAGTTTTAGTTTTAACATCAGTCCTTCCAGTGAATACTCAGGGTTGATTTTCTTTGATTGATTGGTTTGATCTCCTTATAGTCCAAGGGACTCTCAAGAGTCTTTTCCAGCATCATAGTTCAAAAACATCAGTTCTTTGGTGCTCACCCTTTTTTATGGTCCAACTCTTACATCCATACATGACTACTGGAAAAACCATAGTTTTAACTATATGGACCTTTGTCAGCAAAGTGACGTCTCTGATTTTTAATATGCTCATTCCAGTCCATTTTAGTTCGCTGATTCCTAGAATGTCGACGTTCACCCTTGTCATCTCTTGTTTGACCACTTCCAATTTGCCTTGATTCATGGACCTGACATTCCAGGTTCCTATGCAGTATTGCTCTTTACAGCATCGGATCTTGCTTCTATCATCAGTCACATGCACAACTGGGTATTGTTTTCGCTTTGGCTCCATCCCTTCATTCTTTCTGGACTTATTGCTCCACTGATCTCCAGTAGCATATTGGGCACCTAATGACCTGGGGAGTTCCTCTTTTGATATCCTATCATTTTGCCTGTTCATACTGTTCATGGGGTTCTCAAGGCAAGAATACTGAAGTGGCTTGCCATTCCCTTCTCCAGTGGACCAAGTTCTGTCAGCCCTCTCCACCATGACCCGCCTGCCTTGGGTTGCCCTGCAGGCATGGCTTGGTTTCATTGAGTTAGATAAGGTTAGAGAAACCCAAGTAAGATGATAGGTGGTGCAAGAGGGCATCAGAGGGCAGACATACAGTGCATTACTGTCTATAAATTGGTAATAACAACTGCTTACCTTGAAGGGTTGTTGTGAAGATTAGAGATCACATACATAAATTGCCTGGCATACAATTGGTAGTTAGTTTGTGATAGCTTCATATGTGGAAGCACCTGAATGAGAAATGGAAAGGAGAGGAGATATTTAATAGAAAGGAAAAGGGTCTTTGCTCATGGGTGAAGCTATTTTTGCATATGGTGAAATTTAGCTGACTTGTAGTACACTGATTGGCCGCTGGTTGTTGGTAACACCTTGAGAACATCTGCTCACCTGCTTCTACTGCTGAGAATTAAAATATATATATATAGCATGTTCTAGTGATAAGTGAGGCAAGGAAGTGATGTGAGGCCGTAAATATTTAAATGAACTTTAATAAATCACTGGAGATATTATGCTGGGTAACAGCATAATTTTCTTGAGAACTCCTGCTAAAACAACTCAGGCTCTGATTTTCTGTAATTGCAGTGAAGATAAGACGAGGAGCAGGAAAAAAAAATCATTTTTGTAGAGCTCTACTGGCATGAATTTCCCTATCTAGGGAACCATGGAACAGGGAATAACCCCCAAGGAATGAATACTAGATCCCCCAAAGACATAGGTTCTTTGGCAATGAAAGATTTTATGCCTTTTCGTGATACAAGGACATAGAATTTCCCTGAGTAGATCCTGAGATTTGAGAAAAAAATAAAACAAAAAAACAGTTGCAACATACTTATCTCCCACATCCCCTACTCTGTCCTCCCACCTTGCCTCTCTGGACACAGTCGAGGTATACTTTGTGCATTAGTCAGCTCTGTTGTGGTAACGAACAACTCCAAACTCTTGATGGCTTATGTTGTTGTTATTGTTCAGTTACTAAGTTGTATCCAACTCTTTGAGACCCATGGGCTGCAGCATGCCAGGCTCCTCTTTCCTCCACTATCTCCCAGAGTTTGTTCAAACTCATGTCCTTTTAAGGGGAAGAGAAGAGTAGGTCCTTGAGAACTACTTATCCAGTCTACCACACCTTGTCCTCAGTCCTCCTGTACCAAGACTTCCTCTTGTACCAAGACTTCCTCCTGGACTTCCGGTCTTCCCTCCATTAGACTTACCTTAACCACTCTTTCTAGGAATACAGTTCTCAGAGTTCCTGTCCTGACTGCAGGGGACATGACTTTGTTCTAGTAGTTTGGAATTTCCTTATGTGAGATCCACTTTATTCCTGCTGCCATGCAGAAAGGAATGCAAAGTATTTCAAGGGAAAGACACTTATTGAGGAATAAGAGGGAAAAAAAATTATTTCTGACTTTTGGGTAGGGTGAATCTGGCTAGGCAAATCCTCATGGCTGTAGCTAGCTCAGGGAACCCAGGCACTGAACCAACTTATCTTGGACACAAGTCAGCCTCATGGATACTACTTCACCCACACACCCTGCACTCAAAGCTATTTGACTCAAATTGAAAGAGCATCAAAGTAGTCCTGTACTTTGCTTTGCATTAGAAAGCAGTTTGTGTTGGAAACAGTCTTGTCACAATGAGCCTGTTTATATTTGATGGAGAAGAGACAGGTTTATCTCACCAAATGGGTACTTTGGAAAGGAACAGGACAGTTTCTTACTGCATCGTGATCAAAACAAAATCCTGGCTTTTATAACAACTGGTCCTAACCAGAAAAAAAAAAAAAAGCTTGCTGATTAAAGACCATGAACCTAGAATGACCCCTGTTTGCCCAACACTGTACTGGATTTATGCATGAAGCCTCTTTCCTCACCTATGAAAATGAGACTTATTTTAAGTCTCATATACAGATCTGTGGACTTATCAGAGAGTAACTTTTCAGTGTGACATTAGCATAACCATCATGAGCCACTTTCTCTTACTTCATTTCAGTTGCTCAGTCATGACCAACTCTTTGTCTCTTTGTGACTCTATGCACTGCAGCACGCCAGGCCTCCCTGTCCATCACTAATTCGTGGAGCTTGCTCAAACTCATGTCCATTGAGTCAGTGATGCCATCCAACCATCTCATCCTCTGTCGTTCCCTTCTCCTCCTGCCTTCAATCTTTCCCAGCATCAGGGTCTTTTCCAATGAGTCAGCTTTTCACATCAGGTGGCCAAAGTATTGGAGTTTCAGCTTCAGCATCAGACCTTCCAATGAATATTCAGGACTGATTTCCTTTAGGATGGACTGCTTGGATCTCCTCGCAGTCCAAGGAACTCTCAAAAGTCATCTCCTACACAACAGTTCAAAAGCATCAATTCTTTGGCACTCAGCTTTCTTTATAGTCCAACTCTCACATCCATACATGACTACTGGAAAAACCATAGCTTTGACTAGATGGACCTTTGTTGGCAAAGTAATGTCTCTGCTTTTTAATATGCTGTCTAGGTTGGTCATAGCGTTGCTTCCAAGGAGCAAGCATCTTTTAATTTTATGGCTGCAGTAAACCATCTGCAGTGATTTTGGAGCCGCAAAAAATAATGTTTATCATTGTTTCCCCATCTATTTTCCATGAAGTGATGGGACCAGATGTCTTGATCTTTATTTTTGAATGTTGAGTTTTAAGCCAACTTTTTCACTCTCCTCTGTCACTTTCATCAAGAGGCTCTTCAGTTCTTCGCTTTCTGCCATAAGGGTGGTGTCATCTGCATATTTGAGGTTATTGATATTCTCCCGGCAATCTTGATTCCAGCATGTGCTTCATGCAGCCCAGCGTTTCTCATGCATATAAGTTAAATAAGCAGGGTGACAATATACTGCCTTGATGTATTTCTTTCCCAATTTGGAATCAGTCTGTTGTTCAATGTCCAGTTCTAACTGTTACTTCTTGACCTGCATACAGAATTCTCAGGAGGCAGGTAAGGTGGTCTGGTATTCCCATCTCTTTAGAATTTTCCACAGTTTGTTGTGATTCACACAGTCAAAGGCTTTGGCATAGTCAATAAAGCAGGTTTTTTTCTGGAACTCTCTTGCCTTTTCGATGATAAAATAGATGTTGGCAATTTAATCTCTGGTTCCTCTGCCATTTCTAAATCCAGCTTGAACATCTGGAAGTTCTTGGTTCATGTATTCTTGAAGCCTTGCTTTGAGAATTTTGAGCATTACTTTGCTAGCATGTGAGATGAGTGCAGTTGTACAGTACTTTGAGCATTCTTTGGCATTGCCTTTCTTTGGGATTGGAATGAAAACTGACCTTTTCCAGCCCTGTGGCCACTGCTGAGTTTTCCAAATTTGCTGGCATATTGAGTGGAGCACTTTCACAGCATCATCTTTAAGGACTTGAAATAGCTCAGCTGGAATTCCATCTCTACTAGCTTTCTTTGTAGTGATGCTTCTTAAGGCTCACTTGATTTCAGACTGTAGGATGTCTGGCTGTAGGTGAGTGATCACACCATTATGGTTATCTGGGTCATTAAGATCTTTTTTGTATAGTTCTTCTGTGTATTCTTGCCATCTTTTCTTAATATCTTCTGGTTCTGTTAGGTCATACCATTTCTTTATCACGCCCATCTTTGCATGACATGTTCTCCTACTTAGTCTTCTGATTTTATTTCCCAGGGAACTCCTTAGGAGATTTCTTCAATGGAGTGTTGAGAAAAAAAACAAACTTTGCTTTTTGTTTCTTTTTTAAAAAAATCTCTGAGGAAGGTATTTTTTAAATTATTTTAAAGTAGCTCTGTATAGGCAAAATTTTCCTTGTACATCTATTGTTCCAACATCTTTTTAGTCCCCTTCAATGGTTCATTAAATATAATCCCAGTGCATTTAAAAAAGATCATATATGAAACAAACACATTTGAAATTATACAGATTCCTAAGAACTTGAGACATTCCATGCTGAATCTGACCTAAGGCTTTGGTCAAGGATGGTGAAAATTGGTACCATTACTGCTGCTCATGCTGATGCCCAACTGTAGAAGTCACCACTAATCAATCACCAAACTCCTACTAAGCTTGGAAGGAACCTGCAAATTAAGGGAATCTCTTTTGGGATAGAGTTATGTCATCAACTGGAATTAAAAAACAAAACAAAACACCACAATGCAGAATTGCCACTCTCTGCTGGATGTACTACTTGCTAAATGGAGGAAACTCTGTGTTTTCTAAAATTGCCACTTTAAAGTTTTAGGATGGAATGAAGGTAGGGAGCTTAATGTCCTCCTGTAATTCTGCTATTCTGTGATTTTATTCACCAGTCTAGGCTTACTCTATCCATATTGTAATTTTATAGATTTTGGACCTATCCCTTCTCAATCTTCTCCTTTTATACAAAGAATTTGAATATATTTGCATCTCTTTTTGTATGTCAACCTTCCTCTAAGATTCTTTTTATCATTTAAATTGCCCTTTTATATAGCAAAACCAGCTATAGGATATCTTCATGAGGGAAATAAGCACTGCCCAGCTTCCCAGGTGGCAGTAGTGGTAAATGCAGGAGATGTAAGAGATGTGGGTTCCATCCCTGGGTTGGGAAGATCCCCTGGAGGAGAGCATGGCAACCCACTCCAATGTTCTTGCCTGGAGAATCCGATGGACAGAGGAGCCTGGCTGGCTACAGTCCATGGGGTTGCAAGAGTTGGACATGAGTAAAGTGACATAGCATGCGTAATATGCCAGGTGGGAGAATGGAATGGAGAGGGCCACGGAATAAAGGGTCCTATCCTCCAAAAAAATAAGATATCCAGAACAATCATAGAGCCCAGACATCACCTGTCTGTGGCTCCCAGCTAAGTATACTTTTCTTTTCTATTTAGTCCTGAGATTATAATGACCCTCAATTCCTAACCATATAAACACTCAAGCAGTCTGATCTTTCTACACCGTTACCTGAGGCTTGTCCCCCTCACAAGTCCCTACGTTCCCAGGGGTTCTAAGTTTAAAGGATTAATTCTGAATATCCTTATTTGTTGCTGAAGATTAAGCAAAGGAACTGGAAATATTCTGATTGCCACTGCTCTTCCACACTGAAGGCCTAGGGTCTCGACAGAAACTCAGCCCTGGTTCCCACCACTGGCATTGCTGTTGTCTCTACTACATCATTGGAACCCTGGAATACAAGATACTATGCTCCTCCTCCTGGTCTTAAGATCACCCCCTGGGTGTTCTAATCTTAACTGGCATGTGCCTCAAAAGAGAAAACTTGTGGGAATCTCTCATGGACATATACACACACCCCTCAGTTTTTTTTCCTAATGTACAGTTCTAACACTAATAAGGAGAAGGCAATGGCAACCCACTCCAATACTCTCGCCTGGAAAATCCCATGGATGAAGGAGCCTGGTAGGCTGCAGTCCATGGGGTCTCGAAGAGTCAGACATGACTGAGCGACTTCACTTTCACTTTTCCTTTCATGCATTGGAGAAGGAAATGGCAACCCACTCCAGTGTTCTTGCCTGGAGAATCCCAGGGACGGGGGAGCCTGGTGGGCTGCCGTCTATGGGGTCGCACAGAGTCGGACACGACTGAAGCGACTTAGCAGCAGCAGCAGCAACACTAATAAAGTTAAGTCAGTAAGCACTGATATGTCAACCACCACCCAACCAGAACTAGCTTGGCTTCCAGTGTCACATTTGGGTCACTAGTCCAGACTTTCTTCTCTCTCCCAGGAATCCCTTTTGTCTTCTGCCATCTGGCCTCAGTTGGGGCCACCTCAGACATGATATTGGTTTTACTGTTTTTGAACTGCAAGGTGGTGGGAGGTAGAAATTCTACTCCACCTTCTGCCATAATGATCCTTGGTTACAACATAAACTTATGGGTGCAAATCAATATGCATGGGAATAAGAGGGCTGCTGCTGCTGCTGCTGCTGCTAAGTCGCTTCAGTTGTATCTGACTCTGTGTGACCCCATAGACGGCAGCCCACTAGGCTCCGCTGTCCCTGAGATTCTCCAAGCAAGAACACTGGAGTGGATTGCCATTTCCTTCTCCAGTGCATGAAAGTGAAAAGTGAAAGTGAAGTCGCTCAGAGGGCTAGTATCTATTAATACCATCACTCAATGAGACTATGGAAACCCTAAGCCATTGTCAAGTCCTCCTCCACCACTCTATGGCAATTTTCAGTCCTTATTTAAGAACAGTGATGGAATGTTTGCTTTATATTTGCATAATTTAAAAGGGCTATTGCAAGATTTTTTTTCCTAAGAAAGGAAATCTGTTTTAAAGGTGAATTGCTTTCTAACTCTAGATAAAGGATGAATTTTTAAATGATAATTCTCCATCTTACAAAAGTAAAATGCTTTTTCTTTCAAGTGCTCTCTGACATTTGTAAAAGAGAAGGATGATATTTTCAGGCATTTTTGTTGAGTCATTATGTCATAACCTCATGAGCCATTGTCTTTGGGAAAAGTCTATAGCTCTTGATCTCTTTCCAGGTTGGAATCTGAACTATAAGTTTAGTTTGTTTTGTCCCAAATATGTACACATCTAGCTTTTTAGGATGATAGTGACAAGGCGACATTCATTAGTATACTCCAGCTGATCCTCTAATCAATAAGATAGCTTTATTACATGAAATTAACTGACTAATTATATACAACATCTCTTTACAAGGTAATCTACATGGTGATGGCAAGTTTTACCCTTCATATTCTTTAATTCATTTTCAGTTTTCAGTTGGAAGCCATATGTACATCTGCTTATCCTGTTACCCACACTGAACTCATTGATGGATACCTAAAAGGACACAAGCAGTTTTCTATTTTTCAGGTTTCATTTTTTTAAAGGAAAATGAAAACATTATTTTTAAATCTACTTATATGGAAATTAGTTTCCTTTTACCATTTGGAATAAATAAAATTTCACGTTAAAAATTGAAGAAAATAACACATTTGAATAACAATGTTATTAAGCAGCCAGGAGCTCTAGTTTTTGATGCCCCAGGTAGAGTTTCAGTTTTAACAAATAAAAACACAAGATGCCCAGTTAGATTTGAATTTTAAGTAAATTAGTTTTTAGTAAAGTATGTTCCATGCATTTGTGACATACATATGCTAAAAGTTATTTTTCTATAAACACATTATTTTGCTAAGTAAATGATTGGATTTTATTCTGGACAAGATGGTTTCTTCCTGCTCCTCTCTGCCAAGCACAACTATAGAAATAATGAAACAGATAACCAATGGACACTTGAAAAAGTAGGAAAAAATTAGTAAGAAAAACACAGACTGGTTCTTTGGACCTCAGCATCCCACCTCTTCTCCACTGAACAGCAGAAGGCAACCTTGATCCAGAATTTACCGACCCCTTAATTTAGTAACAAAATTTTCTAGTAAGCTTGAAAACATCAGATGAGCCAATATCTCCAACAGGAGGGATAGACACAGATGAAAAAAAAGTAATAAATTAAAAAAAATAATAAAGAAAGATAGACAGGTAGTCTGCAGGATTAGTTTGCTAGGGCTGCCATAACAAAATGCATTGGCTGAAGGAATGCCTGCAGCTCTTAAACTCAAGACTCAATTTTCTATTTAATATTTCTGAATGGTTGAATAGTAGGAATCTGAAATTCAACTTGTCTAGACCTGAAATGACTATTTCCAGTTCTTCCAACAGCCTTCCTTTTCTCCACTGAGAGCAACACCATCTTTCCACTCACTCAAGCCTAAAACTTAAGGATTATTTATCGAATTCTCTCTCTCTCTCTCATAAGCCAAATGCAATCATTCAAAAAATTCTGTTGGCTCCACCTTCAATATATATATACAGAATCCCACCATTTTTTACCACCTCCACTTCTACTACCCTGGCTCAAGCCACCATTGTTTTCTTCCTGGATGGCTGCAATAGACTATTAATGCTCTCTCTGCTTTTCCCCTATTATTCAATCTATCCTAATGGTATTACCAGAATGGTCCTTTAAAAATCTGAGCCTGTTCACTCATACAACTCAATAATAGAAAAACAAATAACCCAATCAAAAAATGGGCAGAAGATCTAACTAAATAGACATTTCTCCAAAGAAGACATCTGGATGGCCCACAAGCTCAGGAAAAGATACTCCACATTGCTAACTACTAGAGAAATGAAAATCAAAGCTAACAATGAGGTACCACCTGACACGGGTCAGAGTGGCTATTCTTAAAATGTCTCTAAATAAGAAATGCTGGAGAGGGTGTGGAGAAAAGGCAACCCTCTTTACACTGTTGGTAGAAATGTAAATTGGTGCAACAACTATGGAAAAGAGTATGGAGAAAGAAGACAAACAGATGGCTAATAAACACATGAAAAGATGCTCAACATCACTCATTATCAGAGAAATGCCACAGTGAGATAACATCTCATGCCAGTCAGAATGGCTGCCATCAAAAAGTCTACAAACAATAAATGTTAGAGAGGGTGTGGAGAAAAGGGAACCCTCTTACTCTGCTGGTGGGAATGCAAACTAGTACAACCAGTATGGAGAACAGTGTGGAGATTCCTTAAAAACTGGAACTAGAACTGCTATACGACTCAGCAATCCCACTGCTGGGCACATAGAGGAAACCAGAATTGAAAGAGACACATGTACCCCAGTATTCCCTGTAGCACTGTTTACAATAGTTAGGACATGGAAGCAATCTAGATGTCCATTGACAGACAAATGGGTAAGGAAGTTGTAGTACATGTACACAATGGAATATTACTCAGCTATTAAAAAGAATGCATTTGAATCAGTTCTAATGAGGTGGATGAAACTGGAGCCTCTTATACAGGGTGAAGTAAACCAGAAAGAGAAACACCAATACAGTATGCTGCTGCTGCTGCTGCTAAGTCGCTTCAGTCGTGTCCGATATTAATGCATATATATGGAATTTAGAAAGACGGTAACAACGACCCTATATGCGAGACAGCAAAAGAGACACAGATGTAAAGAACAGACTTTTGGAGTATGTGGGAGAAACTGAGGGTGGTATGATTTGAGTGAATAGCCTTGAAACATGTACATTACCATGTGTAAAATAGATGACCAGTGCAAGTTTGATGCGTGAAGCAGGGCACACAAAGCCAGTGCTCTGGGACAACCCAGAGGGATAGGGTGGGGAGGGAGGTGGAAGGGGGGTTCAGGATGGGGAGACACATGTGCACCCATGGATGATTCATGTTGATGTATGGCAAAAATCACCACAATATTGTAATTAGCCTCCAATTAAAATAAATAAATCAATTAAAAAATAAAAAACTAAAGGTAGAGTGGCCATATGATGCAGCAATCCCATTCCTGGGCATATATCCAGAAAAGATGAAAACTGTGGTTCAAAAAGATACATGCACTCCAGTGTTCATTGCAACACTGTTTATAATAGCCCAGACATGGAAGCAACCTAAGTGTCCATCAACAGAGGAATGGATAAAGAAGATATTGTTTATATATATAGTGGAATATTACAGAGGCATAAAAAGAATGAAATAATGCCATATGCTGCAACATGGTTGTACCTAGAGGTTATCTATTAAGTGAAGTCAGAAAAAGACAAATATCATATGATGTTGCTTATATGTATAATTTAAAATATGACATGAGGCTTCCCTGATGCTCAGTGGTAAAGAATATGCCTTCAGTGCAGGAGCCACAGGAGATGTGGGTTTGATCCCTGGGTCAGGAAGATCCTCCAGAGGAAATGACAGCCCACTCCAGTATTCTTGCCAGCCTAGTCCCATGGACAGAGGAGCCTGGTGGGCTACAGTCCATGGGGTCACAAAGAGTTGGACACAACTGAGCAAGTGAGCATGCACACATACATTTCCACTGAGAGCCTTCCAACATTAACATAAAATGTATAAACATTGACAGAACAGTTAGATTGATTCACCTCTTAAAGCTAGTTTGTTGGGAGCTGACTCATCTAGAATCATCATTCAGTTGCTCAGTCACGTCCAACTCTTTGCAGCCCCATAGACTGTAGCACACCAGGCTTCCCTGTCCTTCACCATCTCCCAGAGTTTATTCAAACTCATGTCCATTGAGTTGGTGATGCCACCCAACCTTCTCATCCTCTGTTATTCCCTTTTCCTCCTGCCTTCAATCTTTCCCAGCATTAGGGTCTTTTCCAATGAGTCGGCTCTTTGCATCAGGTGGCCAAAGTATTGGAGCTTCAGCTTCAGCATTAGTCCTTCCAATGAATATTCAGGGTTTATTTCCTTTAGGATTATCTGGTTTGATCTCCTTGCTGTCCAAGGGACTCTCAAGAGTGTTAAACTATTCAGTTATACAATGAATCTATAAGGAACTGACATAAAATATTAGGTTCATTTTTATATTTATCTTTGTATTTTTACATTAAAAGAAAAATGAAAGCATAAAACGTAAAACGTAAAAACATAAAATGTTTTTATCTTCATAAAAACATTTATATTAATTTAGGTTTATGATTCATGCAGTGGTAGCATTTAACTTAGGAAAAATGTTTAATGGCTCAAAGGCATTTGTCTCTGGTTTTAGTATGATATCAGGCTATTGCATAAAACGTAAAACGTAAAAACATAAAATGTTTTTATCTTCATAAAAACATTTATATTAATTTAGGTTTATGATTCATGCAGTGGTAGCATTTAACTTAGGAAAAATGTTTAATGGCTCAAAGGCATTTGTCTCTGGTTTTAGTATGATATCAGGCTATGTATTCACAGAGAAAAGGTCATTAACATTCTTAATTCAAATGAAATAAGGTGCAATGATTAAGGATATCTTTTGCATCAATTACGATTAAGCTTGGCTGTAAGTAACAAATATGTAAAAATTAGTGCCTTCAACAAGACACTGATTTATTTCAGTCTAGAGAGGAGTTCAAGGCTAGGATGACAGCTCCATGGTGTCAAGGGCCCAAGCTTCTCTTACTTTGTTGCTCAGCCAAGAGACCCAGATTGCATCCTTCTCACAGACTCATCTGTTGCATCCAGAGTCCCTGTGCCAGACAAAGGGAATAAGGAACAAGAAGGCTGTCACCTCCATTGTTCTTGGAACTACCATACGACACTTCTACTTGTATTGAACTCCACCAATCCAAACTGCAAAGAGGTCTTGGAAATGTAGTTTTCTTACTTGAGCAGCTGAAAAATTGGGGTCTTAAGAAGAAAGGGAGAATGGATATTGGGAATGCAAACAGTCCCTTCCCTCCCTTATCCAAATGTGAATGCTCATCCATGTCATCTTTATCGGATGCTTCCATTAACCTTTGTCAGATCTATAGTGAATTCTATCGAATTCCAGCAATGCCTCTGGTGTTATGGGACTTTTTTCCTATTTCATGGACTTGTGAAGTTTGTTCCACCTCCCAGACTTAAATATTTCTCAACAATAGTTTTCATGATCAGCTGGCAAGATCGTGACTGATTTTGGAGAGAATTAACTGCTTATTCTGATTTTGGTTATGTCTCTTGAGAAAAATGTAATCTATTCCTACATTTAAATTAACCCATTGGCTACAAAGGACTTCTGAGTCACTGAGAATCTGATAGAGACTGAGTCCATTATAACTAGGATATTTTTAAAAACTCTGACTTTCTCTCCGTTTCCTGCCAGATAAAGAATAGACAAGAAAGCTAGAAAAAGAAATAGATCTTGTTTTTATATTAAGAATTTTCCCAATGATTTAATAATTTAAAATATATACATACTAATAATACAGGATTATTTGGCATGATGTATGCCAGCAAATTTGAAAAACTCAGCAGTGGTCACAGGACTGGATAAAGTCAGTTTTCATTCCAATCCCAAAGAAAGGCAATGCCAGAGAATGCTCAAACTACCACACAATTGCACTCATCTCACACGCTAGTAAAGTAATGCTCAAAATTCTCCAAGCCAGGTTTCAGCAGTATATGAACCGTGAACTTCCAGATGTTCAAGCTGGATTTAGAAAAGGCAGAGGAACTAGAGATCAAATTGCCAACATCTGCTGGATCATCAAAAAAGCAAGAGAGTTCCAGAAAAACATCTATTTCTCCTTTACTGACTATGCCAAAGCCTTTGACTGTGTGGACCACAAAAAACTGTGGAAAATTCTGAAAGAGATGAGAATACCAGACCACCTGACCTGCCTCTTGAGAAATCTGTATGCAGGTCAGGAAGCAACAGTTAGAACTGGACATGGAACAACGGACTGGTTCCAAATAGGGAAAGGAGTACATCAAGGCTCTATGTTGTCACCCTGATTGTTTGACTTATATGCAGAGTACATCATGAGAAACGCCGGGATGGATGGAGCACAAGCTGGAATGAAGATTGCCAGGAGAAGTATCGATAACCTCAGATATGCACATGACACCACCCTTATGGCAGAAAGCTGAGAAGAACTAAAGAGCCTCTTGATGAAAGAGAGAGAGGAAAGTGAGAATGTTGGCTTAAAACTCAATATTCAGATAACCAAGATCATAGCATCTGGTCCCATCACTTCATGGGAAATAGATGGGGAGACAGTGGAAACAGTGACAGACTTTATTTTGGGGGGTTCCCAAATCACTGCAGATGGTGACTGCAGCCATGAAATTAAAAGACGCTTGCTCCTTGGAAGAAACACTATGACCAACCTAGACAGCATATTAAAAAGCAGAGACATTACTTTGCCAACAAAAGTCCATCTAGTCAAAGCTATGGTTTTTCCAGTAGTCATGTATGGATGTGAGAGTTGGACTATAAAGAAAGCTGAGTGCTGAAGAATTAATGCTTTTGAACTGTGGTGTTGGAGAAGAAGACTCTTGAGAGTCCCTTGGACTGCAAGGAGATCCAACTAGTCCATTCTAAAGGAAATCAGTCCTGAATATTCATTGGAAGGACTGATGTTGAAGCTGAAACTCCAATACTTTGGCCACCTGATGTGAAGTACTGACTCATTTGAAAAGACCCTGAAGATTGAAGGCAGGAGGAGAAGGGGACGACAGAGGATGATATGATTGTATGGCATCACCGACTCAATTGACATGAGTTTGAGTAAATTCTGGGAGTTGTTGATGGTGAGGGCAGCCTGGCGTGCTGTGGTCCATGGGGTTGCAAAGAGTCAGACACAACTGAACGACTGAACTGAACTGAATATGATAGTATTGTCAGATGACTGTTTTAGTCAATATTTGTTCACCTCATAAAAGATACCTCATAGGTTTGACAGAAAACAGCCAAATTCTATAAAACAATTATCCTGCAATAACAAAATAAATAAATAAAGTAGATACCTCATGGAAGTAGAACCATACAACGTTGTCTTTCTATGACTGGCTTATTTCGCTTAGTAAGATATTCTGAATGGTCATCCTATTTAAAGGCTGAATAATTTTCTATATGCATATACCAAGTATTCTTTGCCCATTCCTCTGTTGATGGACATTTGTTTCCATGCTTTTACATCTTGGCTATTGTGAATGGAACTACCATGCAAATGGGAGTGCCTGTGTCTCTTTGAGATCCTGATTTCAATTCTTTTGGCTAAATACACAGGAGTAGGTTTTTTTGGTAGTTCCATTTTTAATTCTTTTAAAGAAAATTTCATATTGTTCTTCTGTAGTAGCTGCACCATTTGGCATACAATTTCTCCACCTCCTCACTTGTCTCCTGTTTGGAAATGTGTCCTTTATATTTTCCCAGTATCATATTCCACATTCCTTTGGGAAATATTTTTCCACTCATTGCACTGTACAGGTGGGTTGATCATTGAAACCAACCCAATCATAATACTCCATCCTCCTGGTCACCTTGACTGGTCCAGAGGTAAGTTGGAAGGATTAAAACTGGAGATCAATTGTAACCATAATTCATATAACAAGGAAGTATTCTTCTTGCATTAAAATCAAGTGGAATCAAGCAAAAGTGGGTGATCAATGGCAGTCCAAGTCCTCAAGACTCATTTTTGACTCTGAGAATCAATGTATCACCCTTATGCTTAAGCTGGTTTGGTTTGAGTTTTTGTCACCTTCAATTGGCAGAACCTGACCTTTACAATTTCAATTCTTGGAGCATTTAACCATAAATTTCCTGGAATCTACTTATTTGTGTTTGCAGTTCATCCCTTGTACCCAGCTTTGAACTCCTTGAGAAATGTCGTCACCATGACTGATTTGTCCTGTGTCTTAGAAGATTCCCAGCTATTTCATACTAATTTCAGGTGAACAGAGAAGGGACTCAGTCATACGTGTGTCTGCATGTTAAGTCACTTTGGTTGTGTCCAACTCTCTGCAACCCCATAAACTGTAGCCCACCAGGCTCCTCTGTCCATGGATTCTCCAGGCAAGAATACGGGAGTGGGTTGCCATTCCCTTCTCCAGGGGATCTTTCTGACTCAGGGTTCAAGCCTGCATCTCTTGCATCACCTGAATTGGTAGGTGGGTTCTTTACCACTAGTGCCACCTGGGAAGCTCCATTTCATACTAACTGTGTCTTATAAGCATTTGCATTTGGTAAAGAATTTAAATTTATACACACACACACACACACACACACACACACACATATAAAGAGAGAGAGAGAGAGAGTCATATTAGCTATTCTTTGTTGAATGTGTGCTATGTAGTAGGTACATTCCAGAGTGCAGTGTATGTTGGTTAATCTTTATAACCCATTTCGGAGGTAGGCACTATTATTACCTATGTTACATATGAGCAGTCTGAGTTTTAAAGAGGTTAAAATCTTATGCCCAAGTTCACATAGTAAGTGGTGGATCTTAGCTGTGACCCAGGACTCTTGCCTTCAATGATTGCCTGTCAATGCTGGCCATTTCTCCCCTAAAAGTTAGAATAGACATGACTGCCAAATACCCCCACAATGGGTAGAGCACTTTGTTTTCTTCAATGAAAGTTCTGATTTTTATTACTTTTTGCATATTTACAATCAACTTGAATATTGGCCTCAAAGGTAAAGTGAATATAGGCCTCAAAGGTCAAATTACTCTTTCCTTCAAATTAGATGGGATTTAGACAAGTCAGCTTTGCATATCAAAAGGTCATGCTTTCTGGGAAGAGAGAAAGCATGTGTGCTAGAGATCTAGTGTGCTAGAGATCAGGATTGGTTTGGCCACTGATATTTAGGCTTGTAGTAGTTTTGCAGGAGTAGAATTTCATGTTGACAGCATACTATCATAGTTAAGTCTTGATTAAAAGGTATAGAAATGGTAACTACTTATGAGAAACATTGCTTATTCAAAGAGCCTCAGTTAAGCATAGATGTACTGCTAAAGGCAAACTTCACTATTTGTGTTTATTCAAGTTGCCTATATTGTATGTTATTCAGTGAATTTAAGGTGTTTTTAATGCTATGACTAATTTAAAGTAAAAGAATGAACCAATGACATTCTCACTGATAATGCGCATTAAGCTTAACCCTGCATAGGCCCGTTATTACTTTTCAATGCCAGGGAGTTCACAGGCACTCCAATGCTACTGGTTAGGAGAGAGAACCTAAGAAAGCATGGATCACTCAGTGCAACCAAAAGAACTTGACTTCTTATGACTCATTTATTTTTTCAAGCCATTACGACTGCCTAATATGTGTCAGGTACTATGCTAGGTGCTGAGGTATCTAATGGTGAACAAGACAGACACCATTTCTATCTTCATGGAGCTTAGTTAAGTAGACAGACAATAAAGAAGTAAAGAAATAAAGAAGAGGACTTCCCTGGTGGCACAGTGGATTGGAATCCACCTGCCAATGCAGGAGACACGGGTTCCATCCCTGGCCCGGGAAGATTCCACAGGCCATAGAACAACGAAAATGATGCACCACAACTACTGAGCCCATGCTCTAGAGCCTAGGAGCCACGGCTGCTGCGCTTGTGTGCTGCAACTCCTGAAGCCCGCACGTCCTAGAGCCCGCACACCACAACTACTGAGCCCTTGCACAAGAACTACTGAAGCCCGTGTACCTAGAGCCTGTGCTCCACAGCAAGAGTAGCCACTGCAATGAGAGGCCTGCACACAGCAACTCAGGAAAGCCTGTATAAAGCAATGACGACTCAGCACAGCCAAAAATAAAATATAACTGACTAAATAAATAAAATTTTTTAAAAAGAAAATATCAGGTGGTGATGTGTTATACTGAGAATAGAAGAGGATGATCTGATTGAAAATGACAGTTCTAATGTGAGAAAGTTGGTAAGTAAGGCTTCTCTGAAGGAGCAGAAACCTGAAATAACAAGAAGGAACCAGCATGAGAAGGCTTTGGAAAAGTATTCCAGGCAGAGGGGATGGTTGGTGCAAAGGTCCTGAGGTAGAAACAGACTTGGTGCTGTCAGGTGTCAGAAAGATGATTGGTTAACTATAATTTTTCAGTAGAATAGGATGCATTGATCTAATGGCCCTCCCATTGCTAACTGGAAGAAAGCCTTACAGTGATATCCTTATCCTCTGAAACTTTGCAAATGTTAGCCGTGATGATTCTAGAGGTGGTGGGATTATTTTTGTTTTTTGCTTCTCTGTATTTTCCATTTTCTTGTTTAATAATGGACATAGTTTTTTGCCAAACAAAATGAAAAAATCCCATGGAAGGCATAGAAATGCAGTTGAGGACATTAGGAAAGGTAGATTTGGGGATGACAATACAACAGAATTCATTAGAAAAAGGTACTGGAAAACATAAATATCGTTTTGGTAGAAGTGAAGACGATGGGTTCAAGAGAGGGCAGAGACCGTTTGTCAGAAAAAAGAGAGTTAGAAATGAGTAATGGTAGTATCCTGTCACCTAAACTGGAGGGAAATCTCAGACTTTCATAAGAAAGAGGATGACAGCGTCCTGGACGTATGTGCTCAGGCACCAGTAACCCTGACTTTCTTGGTCACTGGGTTCAGACAGGAGAGTCGGGCTCTGTTAGTTAGTAGTGGTGTTTTTAGACTGGGGCTGACTTCCCAGTTTATCCTTTGGATAGATGTGCAGCACTTCCCTGAGGGCCCATTAGTGATAAGCTCCAGGGAAATCTGAGCTGAGACATTAGTCAGATAGGTAGGGTAGAAGTGCAGGTCTGGGACACCTTAGTGCTGTCCATTGTCTGCCATGCCTGGGCAAGCTACCCTCCATCTTGGAGCCTCACATTTTTTCATCTCTAAAGCTGAGGGGTTGAACTAGAACCTCTTTAAAATTCTTTCTAGCTCTAAATTTGTATCTCTACTCTGAACCTCTTCCTGTGAAAATTCTTGTGGCTATATTTTGCCCTGAGAGGAGCATAGCATTGACTGATAAGCAAAATTTAGGTCAGTGAAGCATCCAAGCATGCACAGACCAGAGGCAGGAAAATAGATGATATGCTAATTTTTACTTTCCCTTTCCTTAGCCCATTACAGGGAAATGTTAACAGTGGTGACATTTTTAGGGAGCTGGCCAGTATGCCATGAATTCGAGCTTATACCTGCATTGGGGAGTGTGAAAAGGCCCTTTCACCCCATAAGCCAGTGGGTGAAAGGGTCTTTCTGGAGTGTCCCTGTGTGTGCACATGCATGCTCAGTTGCTTCAGTCATGTCTGACTCTTTGAGCCCCCATGGGCTGTAGCCCACCAGGCTTCTCTGTCTGTGGGATGCTCTGGGCAAGAATGCTGGAGTGGGTTGCCATTTCCTTCTCCAGGAGATCTTCCCAACCCAGGGATCGAACCCACATCTCTCATGTCTCCTGCATTGGCAGGCAGGTTCTATACCACTAGCGCCACCTGGGAAGCCTGGGGTGTCCCTGGTGGTGCTTTAGTCGCTAAGTTGCATCTGACCCTTGTGACCACATGGACTGTAGTCTGCCAGGCTCCTCTGTCCATGGGATTCTCCAGGCAAGAATACTAGAGTGGGTTGCCATTTCCTTCTCCAGGAAATTTTCACAACCCAGGAATCAAACATGGGTCTCCTGCATTGCAGGCAGATTCTTTACTAACTGAGCTACAAAAGAGCTCAAGGAGTGTCCCTAGTCTCCCCTAAAACGACTAATACCACATCCTGTTCTATTTTGATAGAAGGATGGTTCAGAACAGGAATTATGGGTTACCTTAAGACAAGGAAGGGTGTCACTTAGTGGTGATGCAGAGCCTTGCCAATGTCATTACACTTCTACTAAGGACTGCTCGTGTATGCTTTCTGTTTGGAAAGAGAAGCTGTAGGAGGAAATAGTTTCACTGTGTGAAGACACAGCAATACAACATTGTAAGAACATTGCTGTGGAGTCACACAATTCATACCAATGCAGTATTTGGTTATGGTTATTGTATTAATATTAACAAGATTACAAAGAGAGCTTTTGTTCTTTATTATTAAGATTATAAAGAGAACCACATTCCAGTAAGGCTTATTAATTGACTATTTTGGGGAGCTCTAAAATCACTGCAGATGGTGACTGCAGCCATGAAATTAAAAGATGCTTACTCCTTGGAAGACAAGTTATGACCAACCTAGATAGCATATTCAAAAGCAGAGACATTACTTTGCTGACTAAGGTCCGTCTAGTCAAGGCTATGGTTTTTCCTGTGGTCATGTATGGATGTGAGAGTTGGACTGTGAAGAAGGCTGAGCGCCGAAGAATTGATGCTTTTGAACTGTGGTGTTGGAGATGACTCTTGAGAGTCCCTTGGACTGCAAGGAGATCCAACCAGTCCATTCTGAAGGAGATCAGCCCTGGGTGTTCTTTGGAAGGAATGAGGCTAAAGCTGAGACTCCAGTACTTTGGCCACCTCATGTGAAGAGTTGACTCATTGGAAAAGACTCTGATGCTGGGAGGGATTGGGGGCAGGAGGAGAAGGGGACGACCGAGGATGAGATGGCTGGATGGCATCACCGACTCGATGGACGTGAGTCTGAGTGAACTCCGGGAGTTGGTGATGAACAGGGAGGCCTGGCGTGCTGCGATTCACNACAGAGGATGAGATGGTTGAATGGCATCACTGACTCGATGGACGTGAGTCTGAGTGAACTCTGGGAGTTGATGATGGACAGGGAGGCCTGGCGTGCTGCACTTCATGGGGTCACAAAGAGTTGGACATGACTGAGTGACTGAACTGAACTGAACTGAAC
The DNA here is from genome assembly GCA_006410635.1 of Cephalophus harveyi. Lineage (NCBI taxonomy): Eukaryota > Metazoa > Chordata > Mammalia > Artiodactyla > Bovidae > Cephalophus > Cephalophus harveyi. Next base: position 559,467 of record SJYT01085158.1, on the reverse strand, counting down.
TGGGTCACTTTGAGCTCCCCCCATGGGATGCAAAGAAAGCACGCACTGGGCATAGTAGAGAGGAGGAAGCTGGTGGGTTCCGCGGACCACAGGAACTGCTGCGGCAAAGCTCCACGCCATCATGCAGGCAGAGGTGGCCGGCCTTCCAAGGTCACTCTGTCACCCCGTTAACTTTTAAGGCAAAAGCTTATAACTCTGGAGACCAGTATGTTGGAAACTAGGATATGTCCTCCTAACAAGTAGAAAAGTTTCAATAAAGATTTTATTTTACTTTTTAAAATTTTTTGAAATTACAAAAGTATGACAACACATTTACATGAGGCTTTGAAAGTAGTTACAGACATTTCCATATATATTACAANAGACCAGTATGTTGGAAACTAGGATATGTCCTCCTAACAAATAGAAAAGTTTCAATAAAGATTTTATTTTCCTTTTTAAAATTTTTTGAAATTACGAAAGTATGACAACACATTTACATGAGGCTTTGAAAGTAGTTACAAACAGTTCCACTATATATTACAATTTTTTCAGTGGACAAATTAAGATTTTTCATTGGAATTTCAATATTAAGCACTCAAAAATTAATAGAATGGACAGGAAAGTAGGGTATACTAGACCTGAAAAGAATTGTGAACCAATTCAACATAATTAAGACTTATACAATTTTCACATAAGAGCAGGATACAAATTTTTATTCAAGTTCCCATAGACTATTAACCATGAGACACTAGAATGTGGCGTAAAACAAGGTGCAAAAGTTTCATGGCCTAAATAAAGAGTATTGAAATCATACAGGGCCTGCTCTCTTATTACTGTGAAACTATGTGAGAAATCAATGCCAAAAGGTTTTTGAAAATAACCCACATATTTTCAAGTGCAATAAATAAATAAATGGTTTTGTTAGCAGGTTCTTGCCTGTCCTGCTCCTGGCGATTCAGAGGTTGGGAACCTGGGTCTCCAAAGAGTTCCTGTAGGGCAGTAATTGGATGCAGAACATTTCCTGCCAATAGAATAATTTAACCATCTTAAGAAAACAAGAAATTTTTCTGGATTTCTCTCTGTACTGCAAACTAAAATAAGAAATACAAAACTATCCCTGGGGAAAATGTGCCATTTTACAGTGACATCCTGTATCAAAATTTTCCTCTTTGTTCTTCATTCAGCTGGAAGGCCAAACTCCACATGGCTCAGTTCCAGAGACACAAGGTCAAAACCTACAGTCTGAGACTGGAGGACTAAGGTATGTGATGGGGACTTCCGTCAGTACCTTTTTTTTTAATTTTGAAATGGAAAAAGTTTACTAACCATTGCTTTAAAAAGAGCAATTTTCGTTGATCAGTTTCTAAGTCAAATCTGACTCTTTGCAACTCCATAAACTGCAGCACACCAGGCTTCCCTGTCCTTCACTATCTCCCAGGGTTTTCTCAACCTTGTGTTCATTGAGTGAGTAATGCCATCCAACCATCTCATCCTCTGTTGCCCTCTTCTTCTGCCCGCAATCTTTCCCAGCATCAGGGTCTTTTCCATTGAGTCACGATTCCTGTGACTGAAGGGTTTGACATATAAATTATATTTATATCGTTTTCCCTAATCGTCAGTTATACATGAATGTGCAATGAAAGCTCTGCCACACTAATTATATTTGTATGATTTCTCTCTAGTATGAGTTCTCTGATGAACTATAAGGGCAGAAATCTGACTAAAGGCTTTCTCACACACGTTACATTTGTAAGGGTTCTCTCTCTCCAGTATGAATTCTCTGATGACTTCCAAGGTTCGCATTTTGAGTAAAGCACCGGCCACAAATATCACATTTATATGGTTTCTCTCCAGTAGATAGAGTGCCTGATGAACTATGGATGGAGGTTCATGACACTGTACAGAAGACAGGAATCAAGACTATCCCCAGGAAAAAGAAATGCAAAAAAGAAAAATGGCTGTCTGAGGAGGCCTTACAAACAGCTGTGAAAAGAAGGGAAGCACAAAGCAAAGGAGAAAAGGAAAGATATACCCAATTGAATGCAGAGTTCCAAAGAATAGCAAGGAGACATAAGAAAGCTTTCCTCAGTGATCAATGCAAAGAAATAGAGGAAAACAACAGAATGGGAAGGACACAAGATCTCTTCAAGAAAATTAGAGATACCAAGGGAATATTTCATGCAAAGATAGGCTCAGTAAAGGAGAGAAATGGTAGGGACATAACAGAAGCAGAAGATATTAAGAAGAGGTGGCAAGAATACACAGAATGGTACAAAAAAAGATCTTCACAACCCAGATAATCACGATGCTGTGATCACTCAACTACAGCCAGACATCCTGGAATGTGAAGTCAAGTGGGCCTTAGGAAGCATCACTATGAACAAAGCTAGTGGAGGTGATGGAATTCCAGTAGAGCTATTTCAAATCCTGAAATATGATGCTCTGAAAGTGCTGCACTCAATATGCCAGCAAATTTGGAAAACTCAGCAGTGGCCACGGGACTGCTAAAGGTCAGTTTTCATTTCAATCCCAAAGAATGCTCAAACTACCACACAATTGCACTCATCCTACACACTAGTAAAGTAATGCTTAAAATTCTCCTAGCCAGGTTTCAGAAATATGTGAACCGTGAACTTCCAGGTGTTCAAGCTGGTTTTAGAAATGGCAGAGGAACCAGAGATCAAATTGCCAACATCTGCTGGATCATGGAAAAAGCAAGAGAGTTCCAGAAAAACATCTATTTCTGCTTTATTGACTATGCCAAACCCTTTGCCTGGGTGGATCACAATAAACTGTGGAAAATTCTGAAAGAGATAGGAAGACCAGACCACCTGACCTGCCTCTAGAGAAACCTGCATGCAGGTCAGGAAGGAACAGTTAGAACTGGACATGGAACAACAGACTGCTTCCAAATAGGAAAAGGAATACGTCAAGGCTGTATATTGTCACCCTGCTTATTCAGCTGATATGCAGAGTACACCATGAGAAACACTGGATTGGAAGAAGCACAAACTGGAGTCAAGATTGCCAGGAGAAATATCAATAACCTCAGATATGCAGATGACACCACCCTTATGGCAGAAAGTGAAGAAGAACTAAAGAGCCTCTTGATGAAAGTGAAAGAGGAGACTGAAAAAAATGGCTTAAAGCTCAACATTCAGAAAATGAAGATCATGGCATCCGGTCCCATCACTTCATGGCAAGTATATGGGGAACCAGTGGAAACAGTGGCTGACTTTATTTTTCTGGGCTCCAAAATCACTGCAGATGGTGACTGCAGCCATGAAATTAAAAGATGCTTACTCCTTGGAAGGAAAGTAATGACCAACTGAGACAGCATATTAAAAAGCAGAGACATTACTTTGCCAACAAAGGTTCGTCCAATTCAAGCTGTGGTTTTTCCAGTGGTCATGTACGGATGTGAGAGTTGGACTATGAAGAAAGCTGAGCACTGAAGAATTGATGCTTTTGAACTGTGGTTTTGGAGAAGACTCTTGAGGGTCCCTTGGGCTGGCAAGGAGATCCAACCAGTCCATGCTACAGAGATCACTCCTGGGTGTTCATTGGAGGGACTGATGTTGAAGCTGAAACTGTAATAGTTTGGCCACCTGATGTGAAGAACTGACTCATTTGTAAAGACCCTGATGTTGGGAAAGATTGAGGGCAGGAGGAGAAGGGGACGACAGAGGATGAGATGGTTGAATGGCATCACTGATTCAATGGACATGGTTTTGGGTGGACTCCAGGCATTGGTGATGAACAGGGAGGCCTGGCATGCTGCAGTTCATTGGGTCTCAAAGAGTCGGACACAACTGAGGAACTGAACTGAACTGAACTCCAATATGAATTCTCTGATGTACTGTAAGGTGTGCATTTTGAATAAAGGCTTTGCCACATACATCATATTTATATGGTTTCTCTCCAGCATGAACTCCCAGATGAATTCCAACGTGTGCATTTTGAGTAAAGCACCACCACACATGTCACATTTATATGGTTTCTCTCCAGTATGAATTCTCCAATGACCCCTAATATAAAACCTGTAACAGAAGGCTTTGCCAGATAAATTACATTTATACGATTTCTTTCCTGTATGAACTGCTTGATGGTTGGTTAGAGCTCAACATGCATTGAAATCTTGGTCACACTCGTACATTTGTAAGTTTTCTCTCTCGTATGAATTCTCTGAAGAATTCCAAGGCTCGCATTTTGAGTAAAGCACTGGCGAAAAACATCACGTTTATATGCTTTCTCTCCAGTATGAAATCTCCGATGAACTATAAAATAAGATCTGTAAGTAAAGGCTTTGCCACATACATTTATAAAGCTTCTCTCCTACGTCTTAACTGCTTGATGGCCAGTTAAGACTAAACGTGCACTAAACGTTTACCACCCTCATTACATTTCTATGGTTTCTCTCCATTATGTATCGGTGAATTATAAGGCCCCAACTCCAACTAAAGACTTTGCCACACTTCTTACATTTGTAACGTTTCTTTCCAGTATGAATTCTCTGATGCATTCCAAGGTGTGAATAAAGTCTGACACTATTTCCACTGTTTCCCCATCTATTTGCCATGAAGTGATGGGACCGGATGCCATGATCTCCGTTTTCTGAATGTTGAGCTTTAAGCCAACTTTTTCACTCTCCTCTTTCACTTTCATCAAGAGGCTTTTTAGTCTCAAGAGTCTTCTCCAACACCACACTTCAAAAGCATCAATTCTTCGGCGATCAGCCTTCTTCACAGTCCAACTCTCACATCCATACATGACCACAGGAAAAACCATAGCCTTGACTAGACGGACCTTAGTCGGCAAAGTAATGTCTCTGCTTTTGAAAATGCTATCTAGGTTGGACATAACTTTTCTTCCAAGGAGTAAGCGTCTTCTAATTTCATGGCTGCAGTCACCATCAGCAGTGATTTTGGAGCCCAAAAAAATAAAGTCTGGCACTGTTTCCACTGTTTCCCCATCTATTTCCCATGAAGTGATGGGACCAGATGCCATGATCTTCGTTTTCTGAATGTTGAGCTTTAAGCCAACTTTTTCACTCTCCTCTTTCACTTTCATCAAGAGGCCTTTTAGCTCCTCTTCACTTTCTGCCATAAGGGTGGTGTCATCTGCATATCTGAGGTTATTGATATTTCTCCTGGCAATCTTGATTCCAGCTTGTGTTTCTTCCAGTCCAGCATTTCTCATGATGTACTCTGCATATAAGTTAAATAAGCAGGGTGACAATATACAGCCTTGACGGACTCCTTTTCCTATTTGGAACCAGTCTGTTGTTCCATGTCCAGTTCTAACTGTTGCTTCCTGACCTGCATACAGATTTCTCAAGAGACAGGTTAGGTGGTCTGGTATTCCCATCTCTTTCAGAATTTTCCACAGTTTATTGAAAATTAGAATTTCTGACTGGCCTTTGCTGCAGAATTATAAATGTGCAATTCCTGTTTGGCTTTTGAAATATTTAGATTGGTTTCTCTATCGTTGCTACAGTTTTCAGGACCTCCTAGCTAGAAATGATTGATCCACTGGAAACTTCCATTTTACATCAGAAGAAATAAAAATGTAGGGGAAGTATGGAATTGACATTAAAACAAATTGACATTAAAGCTCAGTATTCTTTGTTCCATAGCTCTTTTGCATTTAAAAAATAAGTCTTCAATTAATTAATTTTAAAAGTCACAGAGAATATATTTGTAGTACTGGCGTTTTAGGCAGTTCTTTACTCTACTTTAATCCATATCTCTAGGAAACCTAGACTCCACATTAGAGACTTCACATATGGGGAGGGGTGCGAAGAGAGCGAAGGAGAGAGATAGGAGAAGATAAATATTTCATATCTCCTATTCCTTAATTTTTCAACTCAAGTTGTCAAACATTTATGGCAGGCTTACTGTACATGGAGAATTCTTTAAGACTCTGGAGCTACAAACAAATTAGACCTGGACTTGACTTTTAGGTGCCTAAAATTCAGCATAGGAGTGTGGTTTATTCATGAGACCTGGCGTGCTGCAATTCATGGGGTCGCAAGGAGTCAGACACAACTGAGCGACTGAACTGAATTGCTTTTATTCTAGAAAACCTAGCACGTGAGATGAAATATTTTACAATGCTGTAGTCACGTATTGGTCAGGAAGGGTGGCTAATATCTTGGAGTCCCTTGGAATTTCTTCCACTATCAGTATCATCATAAACAATTTACCGCAGCTGGAACCAGCTTCTGTCCTTTCCAGAACTACCACACTATTTTTAGCTTAGACTGGAAATCTTCCTGTACCACTCCTGGCCAAGGTATCAGCTGCTTTGTGTTTGCTCATTTCAATATTCTATTAACTTTTCTTTGGCACTGCAGAAAACTCCAAACATTCCTAGTTCATTCTTAGCACTGTTACAAAAAATACAGTGAAGCTTTAGGCTTGTATTACGCTGCACTTGCTCAATACCAGTGTTTCCTGAATGCCTAAGTCAGGTCCCTGGGATATGCCAGTGAATATAACAGGCAAAGATTCCTGCCCTCATGGAACATATACTCCAATTATACCATATAATAAAAAACCCAAAATAATCGAGGCTCGAAAGAACATAACTTTTTTTCTCATATAAAATAAGTCCAGATTTAGTCAGTCCAGGTCTCCATTGGTGGCTCCATTGTTGCTAAGGTTCTTGATTCCTTCACTGTCTGTTCTTCTCTCAGCCTGATCTCATAGCTTTGATCCTCGGAATCACCTCATAATCAGAAAATGGCTGACATAGGCCAGCCATCATATCCACATTCTAGGAGGCAGGAGGGCAGGGAGTGAAGGCAAAAGACTGTGACGTCATGCTAACCAGCTCTTTAAAAGTAGCTTTCCTGGAAGCCTCACCCAGTTATGTCCAGTTAGAGAAGGGCTATCCATCAGGGGGGCTGGAAACTGTAGCTTTAAATGTGGCCCATACGCACAGCCAACAATTTTGGGGTTTTGTTACCAGGGAAGAAGGAAAGAATGGATGTAGGATAAGCAACAGTCTTTGTCATGTATATCTTAATCTTCAATATAATGTGTGTGCATGTGAATATATTTATCGATAAATAGAGAGATAATAGCTAGGTAGGTAGACAGATGGATAGATAGATGTACAAGGAGAAATTTTAGAGCATCATAAAGGGGAATTACCACATGCATGTAGTGCTTTGCAGTTGTTGTAAGTACTCTTGTAAAAAATCATATATATAAAACCTAACTTTAAATATTAGACTTCTACCTATTTTCAGATTTTTACAGTGCTGATAATCCCATGTCATTATTATTTAAGAAGTGTGGGTTATGAGCTGTCACTTAGTTAATTAAATGAAATCCACTATTCTTAGTTCTCAAAATAATCTGCAAATTTTATACTTTATTTATAATCTCAATCAAAAAGATCTCAACTGATTTTTTAAATAAGAGAAAGAAAAAAAAAAAAAAAAAAGAACTTCTCTGAGAGGTCCTGTATTTGGTTCAGGTAAAATAATGTGTGTCCTTAAATCTTAATTTAAGGCCTCTTAATGACGTAGTGGGGCAGTGAGGGTGCAGTCAGTTTCTCCCTTCCTTTCCTCTTTACTGTACTCTGTAGCCCCAGGAAGATACTCATGGCCCAAAAGCAGTGGGTGTAATGGTGAGAGCTCTGTGCAGAAGGATTACTCTTAGTTCTGGCTCATTCAGGAAAGAGCTGACTTCCTTTCTTTAGGCCTAAGTGTCCTAATTTGTAAAATGAAGGTGATTAAGTTCAATTACTGTCTCAGCATTTTATTTAACTGTTAGAATAATCACTACATAACTTTTTGAAAAGATTCTGACTTTGTACTATCTTTCTCTTTCTCTTTTTTCTCTTAGAAACACTTGATTGAAGATAGGCATCAGTTCAGTTCAGTTCAGTGTCTCAGTCGTGTCCAACTCTATGTGGCCCCATGAATCGCAGCACGCCAGGCCTCCCCTGTCCATCACCAACTCCTGGAGTTTACTCAGACTCATGTCTATCGAGTTGGTGATGGCATCCAGACATCTCATCCTCTGTCATCTCCTTCTCCTCCTGCTCCCAATCCCTCCCAGCATCAGGGTCATTTCCAATGAGTCAACTCTCCACCTGAGGTGGCCAAAGTATTGGAGTTTCAGCTTCAGCATCATTCCTTCCAATGAACACCCAGGACTGATCTCCTTTAGGATGGACTGGTTGGATCTCCTTGCAGTCCAAGGGACTCTCAAGAGTCTTCTCCAACACCACACTTCAAAAGCATCAATTCTTTGGCACTCAGCTTTCTTCACAGTCCAACTCTCACGTCCATACATGACCACTGGAAAAACCATAGCCTTGACTAGATGGACCTTTGTTGGTAAAGTAATGTCTCTGCTTTTGAATATGCTGTCTAGGTTGGTCATAACTTTCCTTCCAAGGAGTAAGCGTCTTTTAATTTCATGGCTGCAATCACCATCTGCAGTGATTTTGGAGCCCCCAAAAATAAAGTGTGGCACTGTTTCCACTGTTTCCCCATCTATTTCCCATGAAGTGATAGGACCAGATGCCATGCTCTTCGTTTTCTGAATGTTGAGCTTTAAGTCAACTTTTTCACTCTCCTCTTTCACTTTCATCAAGAGGCTTTTTAGCTCCTCTTCACTTTCTGCCATAAGGGTGGTGTCATCTGCATATCTGAGGTTATTGATATTTCTCCCGGCAATCTTGATTCCAGTTTGTGTTTCTTCCGGCCCAGCGTTTCTCATGATGTACTCTGCATAGAAGTTAAATAAGCAGGATGACAATATGCAGCCTTGACTTACTCCTTTTCCTATTTGGAACCAGTCTGTTGTTTCATGTCCAGTTCTAACTGTTGCTTCCCGACCTGCATATAGATTTCTCAAGAGGCAGGTCAGGTGGTCTGGTATTCCCATCTCTTTCAGAATTTTCCACAGTTGATTGTGATCCACACAGTCAAAGGCTTTGGCATAGTCAGTAAAGCAGAAATAGATGTTTTTCTGGAACTCTCTTGCTTTTTCCATGATCCAGCGGATGTTGGCAATTTGATCTCTGGTTCCTCTACCTTTTATAAAAGCAGCTTGAACATCAGGAAGTTCATGGTTCACATATTGCTGAAGCCTGGCTTGGAGAATTTTGAGCATTACTTTACTAGCATGTGAGATGAGTGCAATTGTGCAGTAGTTTGAGCATTCTTTATATACCTAGAAAAGCTACAGCATATTTTCCAGATGTCCTGCTTGGGGTGGGGTGAGGAGTTCTTTCAATAAATATTAGTCTACTCAGGCTGCTATAAAAAAATTGAACAACAGCCGTTTATTTTCTCACAATTCTAGAAGTCCATGATCAAGGTGCTAGCAAATTTAGTTTCTGGTGAGAGGATCTCTTTCTGGCTTGTAAATGGCCACCCTCTTGCTGTACCCTCACACAGCTATTCCTCACTGTATCATGGAGAACAAAGAACACTGATACCTTTTCCTCTTCTTAAAAGGACTCCAATCCTTTTGGATTAGGGCCCCACCCTTACAACTTCATTTAACCTTAATCACCTCTAAAGGATCCATCTCCAAATTTAGTCACATTAAGAGTTGGGGTTTCCACATAAAAATTGGTGTGGGGAGAAGGGGAGACACAATTCAGACCACCACAATAGTAACACAGAGAGCAATGTTCTACCATCATTTCCTGATAATTGTGACAGTGCAGTAGATGAAATACATAAGCTATATGTTAGTTTAATGTCTCAAATAGCTTCCTCACTTGGGGCATAAATTATTCAAATTGGATAGATTGACTGACAATAAAATTATATAATTGCTCCATGTTCTCTCATTTAACTACCTGAAAAATTAAATACAAATCTCCTTTCAAAGGGTACATGATCTTAGATACCATTTAACACTTTTCAGAACTCATTTCTTCAGAGCAAAAGTCCATTACGAACACAAAGACAGTAATAATCAATAACAATAATCAGTTCAGTTCAGTCGCTCAGTCGTGTCCGACTTTTTACAACCCCATGAACCACAGCATGCCAGGCCTCCCTGTCCATCACCAACTGCTGGAGTCTACCTAAACCCATGTCCATTGAGTCAGTGATGCCATCCAGCCATCTCATCCTCTGTTGTTCCCTTCTCCTGCCTTCAATCTTTCCCAGCATCAGAGTCTTTTCAAATGAGTCAGCTCTTGGCAGCAGGTAGCCAAAGTACTGGAATTTTAGCTTCAACATCAGTCTTTCCAGGAACACCCAGGACTAATCTCCTTTAGGATGGACTGGTTGAATCTCCTTGCAGTCTAAGGGACTCTCAAGAGTCTTCTCCAACACCACAGTTCAAAAGCATCAATTCTTTGGCACTCATCTTTCTTCACAGTCCAACTCTCACCTCCATACATGACCACTGGAAAAACCATAGCCTTGACTAGATGGACCTTTGTTGACAAAGTAATGTTTCTGCTTTTTAATATGCTGTCTAGGCTAGTCATAACTTTCCTTCAAAGAAGTAAGCATCCTTCAATTTCATGCTGCAATCTCCATCTGCAGTGATTTTGGAGCCCAGAAAAATAAAGTGAGCCACTGTTTCCACATCTATTTGCCATGAAGTGATGGGACTGGATGCCATGATCCTAATTTTCTGAATGTTGAGCTTTAAGCCAATTTTTTCACTCTCCTCTTTCACCTTCATCAAGAGGCTTGTTAGTTCTTCTTCACTTTCTGCCTTAAGGGTGGTGTCATCTGCATATCTGAGGTCATTGATAATTCTCCGAGCAATCCTGATTCCAGCTTGTGCTTCTTCCAGCCCAGTGTTTTTCATGATGTACTCTGCATAGAAGTTAAATAAGCAGGGTGACAATATACAGCCTTGATGTACTCCTTTTCCTATTTGGAACCAGTCTGTTCCATGTCCAGTTCTAACTGTTGCTTCCTGACCTACATACAGATTTCTCAAGAGACAGGTCAGGTGGTGTGGTAGTCCCATTTTTTCAGAATTTTCCACAGTTTATTGTGATCCACACAGTCAAAGGCTTTGGCATAGTCAATAAAGCAGAAATAGATGTTTTTCTGCAACTCTCTCACTTTTTCCATGATCCAGCGGATGTTGGCAATTTGATCTCTGGTACCTCTGCCTTTTCTAAAACCAGCTTGAACATCTGGAAGTTCACAGTTGACATAGTGCTGAAGCCTGGCTTGGAGAATTTTGAGCATTACTTTACTAGCGTGTGAGATGAGTGCAATTGTGTGGTAGTTTGAGCATTCTTTGGCATACAGTGCCTGATGAACTATGAACGGAGGTTGTGACACTTTACAGGAGACAGGAATCAAGACCATTCCCAAGAAAAAGAAATGCAAAAAAGCAAAATGGCTGTCTGAGGAGGCCTTACAAATAGCTGTGAAAAGAAGAGAAGTGAAAAGCAAAAGATAAAAGCAAAGATATACCCATTTGAACGCAGAGTTCCAAAGAATAGCAAGGAGAGATAAGAAAGCCTTCCTCGGTGATCAATGCAAAGAAATAGAGGGAAACAATAGACTGGGAAAGATTAGAGCTCTCTTCAAGAAAATTAGAGATACCAAGGGAACATTTCATGCAACGATGGGCTCAATGAAGGACAGAAATGGTATGGACCTAAGAGAGGCAGAAGATATTAAGAAGAGGTGGCAAGAATACACTGAACTGTACAAAAAAGATCTTCACGACCCAGATAATCACGGTGGTGTGATCACTCACACTCACCTAGAGCCAGACATCCTGGAATGTGAAGTCATGTGGGCCTTAGGAAGCATCACTACAAACAAAGCTGGAAGAGGTGATGGAATTCCAGTTGAGCTATTTCAAATCCCAAAAGATGATCCTGTGAAAGTGCTGCAGTCAATGTCAGCAAACTTGGAAAACTCAGCAGTGGCCACAGGACTGGGAAAGGCCAGTTTTCATTCCAGTCCCAAAGAAAGGCAATGCCAAAGAATAACAACAACAACACTATACATTTGTCTTCCTATTTTAAGCATTTAATTAACTTTTCCAAATTACTAAAAAGCCAAGACAGAAAAAATCTAAACTTCACTGAGCACTTACTATGTGTCTAGCATAATACTAGGCTCTTGGCATAATTATTCACTAAATCCGTACAGCAACCCTAAGGGCTATTATTGTATCCATTTACAGAGAAGGAAACTGAAGTGAAGTGGCTTGCCCACAGTTGAACTGAGAGTGGTGGAACCTGGATTTCAACCCATGTTTTCTTAGTTCCAAAGTGTTCTCAGCAATATTATTTTGGGTAAAACTGAATATATATAATTTCAAGTAGATTAAGAAACTTCTATATAGTTGAAAAGCATGGGATAAAATTATGTGTGTTTATTGAATGGTCTACAAGATACACTGTAGGAATTTTTAAATGATAGCTGCATATGGTAAAAAATTAAAAGATGAAAAAATATCCAGTGACTAGTAAGTCTTGATTACTAGTCCAGTGTCTTTTCTATTGCTTTCCAGTGGCAACCACTATTATCAGTTTCCTTATGTTTCTTTTCAAAGATATTCTATGAATTGAACAATAGGACATGTACACACAATATACATTTTGAAAACACAAACAGTGGCATATTAAATGCTGTTTTTCACTTTGCTTTTTTTTGGTAAACAGGATATTTCTCTCTGAGCAGGGACACTGAAAAGTTAAAGAGTGTGAAGGAGACTGCTTCTGTGTATGTTGTAAAACATGCATGCAAGAAAATGTTCATATTCTTAATATTTGGACGAAGATCTTAAAAACAAATAGATTTTAAAGAAAACTAATTCAAGGCCATTTTATGTCTCTTTCTGTGACATCATTTCTACATCTTGAGGAGAATGATTTTCAGCATCATTACTTTCCGAATTAAGCTTTGGGTTATAATGCTACCAAAATCAACTCACATCTAATAGGAAACGCTATGCTGTTGTCTATGAAATATAGAATCCAAATTTTGGGATAACATGTGGCTGCATCCTGGTAGTCTTTGAATTAAAAAACCTTCATACAATAACTTCTTTATGACAAGTCTTGGAGTCATGATAGTAAGAGATAAAAAGAATTGGAATCTACCACAGTTATTTTACATATGAGAGTACCAAAATGTAAAGTAGTAAGTCCGAAAACATAAAAGAGATTCTTGACTTTCAGCCCACTGCTGTCTCCATTAAAAAAATCTTAATAATCATTATCCTTATAAATATTTTATTCATTAAATTTGTTACAAAAAGGATATGATCCATACCATCCCCCAAAAAAGAAAAAATAAGAAAAGCAATTACAATTGTTACAAATGATATTAGATGCCTGCTGTTTCCATATTTGGAAGTTAACTTCTAGAGATGAGCTACAATTTCTCAAAGTATTCAACCTTGAGGGAGAATTTAGAAGAGGACAGAGAGTTAGTCTGTGGAATAAGAAAGCAAAGACTTTTCCTGCGTAGGGGGTAGCATTAAAGAACACCCAGAAAAGTTAGTGGGTGTAGGGAACAAAAGGATCTTTCAGAAGAAAGCTGTATGCAGCAATCCGTGTTAGTGAGATGGGAGAAGGGAGATTTTATTTTCTGTTTTAGCTTTTTGAAAGTTTTCTCTCTGAAGGGTAATGGAGAATAAAATTAAATTTGAAGGCCTTTTGATTTATTTAATAACATTAATTGCCATTACAATTTGTTTTTAATGCACTAGACTTCCTATAAAATTAAGACTATTTTTAGAGCCATTTTAGGTTCACAGCAAAGTTGAGGGGGAAGTACAGAGAATCCCTATACCCTCCTTGCCCTGCACATGCATTGTTTCTCCCACATCAACATCCCCACTAGATTGACACCTTTGTTACAGTTGATGAACCTACAGTGACACATCTTAATCACCCAAAGTCCATAGTTTACATCAGGGTTCAGTCTTGATTTTGTACATTCTGTTGACTTGGACAAATGCATAATGGCATGTATCCATCATTAGGGAATCATACAGAATGTTTTCGCTACCCTAAAAATCCCCTGTGCTCTGCCTGTTCTCTTCCAACCCCTCCCTCCTCTCCCGACCCAGTACTCACGGATCTTTTAACTGTCTCCATAATTTTGCTTTTCCAGAATGCTGTAGTTAGAAATCATACATTATGTAGACTTTTCAGATTGTCTTTTTTCACTTAATAATATGTATATATAGTCCCTCCATGTTTTTTCAGGGCTTGATAGCTCATTTATTTTTAGTGTTGAATAATATTCCATTGTCTGGATACACCACAGCTCATTTATCCCTTCACCTATTGAAAGACATCTGGGTTGCTTTCAGGTTTTGACAATTATAAATAAAGCTGATATAAACATCCCTGTGCAGGGTTTTGGGTGGACATGAGTTTTCAGCTCCTGTGGGTATATACCAAGGACCACAACTGCTCGGTTGTACAGTAAGAGTATGTTAAGTTTTGTAAGAAACCACCAAACTGTCTTTCAAAGTATTGGTACAATTTTGCACTCCACCAGTAATGGATGACAGTTCCTGCTGCTCCACAGTCTCACCAACATTCAGTGTTGTTAGAATTACACACTTTGATCATGCTTATAGGTACGTAGGAGCTTCCCACGTGGCGCCGGTGGTAAAGAACCCACCTGCCAATGCATGAGATGCAAGAGACGCAGGTTCGATGCCTGAGTCAGGAAGATCCTCTGGAGAAGGAAATGGCAACCCACTCCAGTATTCTTCCCTGGAGAATTCCATAGACAGAGGAGCCTGGTGGGTTACAGTCCATGGGGTCCCAAAGAGTCAGACACAACTGAAGCAACTTAGCACATACATAGGTATGCTAAGTGTACATACACATCGGTATGTAGTGGTATCCCAGTTCTCTTAACAAATCTCTAAGTCATATGGCTTCCAGATCCCTCATTGCTCTGCTTGCCCTTCTCAAGAAGCTCTATTTTATGAAGAAACTGAGATTCAAAGAGATAAATTATTTGCTTAAAATCATACTGTCAATATCTGCACTAAAATTTGTACTCATCATTATGTGCAATGAATTGGTTCACAATGTAGAGAATTAGTCGTTGTCTTCTTTTTTTTTTTTTTTTTTACTGTGAATAATGCTGTACTTTAAAAAATGTTACAGAGCCTGGGGGCTACGAGAAGAATGCTAGACAAAAATCTAAGATTCCTCTTTCACATGAAAGCATACTTGCCTTTTTGAACAGTTTTGAAGTAAATCAATGTTGTTTCTACTTCTCAGTTAATGAAAAGGATCACTTTTGAAGAATATGCTATTTTCTGGAGCTAAGAAATCCAAGGCAGGTAATGAAGATACTAAATTTTCAAAGTCTGATATTCACACTTAAGATGATCGGTATATTCCTTTTGTATTTGGTACAAAAGCTGAAGCCCAGGTGGCTAAAGGGTAAAGAATTTTCCTGCCAATGCAGGAGATGCAGGAGACGTGGGTTCGATCCCTCGATCAGGAAGATTCCCCTGGAGGAGGGCATGGCAACCCATTCCAGTATTCTTACCTGGAAAACCGCATGGACAGAAGAGCTTGGTAGGCTACAGTCCAGGGGGTCGAAAAGAGTCAGACGTAACTTAGTGACAGCGCTAGCATGCACAAGCTGTTTCTCTATCTGATCTTATCATTCTTAAGAATATGTAAACACATACACTGCATATTTGCCTGAGAGAATAAAATGTATGTAGTTACCTAGGTTTGTGTTCATTGGAAATGGTAAGATTTATGAATTGCTGAATCGAGGAGAGTGAAAAAGTTGGCTTAAAGCTCAACATTCAGAAAACTAAGATCATGGCATCTGGTCCCATCACTTCATGGCAAATAGATGGGGAAACAGTGGAAACAGTGTCAGACTTTAATTTTTTGGGCTCCAAAACCACTGCAGATGGTGATTGCAGCCATGAAATTAAAAGACGCTTTCTCCTTGGAAGAAAAGTTATGACCAACCTAGACAGCATATTCAAAAGCAGAGACATTACTTTGCCGACTAAGGTCCGTCTAGTCAAGGCTATGGTTTTTCCTGTGGTCATGTATGGATATGAGAGTTGGACTGTGAAGAAAGCTGAGCGCCAAAGAATTGATGTTTTTGAACTGTGGTGTTGGAGAAGACTCTTGAGAGTCCCTTGGACTGCAAGGAGATCCACCCAGTCCATTCTAAAGGAGATCAGTCTTGGGTGTTCATTGGAAGGACTCATGCTAAAGCTGAAACTCCAGTACTTTGGCCACCTCAGGTGAAGAGTTGACTCATTGGAAAAGACCCTGATGTTGGGAGGGATTGGGGGCAGGAAGAGAAGGGGATGACCAAGGATGAGATGGCTGGATGGCATCACCGACTTGATGGACATGAGTTTGGGTGAACTCTGGGAGTTGGTGATGGACAGGGGAGGCCTGCGTGCTGCAATTAACGGGGTCGCAAAGAGTTGAACACGAATGAGTGACTGAACTGAACTGAACTGAATCAACCTTACCAAGAATCCGGGAAATGAATGATTCTAATCTGTGATTTCTCCCTGAGGTCAGCTCTACTGCTGCTGCTGCTAAGTTGCTTCAGTCGTGTCCGACTCTGTGCGACCCCATAGACGGCAGCCCACCAGGCTCCCCAGTCCTTGGGATTCTCCAGGCAAGAACACTGGAGTGGGTTGCCATGTCCTTCTCCAATGCATGAAAGTGAAAAGTGAAAGTGAAGTCGCTCAGTCATGTCCGACTCTTAGCGACCCTGTGGACCGCAGCCCACCAGACTCCTCCATCCATGGGATTTTCCAGGCAAGAGTACTGGAGTGGGGTGCCATTGCCTTCTCCGGAGGTCAGCACTAGGTCATCATATTCTGAGTCTTTGTGCCACTTAATTATGATGGGAATTACAGTTGACCTGGACTTCCTCATTGACATTTCCACGTAATTAGCTCCATTTCATTCTAGACTTAAGCAGCAATAAACTTCTGCTGTTCTTCTCAAATATGCCCTCAAATTTATGGAGTCAGAAGTCCCAGTCAAAAGTCACACCACAGACATTTCTGGCATATGATTCACCTATTGGGACTATGTAGGCACTACTATTAAAGGAATTTTTCACAGGTCCCCAGGGTGTACTTAACAAATTAGAACCATTTCTTGCTAATTCAAACTCATTGGACACAGAAAAGTCTGAATTAGTAAAATCTTTAATCACATACTTAATAAAACCTTTTAATTGTAATAATTTCAAACTTATAAAAAATTACAAAAATAATACATGAAATGCCCATATATCTTTTACCCAGATTATCAAATTTTTAACATTTTAAACCACACTTGTTTTATCTTTCTCCCTATTGCACCTGTCTATATGCTTCATTTTTTTTTTTCTGCACCATTTGAAGAGTTATTCCTTTATAATTCCCTTTAACTCTTATTACTACCTATTTCCTAAGAATAAGGGCATTCTCTTATACAACCATAGAACAGTCATCAAATTTGGGACTCAAACTGATACAACTGTTTTTATCTAACTATCCTTTATATTTTTCAATTATTCCAGTAAGGTGGGCACGACAGACAGCAACCCTATTTACCTCAGTCCTCTTTGCTGTACAGAATCTTAGAGATCAATCTGTTTAATACCTATGAGTGCATGCTAAGTCACTTCAGTCACGTCCAACATTTTGTGACCCTAGGTACCGTCAGGCTCCTCTGTCCATGAAATTTTTCAGGCAAGAATACTGGAGTGGGTTGCCATTTCCTTCTCCAGTGGATCTTCCCTACCCAGGGATAGAACCCGAGTCTCTTATGTCTCCTGCATTGGCAGGCAGGTTCTTCACCACTAGTGCCACTTGGGAAACCCATTAAATACCTATAAATGTTTTCAGCTTTTTCTACCCTGAGCTCCAGAAATATCATAATTTCATAAGCAGTCAATCAGAAATTAATATCAACATTAGAGAATGACTGTGACCACACTGCATTCATATAATCCCAGCCTAAAAACAAAGAAAATTAGAATTTCAGACTGGTCTTTCCTGCAGAATTATAAATGCACAATTCCTGTTTGTTTTTTAAATATTTTTTAGATCAGTTCCTCTAACCCTGTTATAGTTTTCAAGACCACCTAGCTAGAAATGATTGATTCAGTTGAAACTTTTCCATTTTACATAGGAAGAAACAAGAATCTAGGCAACGTTTATTACTGAAAAGTAAAGGGCAAATTGAGATCAAACCTCAGTAATTTTTGTCCTGTAGCCTACTTGTGTTTAAAAGAGGAATCTTTAAATAATCGTTTAAAAAACTCACTGGTAATACATTTCTAGCATTGGAATTTCAGGCAGTTCTTAACAGGAAAACCAGGTCAGTGGTTGATCAGAGGTAGAGGTGGCTTTGAATGAAAAGGGGCACAAGGGAACTTTCAGGTTAGCTAGGCTTGGAAAAATACCCTAGTAGGTTAGACTTTAGTTAGTTTTCCCTGAGAGCAGGTCTTGTTAAGGCATATTTCAAAATGGTTCCTTTTCCTTCTGCAGAAGATGGTTTTTTCTTTTTCTTTTTTTTTCCTTCTGATATTTACTATGAGAACCTGGCTGGCCTCCTAGAAGTAAATCTCACAATATTGTAGAGTGTAACTCTCTCCCACTAGCATAATCTTTGTTTACATTCTTATCTTTTGCTGGAACTATTGCTAAAGTCTTTTAACTGGCCCTCCTATCCCCAATCTCTCTCCTCCAGTTTTGTGCTGCCAGAAGATCTTATAAAAAGAAAAACTTGGTCATTTAATTTCTCGCTTAAGAAACGATGGTTAACTATTGCTTAAATTACAATATTAGTCAAATTCCCTTGGTATGACACACAAGACTCTTCATGACACAACACAGTATTCTAGTCTCTCCACCCAACACTATTCACTACACCCCTTCCACGCGGCCAGGCTGATTCGTGGCAGCTATAATCTCCTATAGATCATGCTGCTTTAGGTCTCTTGTTGTTCCTGCTCCTGTAATGACCTTCATCTCCTTGTCCATTTAAAGGAAACCTTATCATCAACCCGCCTGCAAATGCTGGAGATATAAGAGACTCTGGTTGGATCCCTGGGGCGGGAAGATTTCCCCTGGAGGAGGAAATGCCAATCTACTCCAGTATTCTTGCCTGGAGAATCCCACAGACAGCGGAATCTGGCAGGCTACAGTTCACGGAAGCAACTTAGCACTTATCATCATTTACACAAATATTACTTGCTTTCTGAAGCTTTTCCTCCTGTCCCCCCTCCTCCAGCACTGACAATTAGTTTTATATATAAAAAAATAGCCCCTATATATTTCTCATAGCACCTTCAGTGTTTTGGTTACACTTAACTGATGACATGGGACTATATCTTCTTGCTTTGGAATCCCCAGTGCCTAGCACTGCACTTGGTGTATATTTTAAAGTGGCCATAAGACTAGGTTTATACCTGTTGACCTGGCTTAATGATTAACTGCACTCTCTTTCACTCTCAGTTCAGTTCAGTTCAGTTTAGTCGCTCAGTCGTGTCCGACTCTTTGCGACCCCATGAATCGCAGCACGCCAGGCCTCCCTGTCCATCACCATCTCCCGGAGTTCGCTCAGACTCAACGTCCATCGAGTCCGTGATGCCATCCAGCCATCTCTTCCTCTGTTGTCCCCTTCTCCTCCTGCCTCCACTCCCTCCCAGCATGAGTCTTTTCCAATGAGTCAACTCTTCTCATGAGGTGGCCAAAGTACTGGAGTTTCAGCTTCAGCATCATTCCTTCCAAAGAAATCCCAGGGTTGATCTCCTTCAGAATGGACTGGTTGGATCTCCTTCAGAATGGACTGGTTGGATCTCCTTGCAGTCCAAGGGACTCTCAAGAGTCTTCTCCAACACCACAGTTCAAAAGCATCAATTCTTCAGCACTCAGCCTTCTTCACAGTCCAACTCTCACATCCATACATGACCACAGGAAAAACCATAGCCTTGACTAGACGGACCTTAGTTGGCAAAGTAATGCCTCTGCTTTTGAAAATACTATCTAGGTTGGTCATAACTTTTCTTTCTTCCAAAGAAATCCTAGGGCTGATCTCCTTCAGAATGGACTGGTTGGATCTCCTTGCAGTCCAAGGGACTCTCAAGAGTCTTCTCCAACACCACAGTTCAAAAGCATCAATTCTTCGGCGCTCAGCCTTCTTCACAGTCCAACTCTCACATCCATACATGACCACAGGAAAAACCATAGCCTTGACTAGATGGACCTTAGTCGGCAAAGTAATGTCTCTGCTTTTGAATTTACTATCTAGGTTGGTCATAACGTTTCTTCCAAGGAGTAAGCGTCTTCTAATTTCATGGCTGCAGTCACCATCTACAGTGATTTTGGAGCCCCCAAAAATAAAGTCTGACACTGTTTCCACTGTTTCCCCATCTATTTCCCATGAAGTGATGGGACCGGATGCCATGATCTTCATTTTCTGAATGTTGAGCTTTAAGCCAACTTTTTCGCTCTCCTCTTTCACTTTCATCAAGAGGCTTTTTAGCTCCTCTTCACTTTCTGCCATAAGGGTGGTGTCATCTGTATATCGGATTTATACTTATTAAGCCATCTATCACCATGACAAATGATTTTATTATAAATAATACAGTACCATGAAAATGAACTTACTGACATTCTGATAAAAATCTAAATTTTCTAATATTGTAAGAGAAAATGCTAGAGATACAAGATACCCAGTGTTACAAGTTGTGAATTAATTTTTTTAATGATTTAAGGGGTCCCATGCATGATTTTATGAGACTGTACACAAAAATAATTTATTTAGAAGTATGTTGGTTTTTTCAAATATTTCTTAACTATGTTATTAAAACTAAAGTTTATCTGAGTAGTTTGTCCTAGAACATTAAATTATTTAGTGTAGTGGTAAAATTTTTAAAAGCCAAGATATATCTTACCAAGAGAATTTTGGACAAAACTTTTATTTCACCTAATAAAAGTACACATAGGAAGTTAATGGAAACAAAATAAATGAGATTAATTACTAATGGGTCTGTTTCAAAAGGATTCTATAGCATTAGAAGTTGATGACCATTTTCATTGAAGTTTGTGGTTATTCATGGAAAGTCCTGTGCATGTGAAGGGAACAATAAAATGTAGTGTATCTTTTCCTTGTTACTTTGGATCTTTTCCTATAGTGTCAGTGAGAGTATGTGCTAGATGTCTCAAGGTGAAGGTAGAATTCTCCATCTTGTTAGTTATTATACTTGACTTATTGTGATCCAAAATGAAAATGTTAGGAACACAATTATGCATAATATGAACATACTGATTGCAGTCACAAAAGCTCCTCCTAAAAGTTTTCCCCTAAGCAAAAAAAAATAATTTAAAAAATCAGTTTTTATAAAATCACTCAAATGTAGCATGCTTGACTCCATTAAAAATGAATGAAATAGCCTAATATAATCTATGTTTGGAAAGTCACATGTGTTTTATATGTGTAGGTCTGAAGTTAAGGGCATTCAGCTTCTTGAAATTCTGGTATTTAAGTGAATAAAAGGAGGTTTGGGTCATAGAATCTTTAAAATATCATCTTTTATTTTCATTAGTTCTAAAACTTTATATTGGATGTGATTCATCTGTCTACCATACAGAAGGCATAGGATTCAACGAAACAATTAATAGATACTAGCGTTTTTTTCCAAGAGTGATCAGTGTAACTCTAACATCAGATACAGGGGAGGCTTATTAACATAAGGACCGTTTGGACCTTTCCCAACTTATTGGGCTTCCCTGGTGGCTCAGACGGTAAAGAATCCAGCTGCAGTGCAGGAAACCTGGGTTCAATCCCTGGGTTGGGAAGATCCCCTGGAGAAGGGAACAACTACCCACTCTAGTATTCTTGCCTGGAGAACTCCATGGACAGAGGAGCCTGGTAGGCTACATCTAGTCCATGGGGGCACAGAGAGTCAGACAGGACTGAGTGACTTTCACTTTCAACTTAAAGTTCTACAGATGGGTTCTGTTCTCTCTTCCTACCCTCCTCTGTCAAATGTAGATGAATCTTTTTTTTTTTTTTAAATCAGAGGATAATTTCTTTACAATATTGTGTTGGTTTCTGCCATACATCAATATGAATCAGCCATAAACATATATATGTTCCCTCCTTCTTGAGCCTCCCTCCCACCGTATCCCAAGCCTCCAGGTAGTCATGGAGCACCAGGTCTGAGCTCTCTGCATCATACAGCAAATTCCCAGCAAGTATCTTAAGGAGTAAAGACAATGTGATTCTATTCTGAGTGATCAAATTTGCTTTGGATGAATATGAAAATTTGGGAAAAAGAGGTATACTTCCCCATATGTTACATGGATAAGGAGAATACATTCTGTAGTGCCAAGCAATAGATATTTAGATGATAGAGAATAGTAAAGAATACGCTGCTATGCAAATTTGTATGATTAGCCAGGACTGGAATACCGGATATCCTAACAGGCCACGCTGTTCAGTTGTCCATGCTAATGACAAATCTAGAAGTGCTTAAATGAAAGTTATGGAAAATCCAGAGATCAGGAAATTTCTGAGTGTATTTCTATCACAAAACTTGTCAGAGGATATGTGACTCTGTGTGTTTGTGTGTGTTGGCTTCTTCCCCATGATGGGCGCTCCTTGAGTCTCTGAGGCCCTGGACGGAGTGACGGTGATCCCGGAACAGCCATCTTAGCTGGTAGCACAACCTGCCCCCAGCCGCTGACTCCTCCTAGACTCTTCCTCTGACAGCTTACAGCCTACCTTCTGCATCAGGAAGCCCCGTCAGCTGTGTTTTCAGGATGCGTGTGCTTCTCACTAGTCTCAGTGCCTCCACTCCCACTCGCCTATTCCAGCCAACATCCTCTCTCACCTGGATTCACGGAAGAGCTTGCTGCTCATCGCTGGTGCCACTCTTGCATTCCTATAATGAGTTGTCCACAAAGCAGCTCAAATCTTCATTTTAAACACATAAACAAAGTTCCTCTCCTCTCTTGCTCAAAAATCCTCCCATGGTTTTTCTCACACTTGGAATGAAATCCAGAGTTTTCACTGTGGTCCATGAGGTGCCACAGAATCTGCTTTCTTCTCCAACCTCCTCTCCCACCACTCTGCTGACCTCGTACCACTCTCCCTCTGGCAACACCATGCTTGCTTCCTTCCCTCCCTTTCATTTCTGGAACACACCAAGGTTATTCTCACCCGAGGATGGTTTCAGCTGCTGTTCACTGGACCTGGAACGTGCTTTCCTGATTACCCACTGGCTTGTTCTCCCCTCATTAAGGTCTCCACTCCAATTTCCCCTTCCAGAGAAACTTTTCTTACCATAGCTTCAAAATAGCTTTCCTCCCCTCTCCGCCCTCAGGTAACTCTAGTCCTTACCGGACCTATTTTTCTTCTTTGAAATGACATAGTGTATGTGTGTATGTATATATATATACATATATATGTACACTTTATATATATACACTTTATATATATACATATATATATAGATAGATAGATATACTATTAGAAACTTTGTGTTTCTGGTTGCAAATATTTCCCTTGAGCAGAATGTGTTCCCTGCAGTTGAGTGCTCTTCCCCTCTGTCTCCTTGATCTTATTCTCCCATCGGAACACATTTCTTTTCTCCTGTTTAGATGAAAGAAATCAAGGAGAAGGTAGTTCCTATTAGCTAAAAAGCAATTTGGAACTTATCCTGTAAAATAATCTGAAAATTAATGTTGCCCAATGGAAGGATATACAGTGACATTTAGTTTATCATGAAACAAGTCAATATCAGAGCTAAGATAACAGAGACTTAATAATGGGCATTTTTCATTTATTTCTCTTCTTATTCTATGTCATTGAGTACCCAAATACCCTATAAAAATCCACTTGGTGTTCTTCCTGGCACAATTTCAGATTTCTCATCAAGATTCTCATAGGATACTGGTTTAGGTTTTAGAATCTAATAGCCTCACTGTCACATTTCTAAACAGAAAGTCTTTCTGGACAAAAAAAAATCTTTAGAACAAGAGTAATTGAAAAGCAGAGGAATCTTGGGTGGTACAGTGATCTTATGAAAAGTGTCTTTCTGATAATACTCTTAAGAATTATCTTGAAGTTATTATCTGCCCTCACAGGGAGAGGAGTATGGCCTTTGCAAGTCTTATCCAAAATATTTGGAAAGTGACATTAATGGTGAATGCAAAATAAATTTTAAAATGATGTTATAATTCTCCCATGTCCTTCGAATTAGTTTGAGGTTAAGTTCACACTGGTAGACAACTGCTTCCCACATGTGAAGTATGGTTAAATTATACCAGTGATGTCATTGACGTGGAAAAAAAGTGCTGTGATTTTTAGTGATGGATATTTCACCACAGCTGTGAGCAATGTGTTCCATAAAGGCTGGTATAATTCTCCCAGGAGCCATGTTAAAACCTTACTCTTGCAACTCTTTGGCAACATAATAATGATTAAAAATGAATGTGAAAGTCATTTACCCACAAGGTCAGTATTTTATGTATTTCCTAGTTAATAAGTAAGAAAAAAGGTTCCGATACTATTATACACGTGATATATTAGGCTGAAGTCCAGCATATGCTTTATTATTACTCAAGTGTGCAAATTAAAATAAGAAGGTGATCAAATACAGTAAGAGTGACTTTCTGGTTTGAAGTAAAAGTATAAGCACACGGTGCCTTTGAACTTTAAATATTTGAAGAAAAATAGCCTGGGTCAAAGGTAGAACTAGATTTTTTATTTTTATTTATTTTTTTCTTTAAAAGCTTTAAGACTGCCTGCTCTTATTTTGGTTGGATTAAAGCAGATCTTTAGCATTACTGTAACCTGGGTCAGAGCCGGCCTGGGGGGATGGCTGTGTGCCCAGCAGACCCACTCCGTGGGAACTGCCCTGGTGGCCCTCTTCACAGGTGTCCTCCACAGAGCACAGTTCTCGCCTTGTGGGGTCTAGTGATTCACCATTGAGTTTTCACTGAAGAAAGAGTTTCTCAAAATGGGAAAAGGAAAGCAATACCCAGCAACTAAAATAAGCAGCTGTATTTAGCACAGAGAAGGTGAAGTCATTCTTTATATCTGTTGTCCTTCACCTGTATGCCCACGTCAGACGTGGTGTGACTTTGAACAGAAGCAAGCCTTTGCTCAAGACGACTATCTGTCTGGGTCCTACTTGGCCACATTTTCAGAAGGACTATTTATTTGAGTCATTGTAGAAATAAAGACTCCTGGGTTGGAGTTGTCTGGGGAGCAATGGTTATCCAGGATAATTGAAGGCCCAAGAGTCAGTGTGGATAATGGTTTTGCCATCTGTGTTCTGAGTGCATGTATTCTTGAGTTTGTACAAATCATTTCTGAATGATTTAGTACACTGAATCTAACCAAGTGCCTAGCACCTAGAACATTTATATTCTCAAAAAGAATGTGTGTGTGTATCAAAATGAATACAAGGACAATGAAGAAACTTATTAAGTGGGAAAGTGAAAATGATGCTGGGTATCAAGTCTGAAAAGTAGTATGTGGCTATTCTCAGAGAACTACACAGAACTCTGAGCTGGAAGAATGAGGCTGTTGAGCACAGGAAAGATCAGTGTGGATGATCAGGACTAAGATGTGAAGTTTACAAAGTAAGTATATTGGATGCTTTCTAGAAGGTCCTCATAGTGTGGAAACAAGGGTGGCCTGACAGTTTATAGAAACCATGCATGACAGCACAGATTCCCTAATGGGTGCATTTCTTCCTGTGGTAAGTCCCACCCAGGAACCCCTACCTCCCTGCACAGGGCACTCTTGCCTGTGACACCCCCTCCTTCTGTTTTCCCCACCAGAGAGTACATAAATCTTCAGAGCACCATGGATTGGCCTCCAGGCCTGGAAGATGTAAAATGGTTTCCAAAGACACTTAATTTGCAATCAGTAAGCAGCTCAGACATCCAGCTATTTTGGCTTAATTAAGAAAAAAAGATCTTTGACAGCTGCAAGTGGAAAGTTCTTGGGATGGGACAGTCTTTAACAGCCCCAGATTTGGCAACCTTCAAAAAAAAAAAAAAAATACTGCCAGTTCTTAACTTTAAAACTAAGGATATATTTATGTAACATTTAAACAACTGGTTGATTCAGTGAAACTATCTCTCCAATTTATTCGGATGACATGTAGATGAACAGAACTTTGATTAATTCATCTTCCAATCACTTGTCAAGATGTTGCAAAAATAGGCTGATTTCTGTTTCACACAGCTGAGATTTATGATATCATTAAAGAGCTAAGGTTCAGTGACTTTAAACTATGCTTGAATTATGACTTAAAACAATGTCTAATATTAATAATGATAGGATATGAAGATTTGCTTTTAAACTTAGTGTGACTTTTTTGGCTTTTATTTTAGTGACATGTTTATCAAGGATAAGTAGGTGCTGAGTGCTCAAATATACTTTAACCATCCTTTTCTCTTATGCTTCGAAAACTACAACAGCCCCTTTATTTTGCATTTTATGATGCTAATCTCTTTCTTCCAAACTATCCTATCCTGTTAAGGAAATCTCCTTAAATATTGTTTAATAGTATAATTTTCCTCCTCAAAAAACTTCAACACTATGTGTGTGTGTGTATAAATCTCATTGTAGTCAATCTAAGGGAACATATGAAAAATAATAAAAGTATGGACAGATATACTTGAAAGTAATGAATTTGGAACGTTTGGTTGCATTTTAAAATTCTTGTTCCTTATCTGTGTTTTCTTTTTTTCTGCAGTGAGTATATTGTGCCTATGCAAATTTTTAAAAAAAATTCCCTCTCATATTTTTAAAGTTTTAATAATACCCATTTCCTTAATTAAAAAAGAAATAGGAAAAGTAGAAAAAGTGGAAAGTATATAAGAAAAATAAAGAAAAATCCAAATACATTAGTAATCATGATCAATATAAGTAAATTAAGCACCCCCAAAACAAATGTTAGATTGAATTTTAAAACAGAAAAAAAAAAAATTAGCTATTTTCTACTCACAGGATATAAAACGTTTGTATAAAGACAAAGTCTGAGAACATAAAGTGTTTATCAATTCAGTGGTAAATAAAGTTGATATTGTTATTTTATGTAATAAAAAGTAAACTGGAAGTCAAGAGGCATTGCTAGGGTTGAAGACTTTAAGTCATCCTTAAGATATAACAGTTTTGTTTTAAATGCACCCAATAATGTAGTCTGAAATTATATTAATATTAGGAGATCTTATAATAGATTTCTCAGTGCTCAGGGCTCAGTGCTCAGTTGTGTCCCACTCTTTGTGATCTGCCAGACTCCTCTGTCCTTGGAATTTTCCAGAACAGAATACGGGGGTGGGTTGCCATTTCCTCCTCTAGGGGATCTTTCTGACCCAGGGATCGCACCTGTGTTTCCTGAGTCTCCTGCACTGGCAGGCAGATTCTTTACTATTGCGGCACCTGGGAAGCCCTTATACATTTCTCAGTAATTGATAGATCAAGCAAAATATAGAAGATCTGAACTGAACAATTAATAACTTTTATACTATTTAACAGTATAAGAGAACATTTTACTCTATAACTGAATTTTTTTAAGCACACAAGAGCATTATGAAAACTGACTACATTCTAAAGCGTAAGGATAATCTCAACAAGTGTCAAAAGATTAATATCATATAGCTTATATTTCTTAAAAACAATCCAGTGACATTAGAAATTGATAACAAGTTTGAATCTAAGTTTCAAGCTCTTAAAACATGTAAGACTTGAGTTTTATCTCCTTGAATACTTTCATCAGAAGTAGCTTCAAAATTAGTGAGCTAGATTGTCTATCCAATAATACAAAGTTGGCTTAATAGTAGAAATTAATTAATGTAATTCACTATATTAAAAGATTAAAGGAGAAAAAGTTTTCAATTACATTACTAAAAACAGTACAAAATTTAGCATTCATTCATGATAAAAGGTCTTAGCAAGCTTGGAATAAAATTGAACTTTCCAACAACACAAGAGAAGACTCTACACATGGACATCACCAGATGATCAACACCGAAATCAGATTGATTATATTCTTTGCAGCCACAGATGGAGAAGCTCTATACAGTCAACAAAAACAAGACCAGGAGCTGACTGTGGCTCAGATCATGAACTCCTTATTGCCAAATTTAGACTCAAATTGAAGAAAGTAGGGAAAACCACTAGACCATTCAGGTATGACCTAAATCAGATCCCTTATGACTATACAGTGGAAGTGAGAAATAGATTTAAGGGACTATATCTGATAGACAGAGTGCCTGATGAACTAAGGACAGAGGTTCATAACATTGTACAGGAGACAGGGTTCAAGACCATCCCCATGGAAAAGAAATGTAAAAAAGAAAAATGTCTGTCTGGGGAGGCCTTACAAATAGCTGTGAAAAGAAGAGAAGCAAAAAGCAAAAGGAGAAAAGGAAAGATATAAGCATCTGAATGCAGAGTTCCAAAGAATAGCAAGAAGAGATAAGAAAGCCTTCCTCAGCAATCAATGCAAAGAAATAGAGGAAAACAACAGAATGGGAAACACTAGAGATTTCTTCAAGAAAATTAGAGATACCAAGGGAACATTTCATGCAAAGATGGGCACAATAAAGGACAGAAATGGTAGGGACCTAACAGAAGCAGATGATATTAAGAAGAGGTGGCAAGAATACACAGAAGAACTGTACAAAAAAGATCTTCATGACCCAGATAATCACGATGGTGTGATCACTCACCAAGAGCCAGACATCCTGGAATGTGAAGTCAAGTGGGCCTTAGAAAGCATCACTATGAACAAAGCTAGTGGAGGTGATGGAATTCCAGTTCAGCTATTTCAAAACCCGAAAGATGAAGCTGTGAAAGTGCTGCACTCAATATGCCAGCAAATTTGGAAAACTCAGCAGTGGCCACAGGACTGGAAAAGGTCAGTTTTCATTCCAATACTAAAGAAAGGCAATGCCAGAGAATGCTCAAACTACTGCACAATTGCACTCATCTCACATGCTAGTAAAGTAATGCTCAAAATTCTCCAAGCCAGGCTTCAGCAATACGTGAACCATGAACTTCCAGATGTTCAAGCTGGCTTTAAAAACAATACATTCATTAAACAGGACTGGAATGCAAAAGTAGGAAGTCAAGAGATACTGGGAAAACCAGGAAAATTTGGCTTGGAGTACAAAACAAAGCAAGTCAAAGGCTAGCAGAGTATGTCACGAAATGCACTGCTCATAGCAAATACTCTCTTCCAACAACACAAGAGAAGACTCTACACATGGTTATCACCAAACTGTCAATACTGAAATCATATTGATTATATTCTTTGCAGCTAAAGAGGGAGAAGCTCTATACAGTCAGCAAAAATAAGACTGGGAGTAGACTGTGGTTCAGGTCATGAACTCCTTATTGCCAAATTCAGACTTAAATTGAAGAAAGTAGGGAAAACCACTAGACCATTCAGGTATGACCTAAATCAAATCCCTTATGATTATACAGTAGAAGTGAAAAATAGATTCAAGGGATTAGATCTGATAGAGCGCCTTAAGAACAGTGGATGGAGGTTCATGACATTCTACAAGAGGCAGTGATCAAGATCTTCCCCAAGAAAAAGAAATGTAAGAAGGAAAAATGGTTGTCTGGGGAGACCTTACAAATAGCTGAGAAAAGAAGAGAAGCAAAAGACAAAGGAGAAAAAGAAAGATATACCCATTTGAATGTAGAATTCCAAAGAATAGCGAAAGAGATAAGAAAGTCTTCCTCAGTCATCATTGCAAAGAAATAGAGGAAAATAATAGAATGAGAAAGACTAGAGATTTCTTCAAGAAAATTAGAGACACCAAGGAACATTTCATGCAACAATAAGCAAAATAAAGGACAGAAATGGTATGGACCTAACAGAAGCAGAAGATATTAAGAAGAGGTGGCAAGAATTCACAGAAGAACTATACAAAAAAGATCTTCATGACCCAGATAACCACGACGGTGGGATCACTTACCTGGAGCCAGACATCCTGGAATGTGAAGTCAAGTGGGCCTTAGGAAGTATCACTATGAACAAAGCTAGTGGAGGTGATGGAATTCCAGTTCAGCTATTTCCAATCCTAAAATATGCTGTGAAAGTGCTGCACCCAATATGCCAGCAAATCTGGACAACTCAACAGTGGCCACAGGACTGAAAAGGTCAGTTTTCATTCCAATACTAAAGAAAGGCAATGCCAGAGAATGCTCAAACTACTGCACAATTGCACTCATCTCACATGCTAGTAAAGTAATGCTCAAAATTCTCCAAGCCAGGCTTCAGCAATACGTGAACCATGAACTTCCAGATGTTCAAGCTGGCTTTAAAAACAATACAGTATTTTAAAGTAAAATAAAGTAAAAAAATACAATAAAATAAATAGTAAAAAAAAAAAAAAAAAAAAAGGCACAGGAACCAGAGATTAAGCTGCCAACATCTGCTGGATCATGGAAAAAGCAAGAGAGTACCACAAAACATCTATTTCTGCATTATTGACTATGCCAAAGCCTTTAACTGTGTGGATTACAATAAACTGTGGAAAAATCTGAAAGAGATGGGAATTCCAGACCACCTGACCTGCCTCTTGAGAAAATTATATGCAAGTCAGGAAGCACCAGTTAGAACTGGACATGGAACAACAGACTGGTTCCAAATAGGAAAAGTAGTGGGTCAAGGCTGCATATTGTCACCCTGCTTATTTAACTTATATGCAGAGTACATCATGAGAAATGCTGGGCTGGAGGAAGCACAAGCTGGAATCAAGATTGCTGGGAGAAATATCAATAACCTCAGATATGCAGATGACACCACCCTTATGGCAGAAAGTGAAGAGGAACTAAAAAGCCTCTTGATGAAAGTGAAAGAGAAGAGTGAAAAAGTTGGCTTAAAGCTCAACATTCAGAAAACGAAGATCATGACATCTGGTCCCATCACTTCATGGGAAATAGATGGGGAAACAGTGGAAACCATTTCAGACTTTATTTTGGGGGGCTCCAAAATCACAGCAGATGGTGACTGCAGCCATGAAATTAAAAGGCTCTTATTCCTTGGAAAGAAAGTTATGACCAACCTAGATAGCATCTTAAAAAAGCAGAGTCATTACTTTGCCAACAAAAGTCCGTCTAGTCAAGGCTATGGTTTTTCCAGTGGTCATGTATGGAGGTGAGAGTTGGACTGTGAAGAAAGCTAAACACTGAAGAATTGATGCTTTTGAACTGTGGTGTTGGAGAAGACTCTTGAGAGTCCCTTGGACTGCAAGGAGGTCCAACCAGTCCATCCTAAAGGAGATCAGTCCTGGGTGTTCATTGGAAGGACTGATGCTGAAGCTGAAACTCCAATACTTTGGACACCTCATGCAAAAAGAGTGGCCTTTTCCTCATTGGAAAAGACCCTGATGCTGAGAGGGATTGGGAGCAGGACGAGAAGGGGACGACAGAGGATGAGATGGCTGGATGGCATCACCGACTCAATGGACATGAGTTTGAGTGAACTCTGGGAGTTGGTGATGGACAGGGAGAACTGACGTGCTGGGATTCATAGGGTCACAATGAGTAGGACACGACTGATGGACTGAACTGAACTGAACCTGAAAAAGGTCATACATAGAAATGTACAGTAAATGTCATACTCAATGTGAAATGTAAGAAGTGTTTTTTTTAATAACCCAGAACAAGCCCAAGATGCCCAATATAATTGCTTATAACCAGTATTAAAGCAGTGAATTTTGCAAGTTTAATATCAAAATAAAAACACAATTCTATATCCATGTACCTGTAACAATCATGAAATGTAATTAAAATAGAAGAATACATTTTTTTCTAGTAGCTCCCAAATCAGCAGTAATAACTAATCTCTACCATCAAAAAACCTGTCAAAATATGCATACATTTTATGGAGAAAATTATAAGATTTTGTTGTAAGACATTAAATAATACCTAAAAAGAAAGAAATGGCAATCCACTCCATTGTTCTTGCTTGGAGAATCCCATGGACAGAGAGGAACCTGGCAGGCTACAGTCCGTGGGGTTACAGAGTCAGACACAAAGAAAGTAACTTATCAAAGGCTTCCTAGGTGGTGCTAGTGGTAAAGAACCTCCTGCCAATGCAGGAGACATTAAGAGACACAAGTTAGATCCCTGAGTCGGGCAGATCCCCTGGAGGAGGGCATGGCAACCCACACCAGTATTCTTGCCAAGAGAATCCCTTGAACAGAGGAGTCTGGAGAGCTACGGTCCCCAGGTTAGCAGAGAGTTGGACGCAACTGAAGCAACTCAGCACGTATGCAAGCAGAAGCATACATACTATGTTCTCAGGTCCTATACTGGGCTTCCCAGGTGGTTCAGTGGTAACGAATCCACCTGCCAATGCAGAAGACACAGAGGATGTCGGTCAGAAATATCCCCTGGTGCAGGGAATGGCAACCACTCCAGTATTCTTGCCTGGAGAATTCTATGGACAGAGTAGCCTGGCAAGTCACAGAGTTGGTCATGACTGAGTAACTAAGTGCCTAGCAACAGGTCCCATATTGTAAAAAAGTGAATTGTCTCAGATTTTATCTTAAAATTCAAGGTAAACTTTCTTTCTTATGGACTTGAATAAACTAATTCTAAAATATATATGGAAGATCTGAGATGATCAGTGTGGTGTTACTTGTTCAAACAGGTGTTGACACAGTGTGTATTTTCATAGAA
Source organism: Cephalophus harveyi (assembly GCA_006410635.1). Classification (NCBI taxonomy): domain Eukaryota; kingdom Metazoa; phylum Chordata; class Mammalia; order Artiodactyla; family Bovidae; genus Cephalophus; species Cephalophus harveyi. The sequence continues at coordinate 526,824 of SJYT01085158.1, read as the reverse complement.
AAAGACAATTAGACCAGTTGGAACAAGGAAAGAAACTGGACAAATCCTTGTCTTTTTGAAATTCAAGTTTTAGAAGAACAGGCATTGTAAATTAACGGGAAAAGAAAGAACAGTGTAATAAATGATGCTGGGAAAAGTGATAATCTCTGTGGAAAAAATAAAATTGGAGCCCTATCTCATACACAAAAATTAATTCCAGGTGGATTAAATGAAATGCAGTATTTAAACAACTACTTTAAGAAGACAATGTTTAACAGAGTATCTTTGTATTCTGATGTTTGAATATGGAAGCATCTCTTAAGATATTTAATATCAATTTAAATTAAGTACTTCTGTCTAGCAAAAGATAATCTTAAATAAAAAGGGTTAAAGATAAGTTGAGGACTGGAACAAAATGTTTCCAACATTATGTCACTAAATATTATTACTAACTAGTATGTATAAGGGCTTTGCTGGTGTCTCAGTGGTAAAGAATCCACCTGCTAATGCATAAGACTCAGGTTCAATCCCTGGGTTGGGAAGATCCCCTGGAGAAAGAAATGACCATCCACTCCAGTATTCTTGCCTGGGAAATCCCATGGACAGAGGAGACAGCTAGAGAGCTACAGTCCATGCGGTTGCAAAAGAGTCGACACGACTTAGCAACTAAACAACAGCAGCAAGTATGTATAAAGAACTCTTATGGCTCAAAAAAGGCAGAGGGAAAACTGAACAAAAGTTATTAGAAAGTTGGCAAAAGGCATGAATAACGTTTCACAGAAGAGGAAACAAGAAAAACTCATAAGCAAATGAAAAGATGATAAACATCATTAGTAATTACGTTCAAGGTAATATATGTACGTGTTAAACTACAGCGAGATATTTCATATGCAACAAATTGGCAAAGATTTTAAAAGTCAGAAAATACCAAATATTTACAGGGATATAGAATAGTGTTGGCAAACTTTTTCTGTAAAGGGTGGATAGTAAATATTTCAGACTGCGCAGGCCAGGAGGTCTCTTGTAAGGACTCAACTCTGCCATTGTTTCACAAAAGCAGTTGCAGACAGTATGTAAGCAGTTGGTGGCTGTGTTCCAGTCAAGCTTTATTTACCAAAAAAAAGAAAGAAAAAGTAGCAGCCTTGATTTGTCTCGTGAGCCATAGATTTCACATCCTTGATGCATAGGAAAGGTAAAACACATGGGGCTGTACATTTTTGTAAACCTTTTGGAATTATCTATCAGAGAAATCCATGCCCAGTCCATTCCCACATATGTTACTGTAGAGATACTCCAACATGTGTACACCAGAGGCCTCTGCAAAAATGTTCATAACAGGATATTCACAATAAGAAAATGTTAGAGTTCTCTCAGATGTGTATCACCAATAACATAGAGACGCATTTTTAAATTGATTCAAAGAAATATAACAGAGAATACAGATGAACAGAAGGCAGAAAAGGCAGAAACAGATGCATCTCAAAACATCGTGCTGAAGAAAAGGAGCAGGTGACTGAGGAATGAAAGAGGCAACATACACACACACATGTTTTTTTTTTTTTTCTTTTAGAATGTCATTCTAGGTGGCAAAAGTAAATTGAGTAGCCATAGAATGATCAATACAAAATGCAGGACTATGTTCCCTTCTTGAGGGAGGGACAGAATGTAATAATCTAGGAAGGCCATACAAGGGCTTTTAAGTTATTGGTACTTTTGTTTTCTTCAATCCAGCTGGTAGATTCTTTAGGATATCTCTCATTTTATTATTTAAATACTAAATATGCTTTCTAATAAAATATTATATTATGTTGGACTATAAAGAAAGCTGAGCACCAAAGAATTGATGCTTTTGAACTGTGGTGTTGGAGAAGACTCTTGAGAGTCCCTTGGACTGCAAGGAGATCCAACCAGTCCATTCTAAAGGAAATCAGTCCTGAATATTCATTGGAAGGACTGATGGTGAAGCTGAAACTCCAATACTTTGGCCACATGATATGAAGAACTGACTCACTGGAAAAGACCCTGATGCTGAGAAAGATTGAAGACAAGAGGAGAAGGGGATGACAGAGGATGAGATGGTTGGATGACATCACCGACTCGATGGACCCGAGTCTGAGTGAACTCCGGGAGTTGGTGATGGACAGGGAGGGAAGCCTGGTGTGCTACAGTCCCTGAGGTCTCAAAGAGTTAGACAAGACTGAGCGACTGAGCTGAACTGAATGAAATATCAATTCAGCTACAGAGTATGATCAGGTTAATGTTTTTAAAATTTTATTTTATGTTGAAGTGACATTGGTTTATCCTTGGAGTAGGACATGGTAACCCACTCCAGTATTCTTGACAGAGGAGCCTGGCAGGCTATAGTCCATGGGGTCACAAAGAGTTGGACAGGACTGAGTGACTAAGCACAGCACAACATAGGTTTATAATGTAAGTTTCACGTGTACAACATTGTATTTCTACTTCTATATACCCTACAGTGTGCTCGCCTCCCCCAAATTTAGTTTCCATCCCTCACCATAAAGTTCATCCTTTTTACCCATTTCACCCTCACCTCTATACCTTCTTCTCTGGTAATCACTACCCTGTTCTTTGTACCTACATGTTTGTTTTTGTTTGGTTTGTTCATTGATATATTTTTTTTTATATTCCACATATAAGTGAAAGCATACAGTATTTGCCTTTCTCCATCTGACTTATTTCATTTAGCCTAATAACCTCAAGTTCCAACCATGTCGTCAGAAGTGGCAAGATTTCATTTTGTCATCAGTTCAGTTCAGTTCAGTCGCTCAGTCGTGTCCGACTCTTTGCGACCCCATGAATCGCAGCACGCTAGGCCTCCCTGTCCATCACCAACTCCCGGAGTTCACTCAGACTCACGTCCATCGAGTCCGTGATGCCATCCAGCCATCTCATCCTCGGTCGTCCCCTTCTCCTCCTGCCCCCAATCCCTCCCAGCATCAGAGTCTTTTCCAATGAGTCAACTCTTCGCATGAGGTGGCCAAAGTACACATGGCTAAGTAGTATTCCACTGTGTATATCTTCCACCTCTTCTTTATTCAATCATCTATTGATAGGCACTGAGGTTGTTTACATATCTTGCTGTTATGTATAATGCCTAAATGAACATGGGGATGCATATATCTTTTTGCATTAGCGTTTTTGTATTCTTTGGATAAATACCCAGAAGTGGGATTGCTGGATAATATGACAGTTCTGTCCTTAATTTTTTGAGGAATCTCTGTACTATTTTCTATAGTAGCTACGCTAATTTATATTCCCACCAAGAGTGTATGAGGGTTCCCTTTTCTCCACATCCTAATTAACACTTATTGTTTCTTTCATTTTTGATAATAGCCATTCTAACAGGTGTAAGTGATATCTCACTGTGGTTTTGTTTTGCATTTCCCTAATAATTAGTGATGCTGACATCTTTTCATGTGCCCATTGGCAATCTACTCATGTCTTCTTTGGAAAAATGTCTCTTAAGCTCCTCTCACCATTTTAAAATCAGACTTTGTTTTTCTGTTGAGTCATATCAACTTAACTAATGTTTTAGAACAATTACCCTGATAGAGATATTCAGGACTAACCAGAGGTGCATAAAGACATAATCTGTTTAGTTCAGTTCAGTTCAGTCACTCAGTCATGTCTGACTCTTTGTAATCCCTTGGACTGCAGCACACCAGGCCTCCCTGGCTATCACCAACTCTCAGAGCTTATTCAAACTCATGTCCACTGAGTCGGTGATGCCATCCAACCATCTCATCCTCTGTCATCCCCTTCTCCTCCTGCCTTCAATCTTTCCCAGCATCACGGTTTTTTCAGATGAGTCAGTTCTTCACATCAGGTGGCCAAAGTATTGGAGTTTCAGCTTCAGCTTCAGTCCTTCCAAAGAATATTGAGGACTGATTTCCTTTAGGATGGACTGGTTGGATCTTCTTGCAGTCCAAGGGACTCTCAAGAGTCTTCTCCAACACCACAGTTCAAAAGCATCAATTTTTCAGCACTCAGCTTTGTTTATAGTCCAAATTTCACATCCATACATGACCATTGGAAAAACCATAGCTTTGACTAGATGGACCTTTTTTGGCAAAGTAATGTCTCTCCTTTTTAATATGCTGTCTAGGTTGGCCATACCTTTTCTTCCAAGGGCAAGCGTCTTTTAATTTCGTGGCTGCAGTCACCATCTCCCAAAATAAAGTCTGTCACTGTTTTCACTGTTTCCCCATCTATTTGCCATGAAGTGATGGGACCAGATGCCATGATCTTCGTTTTCTGAATGTTGAATTTTAAGCCAACTTTTTCACTGTCCTCAAGACATATTAGGCAGACTAATTAAGAGATTATTAGAGTACTCCATGTATAAGGAGGCTTGGTCATGTAATTCAAGAGTGAAAAGTAAATTCAGCCTAGTTAAGAATTCACTTTGCAGTGCAAGGGGTGCTGGTTCCGTCCTTGGTCTGGGGCGATTCCAACATGCCCTGAGGCAGCTAAGCCTCTGTGCCACAACTACTGAATCCCATGTGACTAGAACTTGTGCTCTGCAGCAAGAGAAGCTACTGTAATGAGAAGCCTGCACATTGAAACTGGGGAGTAGCCTCCACTTGCCACAACTAGAGAAAGCCTACATGCTGCAATGAAGAGTCAGCACAACCACAAATAAATACATTAAAAAAAAAAAAAAAGGTTTTTGAGATACAGATATAGAGGTGGGAAGCTTGGAAAGTATGGATAAGCCTAGCAAACTTTTGTTGTTGATGAGTTGTTTGCATCTTTTCTAGTATATTTTCTGAATGCTTGTTGATGCTTAAGAAATGAGGAAAAAACCTATCAAAGAACTTTTGAGTGCTCTAGCAAGTAATTTTGCCCCCAGAAGAGCCTAAACGAAATGTTTACTGGAACAAACACAAAACAGGAAAAGCAAAACAAAGCTTCATTTAAAAAATTCCAAAGGGAAGTTGGGCAGCATTTATTTTGACACAAAATGATGAAAGAATAGGTCATAGTAATATTATTTGATGAATAATAACCGAACACTTAGCACCATATATATAGTAGCTAGTTTTAGCATGAAAAGGTAGGAAAAAAACGTGATCAACTCACCATGGTGGTTAATTGTGTGTGTTCAAGCCCTGAATGATCTTTGACAGTGTATTTCATGTTTTTAAAAGTATGTAAAATGAGTGTAATGATACTATTTCATATAGTTTTTGTGGGACTTCATGTGCTTACTGCTTTTTAATGTGCTTACTGGTGGCTAAGACGTTAAACAATCTGCCTGTAATGCAGGAGACCCAGGTTCAATCCCTGGTTTTGGAAGATCCCTCGGAAAATGGAATGGCTACCCACTCCAGTATTGTTGCCTGAAGAATTCCATGGACAGAGGAGCCTGGTGGGCTGCTACAGTCCACAGGGTCACAAAGAGTCAGACATGACTGAGCAACTAACACTTTCTTTTCATTTTTCACTTTATCACATGGCACATGATAAGAGTTCCAAAGAATAGCAAGGAGAGATAAGAAAGCCTTCCTCAGTGATCAATGCAAAGAAATAGAGGAAAACAATAGAATGAGAAAGACTAGAGATCTCTTCAAAAAAATTAGAGATACAAGGGAACATTTCATGCAAAGATGGGCACAATAAAGGATAGAAATGGTATGGACCTAACAGAAGCAGAAGATATTAAGAAGAGGTGGCAAGAACAACTATACGAAAAAGATCATCATGACCCAGATAATCAATGGTGTGATTACTCACCTAGAGCCAGACATCCTGGAATGCGAAATCAAGTGGGCCTTAGGAAGCATCACTATGATAAAAGCTAGTGGAGGTAATGGAATTCCAGTTGAGCTATTTCAAATCCTAAAAGATGATGCTGTGAAAGTGCTGCATTCAATATACCAGCAAATTTGGAAAACTCAGGAGTGGCCACAGGACTGGAAAAGGTCAGTTTTCATTCAAAACCCAAAGAAAAGCAATGCCAAAGAATGATCAAACTACGGGCCAATTGTACTCATTTCATACGCTAGCAAAGTAATGCTCAAAATTCTCCAAGCCAGGCTTCAACAGTACATGAACTGTGAACTTCCAGATGTTCAATCTGGATTTAGAAAAGGCAGAGGAAACAGAGATCAAATTGCCAACATTTGTTAGATCATAAAGAAAGCAAGAGAATTTCAGAAATAGACATCTACTTCTGGTTTATTGACTATGCCAAAGCCTTTGACTGTGTGGATCACAATAAACTGGAAAATTCTTAGAGGGATGGGAAAACCAGACCACCTGACCTACCTCTTGAGAAATCTGTATGCAGTTCAGGAAGCACCAGTTAGAAGTGGACATGGAACAACAGACTGGGAAGGAGTACATCAAGTATTGTACTTGAGTACATCAAGTATTGAAGGAGTACTCCTTTCCCAAATCGGGAAAGGAGTACATCAAGGAGTACATCAAGTATTGTCACCCTGCTTATTGAACTTATATGCAGAGTATATCATGGGAAATGCTGGGCTAGATTAAACACAAGCTGGAATCAAGGTTGTGGGGAGAAATATCAATAACCTCAGATATGCAGATGACACCACCCTTATGGCAGAAAGTGAAGAAGAACTAAAGAGCCTCTTGATGAAAGTGAAAGAGGAGAGTGAAAAAGTTGACTTAAAACTCAGCATTCAGAAAACGAAGATCATGGCATCTGGTCCCATCACTTCATGGCAAATAGATGGGGAAACAGTGGAAACAGTGACAGACTTTATTTTTTTGGGCTCCCAAATCACTGCAGATGGTGACTGCAAGCATGAAATTAATAGACGGTTGCTCCTTGGAAGAAAAGGTATGACCAACCTAGACCGCATATTAAAAAGCAGAGACATTACTTTGCCAAAAAATTCCGTCTAGTCAAAGCTATGGTTTTTCCAGTAGTCATGTATGGATGTGAGAGTTGGACTATAAAGAAAGCTGAGCACCGAACAACTGATGCTTTTGAATTGTGTGGTGTTGGAGAAGACTTTGAGAGTCCCTTGGACTACAAGGAGATCCAACTAGTCCATCCTCAAGGAAATCAGTCCTGAATATTCATTGGAAGAACTGATGCTGAAGCTAAAACTCCCATATTTGGCCACCTGGTGTGAAGAACTGACTCATTTGAAAAGACCCGGATGCTGGGAAAGATTGAAGGCAGGAGGAGAAGGGGATGACAGAGGATGAGATGGTTGGATGGCATCACCGACTCAGTGGACAGGAGTTTGAGTAAACTCCAGGAGTTGGTGATGGGCAGGGAGGCCTGGAGTTCAGCAGTCTACGGGGTCGGAAAACATCAGACACAACTGAACAACTGAACTGAACTGAACATGATAAAAGTTTGATAAATGACAAACAACAAAAGTACAATGATATAAAACATAATTAGGGAAATTGTGCCTTTTAAAGAAATAGCTGGTAAGATAATTTTCCTAACATTATCCTGACCTGTTTATAATGTTTTTACAAGTGGAATCATTTGTTGCTTTGCTTTTGTTGCTCTTTTCCTCCAACACTGAAAAATTGCTGCATGATATAGTGGATTTGTTTTAGCTCATGTTAAATACTTTGATACCTTTACTTTTCTCTCAGTTCCTTTGGAAAGGGCAAATCCATTGATAAGAGTAGTTATGATTTCACAAAACATATCTCATACTTCTGTGCTTTGGAGTGAATCCTTTAAGAAAAAATGTTGAACATACGCAGCTCACTCCTAATCTGCAAGAGATAAATGGGTAAAACCTGGGCTTACATGGGGAACTTCTTTGGTGGTCTAGTGGCTAAGACTCTGTGCTCCCAAGCAGGGGGCCTGGGTTCTATGCCTGCTTAGGGAACTATTAATAGTCCCCACAAGTTGCATTTAAGAGTTCACATCCTGAAACTGAAGATCTCATATGCTTCAACAAAGACCCAGTGCAGCCAAATATTGATAAATGAATGAATATTTTTTAAAAATTGCAGACAAATCCTATTTTTTTTTAATAGCTTGGCTTACATGCACAAAAATTCTGAATTCTGAGCTTCTCTTTCCTGTGGGAAGCTCAGTTATAATAAGTAGAGTGGGTGAAAGTAAGGAAAGTGAGAGCCCTTGCCTAAGAAGGGTGACTGTCTCTGGAGTGAATGATTTACATCAACTGCCTCTACAGCTGAAATTGCACTGATAATAGTTGAAATTTCCTGGTTTATTTTTTTATTGGGTTACATTCAACCTTTAATAAATGGCTCAAAACGTTTTTTCCCTCATATAATACTAAGAACAATAAAGTCATATCTTAGCTACATGAATGGGGATCACTTGAGGATTTTAAATATGTGTTGCCTTGGGAGAAAAATACACAACCTTAAAGGTGAAATGTGAAATATTGCCTTAAATTATTAACTATATTTTATAGAGATACTATTTCAATTTTACTTGGCTTTTGAATTTGATTGTTTAATGCTTGGGGCTATATACAGCTACTGTAAGAAATTAACTACAGAAACAGTTTGAAAGAAAATAAAGAGAAAGAAAATGAAAACTTGGCTTTTTATAAATGAAACCCTGAAAACTCTTTCTAGTAAATTTTCTTAAACTGATCGAGTGGGTGGTTTGTTAATTGTTATATTTGCAATATTTCCATAAGAAGTTACTAATCAGCAAAGTAATATGTATGTGTATAGTGTATTTCAAATGGTTTTGGTATATTTTACATAAAAGTTAGATTTTCCAGATATAGCTAGTCTTTGTGATTTGGAGAGCTGAGGTGGGGAAATAGGTTGGTTATTTCTAACTATAATTTTTTTTTATTCACTTGCTCTTCTTATGTAAGTTTTCATACACCAATTTAAGTAAATGATGAAAAAGGAAAAGATCAGATAAATACACAGGGAACATCAGAGGTATTCTTGACCAGAAACACATTCACTAGAAAAATGTAGTAATAGTATTTCACAACTTTCTTTACAACTAGTAGAAATAAGGCACTGTTTACATAGGTTAAAAGCATGGATGCATTCAATCATACCAATCAAAAACACTTTTCAATCTGGTAAAATCCAAAGTAACTTCTTGTAACGCCTTAAAATAATAAATGATCTGAATGGATGTTTTGCTTTTTGAAAGCTGTGTAGAGAGGAGCCAATCTCAACGTTAGTTTTGTAGGATATGCTTCATCATCACAGTGAATCCAGTGGGTACAGCGCCTACAGCTCTCTCTGATGGGTGTTGCGAGGTATGATAAGCCGTGAATGGAATTGGAATCTTTGTTTGCTCAGGCTGTTGGATGTCTCAGTGATGAAGGATGAAGGAATATGACTGGCAGGAAAACTCAAGTGTGTGTTATTAAATAAAGTGAAAAACAAGGGCTAGGCTCAGGCTTATTAACTCCACAGCAGCAAGAACATATATGGTAGAGTGTAAACTTTCCTCTACAAGATTGGGAAATGATTATAATGGCCAGTACTTTTCAGTACTTGTGGTACACGAGACACTTGACTAAGAACTTCACATATCTTATGCCATCCGTTGATTCTTGATCCTCCTGACAACACTGTGTAGTAATTACTGTTGTTATCACCATGTTATGAAGAGGAAGCTGAGGCCAAGGAAAGCAAAATAAATTGGATTGAAGTCACAAACTAAGTAAATAAATGAATTAGGTTTAGAACCTAGGTCTCTGACTTCAGAGCCTGTTTTTTAAACCCCTTATTGTGGTTTGGGCTAGTGAAAGTAAAAGTCACTCAGTCGTGTCCAACTATTTGTGACCCTATGGACTGTATAGTGAAAGTGAAAGTGAAGTCGCTCAGTCGTGTCCGACTCTTTGCAACCCCGTGGACTGTAGCCCGCCAGGCTCCTCTGTCCATGGGATTCTCCAGACAAGAATACTGGAGTGGGTTGCCATTTCCTTCTCCAGGGGATCTTCCCAACCCAGGGATCGAACTCGAGTCTCCTGCATTGCAGGCAGATGCTTTATCCTCTGAGCCACCAGTCCATGGAATTCTCCAGACCAGAATACTGGAGTGGGTAACCTTTCACTTCTCCAGGGGATCTTCCCAACCCAGGGGTCAAACCCAGGTCTCCCACGTTGTAGGTGGATTCCTTACCAGCTGAGCCTAAGGGAAGCCCGTGGCTTGGGATAAGGGGAGACTAAATGACTCCTGGTATGAGACCAGGACTAAGTGTTCACTCAGTACTAACATTCTTGATCAGTTTGATTTGATTATCTACTAACAATACTATACCCTTTGGGTGACTAGTGGTAAATATGAAAGGTCTGATAAGAAATACTGCCTGTTATCTGTCACAAAAATGTCTACAAATAATAAATGCTAGAGAGGGTATGGAGAAAAGGGAGCCCTTGTACGCTGCTGGTGAGAATGTATATTGATGCAGTCACTATGGAAAACAGTATGGGGTTCCTTAAAATAGCTAAAAATAGAACTATTTGTGTTGGCCAATAAGTTCATTCTAGTTTTTCCATAATATGTAACGGAAAAACCCAGATGAAGTTGCTGGTCAACCCATTATCATATGATCTAGCAATCTTACTTCTGGGTATATATCTGGAAAAAAAGAAAGCTCTAATTAAAAAAGCACATGCACCCCGATGTTCATAGCAGCACTAATTACAATAGTCAAGACATGGAAACAACCCAAGTGCCCATTAACAGATGATTGGTTTAAGGATATGTGATATACATGAGTGTGCAAGCATACATCCCTATGCACACAGACACATATACACACACTGGAATATTGTGTGTGCTAAGTCACTTCAATCATGTCTGACCATTTGTGGTCCTATGGACTGCAGCCCTCCAATCTCCTCTATCCATGGGATTCTCCAGGCAAGAATAGTAAAGTGGGTTGCCATGCCCTCCTCCAGGGGATCTTTCCAACCCGGGGATTGAACCTGCCTCTCGTGTCTCCTTCATTGGCAGACAGGTTCTTTACCACTAGCACCACCTGGGAAGCCCCAGTGGAATATTACTCAGCCATAAGAAGAATGAACCATTGCCGTCTGAAGCAACATGGATGGACCTAGAGATTATCATACCAAGTTAAGTAAATCAAAGTAGGACACATTATATGATACCACTTACATGTGGAATCCAAAAATAATACAAATGAATCTATGTGCATAACAGACTCATAGACATAAAAAACTATTACCAAAGGGGAAAGGGAAGGAGGAATAAATTAGGAGTACAGGATTAACAGATACAAACAACACATAAAATACATACGCAACAAAGATTTATCATATAGTAAGTACATGTGTGCTCAGTGATGTCTGACTGTATGTGGCCCCATGGACTGTAACCTGCCAGGCTCCTCCATCCATGGGATTTTTCAGGCAAGAATACTGGAGTGGGTGGCCATTTCCTTCTCCAGGGAATCTTCCTAATCCAGTGGTTGAACCCATATCTCCTACATCTCCTTCACTGGCAAGAGGATTCTTTACCACTGAACCACCTGGAAAACCCCCTTATGTATAATACAGAGAACTATATTCAGTATCTTGTAATAATGTATAATGAAAAATAATCTGATTCAGGCAACTGAATCACTTGGCTGTACACCTGAAACTCACACAACATTGCAAATCAATTATACTTCCAATAAAAAAACAATACATCATTGAAACGAATGCAAAAAAAAATTTTTTTTTGCCTGTTGTAATTTAGATAAGCTGAAGAAATCATTCTTTGAAAGCTCCGCCTGTTTTTTAGACATTTCCTTATGAATATCTGTCAAATTTCCAAGTGGCTATTGAGGTTCAGCAAGGGTATCACTATAAAGATGTCTCCACAGAGTTTGTTTTGGGGAAGTTGTGAAATGAATGTGGGAAAGTTCACTAGATTAATTATTGCAGCCATTTTTTTAAGATGATAATTTAAAGTCTATATAGCAACCCAAAGAAAAATGAAAATACTAACTGGCCTAATATCGAGTGTAAATTGTATGTACCTTATAATTATGGCTGTATTATAAACTACCCAGAAATACACTAAATGCTAACAGATGAGTCCATCAAGTTGGTGGGATTTTTCTCTAATTATGAGTTGTAGATAATGTAAATTGTTGTCATAATAGAAAATAATGAATAAATAGAAAACCAGAACAGAAAAATAAGAGTGTATTTGAAAGAAACATTCAAGTCTTGTGATCCATGGGGTTTCTTGACTGGTGGCTGGTGATGAAGAAGGAGCAACTGAAGATCATGATTTCTAGTTTATTCTGAAGAGTGAAATGCATTCCTCAATGTAAAGAAAAGGAGCAGGCTGAGAGGAAGATATCTGAGGTCAGTTTAGGCATTATAGAGTGTTGCAGTTACCCCGAGTACTGATGCAGGAGGAGGAGGACATTTTGGAGGAGGACATTTTGGAGGAGGAAAATCTGCTGTTTTTGTACATTTATTATATGCTGACTATCCACCAGACAAATAGTAAATATATACTAGTGTTTGAACAGAGATGGAAAAAGTGAAGTGAAAGTGAAAGTTGCTCAGTCATGTCCAACTCTTTGCGACCCCATGGACTATATAGTCCATGGAATTCTCTAGGCCAGAATACTGGAGTGGGTAGCCTTTTGCTTCTCCAGGGGATCTTCCCAACCCAGGGATCATACCCAGGTCTCCCACTTTGCAGGCAGATTCTTTACCAGCTGAGCCACAAGGGAATCCTAAAAATACTGGACTCGGTAGCCTATCCCTTTTCCAGAGGCTCTTCCCCACCCAGGAATTGAACTGGGGTCTCCTGCATTGCAGGTGGATTCTTTACCAACTGAGCTACCAGGGAAGCCCTGAACAGAGATTAGAAGTAGCGATTATGATAGGGGGACCACCAATGAATGCATAATGACTACAAACCTGAAAGTGTCTAAAATTGTCCAGAAAATGATCCCAGAGAGAAACAGAGCCAAGGACAGAACCTTGAGAGACTAAGATGAGAGGAATGGAGCAGCTGAGACTGGGGGCATGGAGTCCGTTTTAGAGGCTAGTACTGTTGTACGTATCTTCTGTGAATTATTGAAGGCATTGGGAATGGACTCAGATGCTGAAAGTGAAAAGTACTTAAATATAAATCTGACTTATAGAAGCGACAAAGAGAGGAGATGAGGATAACTTCCAGGTAACCCCTGGTCTGAGTGACCAAATGAATGGTGGTGTCACCAGCTGATTACTTGAATGAAGAGGATTAGTAGATTTAGCAAAAATTCATGGATGTAGGTTTTGAGTCCCGAATGTCTATAGTACATCTGAGCCAGTCAGCAGGTAGATCTGATTGGAGTTTGTGGATGAGTTCGGGGACAGCGATAAAGACCAGTGTGGAGATGGTGGTGAAAACCCTGGCTATGGGTACAATATCCCAGAAAGAATAGGTGAGACAACATCTAACATTGCAGGATCAGGACAAGGAGTGAGATGGGGCCACTGATTTGGCTGTGGGAGCGTCATTGGTACTTTGGTCAGGGCATAGGATCAAGAGTGCTGTTGCTGTGTTTTGAGTAATGAATGTGCAGGACAGAGTTACAACAGCAAAGACAGACCATTCTCTTAAAATGTTGGTAGTACAAGGTACTGAGTCTTTATACTGGGGAAAAAATGCACAGCATGTTTTTAGAATGTAGAAAATGAGCCAGAGGGACTTCCCTGATGGTCCAGTGGTTAAGATTTCACCTTCCAATGCGGGGAATGTGGATTCAGTCCCTGGTTAGAGAACTAAGATTCTACATGCCTCTAGACCAAAAGAAAAACAACCGTAGAAGACAGAAGTAATTTTGTAACAAACTTAATAAAGACTTAAAAAAAGGTCCACATTAAAAAAAAAAAAGATTGAAAATGAGCCAGAGAGGAAAGAATGGTTGAAAACACTTCAATATAGAGACAATGGATAAAGTAGGTCCTAGAGAAGGTCTCAGGGGGTCAAGTGGGAGTGAAGTTGCCATGGAATGGATGGGAATACCTACTGCCTTGAGAACCCTCTGTGAAGTCCTTTGCAAACCACCTTAAAGCAGTAATTTTCACCTTCTCTCAGTCTGTGCCAACCTAAATCTATATTACAACTGGACTGGCAATCTTCAGGTGAGTAAATCCTGACCACTCCTCAACCTTGTGCTAGCTACCAGAGTTACCCAAGTAAGAGCAGTTCCATTACTAATCAACTCCTGAAATGTGGATCCTCTGCCCTTTTGACTTTGAAATCACCACTTATTTCCTCTCCATCTTTTGGCAACGGAGACTTTGAAATGCCATTAGATCCCAGCATGAACATTCCGTGGAACTTAGGTGGTGGTGGTTTAGTTGCTCGGTCTTGTCCGACTCTTTTGCGGCCCCGTGGACTGTACCTGCTAGGCTCCTTTGTCCATGGGATTCTCCAGGCAAGAATACTGGAGTGGGTAGCTTATCCCTTCTCCAGCGGATCTTCTAGACCCAAGGATTGAACCTGGGTCTCCTGCATTGCAAGCAGATTCTTTACCAACTGAGCTTGTATGTTAAATCAGATAACCCCAAGATGTCCACTAAATTCAGAAAATTCACCTCGCTGTTTTTTGTTTTGATTCATGAGGCCACAAGAGAGGAAACAATTAAGCATTTATTACATATTTTGCATATATTGCATCAAACCATCATTTCCAGAATTAAGAGAAAAACTAAAACCTGAAGGAATGAAGTTACTTGTTCCATAGCTTGTGGTGACAGAGCATGAGCTATAACTGAGGCTTCCTGCCTTGAATTCTGTGCTACATCCTGCAGCATACATTTCCAACTTTTTGTTACAAAACATATGGGCTTCCCTGATGGTTCATCAGGTAAAGAATCTGCCTGCAATGCAGGAGACTCGGGTTCAATCCCTGGGTGGGAAGATCCCCTGGAGGAGGACATGGCAACCTACTGCAGTTTCCTTGCCAGGAAAATCCCCTGGACAGAGGAACCTGGGGGGCTACGACCTATAGGGTCGCAAAGAGTTGGACACGACTGAAGTGACTTAGCACGCACACACATGTTGTTAAACATGGGGTTGGCTTTTCCCTCTTTCACTTCTTTTTCTTTAACAGTATATCTGTACTTTATTGCATTTGCCCTCAGGCAGTAGGCGCATCCTCTTATTCCTGCAGTTGAGCAATCCGGATCTGTTTGAAAGCTTTGCTACCTGTATATGTGACAGAATCAGGTTGCCAAATAAATAAAATATTGTTTTCTTTGGTCTCAACTGTGGTCTTATAAGCCAGCTATAATTGGTTTATTTTGTAATTATCCCCTTTGTCAAGAGAATTGGTTTGAGGGACTCCTTCAGCTTTCACATCTGCATGGTACACTGTACCATGTCCTGAGTAGTACATGAGTAAAATTAAAAAATAAAAATGGAAACAAACAAACCTGTCATAGAATTGATATGTTATTTGCCTGTGCATTTGGTTGGTTGTAGTTTTATAGATTTAAATATAAAACATATGAAAAATTTCTTTTGAAATTGAGCCTTTGAGCTTTTCTGAGAAAAGGCGGTTCTGTGTGTGTCAGTTGAATTAAACATGACATGGGATTCCCAGAGTGGAAATCTGAGCTCTTCAGAAAGCTCTGGGTGGTTGGACTGAAGGGACAAGTAAATCAGAGATTTAGAAAGCTTATAGGTCTTATCAAATCTTATTTACACTCTTGAGGGGGACAGCATGTAAAACAAATTAAGATGTGTCATTATTGGTATCTAAATTCCATGGTAGTTTTTCAGCTGTTTTCTGTGGCAGCGATCCTACTTATTTAGTTTGGGTTAATGCCGTTTTATTTCAGAATTGGAAGTTCTTTTCTTTTCCATGGATTTTTGTCTTTAATTCGAATGATATTTTTTGACAGTAGAGCCAGAGTACCACTAAACAAAACAAACCAATCCCCATTGGTGACTATGTTATATTTAAGGGTATTCCTTCAAAGACAGGACATAAATACAGTGCATCAATTAGGAGTGGGTTGGTCTCACTTTAACAATTATGTGGGCAGTAAGAGGCTTAAATTATAGCTTGGCAGTTGGGGAAGCCCTTCTTATTCTAAGAAACTGCAGTTAGTAACTTGAAAATAACACTGGTGTGCTAGAAGTTCAGAGTGTGACATGTGTTCCTTATTTGCAGTGGGAATCACTATAATACATACACTTTGGTATTTCAAGGTTTGAAAATTGTCATAGTGATATTTTTCTCATATCTAACATCAGGTGATTTCATTTTTTTTTAAATTTTAAAAACCTTGCAAGCATGTCTTCCAAAATTTATGAAAAACTGAAAAAATAGAAACAGCCTCTTATTAAACCTACAGTGTAGATAGAGATAACCACTATAAAAATTTGGGTTTTCCTTTCTCCCAGATTAAAAAAAAATTATTAATAATAATAAATAATGATAGTATTAAAAGTAAAAATAACTATAACAATAAATAAGGAAGAGGAACTAAAGAACCTCTTGGTGAAAGGGAAAGAGGAGAGTGAAAAAGTTGGCTTAAAGCTCAACATTCAGAAAACTAACATCATGGCATCTGGTCCCATCACTTCATGGGAAATAGATGGGGAAACAGTGGAAACAGTGTCAGACTTTATTTTTAGGGCTCCAAAATCACTGCAGATGGTGACTGCAGCCATGAAATTAAAAGACACTTACTCTTTGGAAGGCAAGTTATGACCAACCTAGATAGCATATTCAAAAGCAAGACATTACTTTGCCAACAAAGGTCCATCTAGCAAGGCTATGGTTTTTCCAGTGGTCATGTATGGATGTGAGAGCTGGACTGTGAAGAGGGCTGAGTGCCGAAGAATTGATGCGTTTGAACTGTGGTGTTGGAGAAGACTCTTGAGAGTCCCTTGGACTGCAAGGAGATCCAACCAGTCCATTCTAAAGATCAGTCCTGGGTGTTCTTTGGAAGGAAAGATGCTAAAGCTGAAACTCCAGTACTTTGGCCACCTCATGCGAAGAGTTGACTCATTGGAAAAGACTCTGATGCTGGGAGGGATTGGGGGCAGGAGGAGAAGGGGATGACAGAGGATGAAATGGCTAGATGGCATCACGGACTCGATGGATGTGAGTTTGAGTGAACTCTGGGAGTTGGTGATGGACAGAGAGGCCTGGCGTGCTGCAATTCATGGGGTCACAAAGAGTCAGACATGACTGAGTGATTGAACTGAACTGAACTGAACATTTATTGAGGATTGGGCACCAGTAAATTTATAGTTTATTTATTGAGTCTATTAAATAAGGAAATTTGTATAAAGGACCTGTGTGTGTGTGTGCGCGTGTGCTCAGATGCTCAGTCAAGTCAGGCTCTGTGATCCTATGGACTGTAGCCCATCAGGCTCCTCTGTCCACGGGATTTCTCAGGCAAGAATACTGGAGTGGAGTGCCATTCTTTTCTCCAGGGGATCTTCCACTCCGCGTGCTCTTAGGCAAGCTTCTTAACCTCTCTGTATTTCAGTCCCCTGTAATCTGAAGACTAATATACCCACCCCATAATATCTTTGTGAGGATCAAATGAAGAAAATTAAAACACATAGAATGTATATAAAGCCATAGTCTACATAGAATAAAGTGGTGGGGTGTTTGAATACAAATTCAAACAGTTTAAGCCCAGAGTCTGAATATTTAACTATCACTCTCTGCTGCTTCATATACATGCTCATTTATTTTTAATTTAGATCATTCTTTAGAAACAATGTAACTTTCTCCTTTTTCCACAGCCTTATTACCAAAGGATTTCCCATGTTAATTCCATGTTAATTATAATTTAGTCACAAGACATCATTTTATGCCTATATCTTATTGTATGTAATTGTTTCCTTTATTGAGCCATTTAGATTGTTTGCAGATTTTTGATATTTTAAATAATGCTATGATGAAGTTATTTTTCCATAGGTCTTAGCACTTCTGATCCATTTCTTGGATAGATTTCTAGAAGTAGAATTGTTGCTAGGAAGACCTTTTAAGGTCACACTTTTCTAAATTATAATGAGTACAAGTCAATTTTAAAAAAACCACATCTACAAATAAACTCCAAATCTTCTTTAAAAGTTAATTAATGGGAGTGTCTAAGTTTTAGAAGCTTTTATGATGTGATGAGAGAAGGCAGGGGGCTGAGCAGTGGGGAAACCATTCTCTAATTCAAGCCTGACCTTTGCTCATTAATAAGCCATGGCCTTATCCTTGTATGAAACCCCTGGAGCTAATCCACTTGCAGATTGCCCATTGATTCTGAATAAGCTGTGTTTTTAGAACAGCTAAATAGGGGGCCACAGCAAGAAGAGAAATTAGGCCAAAGATTGCAAAGCATGTACAGAGGCTTAATGTTGTTTTTAATTATCATTCTTTGTAAGACAGACATAAAATCAAATCAAATTCTGTTCTAAAGTAGCATTCAGCATGAATATGGGAATTTCAAGATACATTGTGAAATAAGGCAGGGTGAGTTCTCTGCAAACATCGTTATTCTCAGAGCAGAAGGCAGTACGAGAGAAGTGAGTAGATCTTTAGTGTTGGTCCTGTGACTCAGTAGCTGAAATGTGGTAGCTTCTTTTGGTCACCCACCTGCTCTCTGCTATTTTCTTGTTCAGTACTTCACTTCTAGCTTTAATCCTGCTCTAGTCAATTTTATCTCCAAGCCTCAATCTTATTTATTCACCATGCTGCTTTTGTCTTGCTCCTAGTAGATTATCTTAATTTTTTTTTTCCAATCTTGCTATTTATCTATCCTTCCCTGGACTCCAAAAGAAAACCATGTGCTTGACTTTATCTATGTTTTATATAGACATGGGCATGGGGCTTCCCAAGTGGCTCAGTGATAAAGAATCTGCCTGCCAATGCAGGAGACGCAGGATCCATCTCTGGGTTGGGAAGACCCCCTGGAGAAGGAAATGGTAACCCACTCCAATATCCTTGCCTGAAAAATGTCATGGACAGAGGAACCTGGTGGGCTATAGTCCATGGGGTCACAAAGAGTCGGACACAATGGAGCTATGTACACTTGTGTGTGTCTATATACACACACACACATGAGCACATACACATATTTGGGTATATTTTAACTATATTTTGTCTTCATTAACCAACAGGCTTGACCCTAGGTGAAAATGTAAATTATTATTCAAGTCCTCTTTTTCTTCTTTGTCTTTGCTCAGTGTTTTGTGACTTTCCTGTGTCCCAGGCAGGTATGCCCACTGGCCCAAATTTGTCATGACTATTTTCTGAAAAATGACAGCTGAGTAATTGAATGAGCAGACTCAAGCTAAACAAAAAAGGCATGTTCCTGGCTCTAGTAAAGGGACAAATGAAAGCAAGAGGATTAAATACAAAGTGATTACAGTTTTGTTCAGTCGCTCAGTAGTGTTTGACTCTTTGTGACCCCATGGACTCTAGCACACCAGGCTTCCCTGTTCTTCACCATCTCCAGAAGCTTTCTCAGACTCATGTCCATGGAGTCGGTAATGCCATCCAACCATCTCATCCTCTGTTGTCCCCTTCTCCTCCCGCTTCAATCTTTCCCAGCATCAGGGTCATTTCTAGTGAGTCAGTTCTTTGCATCAGGTGGCCAAAGTATTGGAGTTTCAGCTTCAGCATCAGTCCTTCCAATGAATATTCAGGATTGATTTCCTTTAGGATTGACTGGATTGATTTCCTTTAGGATTGACTGGTTTGATCTCCTTGCAGTCCAAGGGACTCTCAAGAGTCTTCTCCAACACCACAGTTTGAAAGCATCAATTCTTCGGTGCTCAGCCTTCTTTATGGTCCAACTCTCACATCCATACATGACTACTGGAAAAACCAGTGATTACAGTGAGAACACATAAATATGTAATTGCATTTAGAGCTAGCTAGGAGATTATGTTCTTGTAGTAATATCTAGCCTTAAATAACACACAAATGCTCCTTTTCCAATGCTCCCTCAGGGAAAGTAGAACTATGTATAATGTTACCTTTTATAAAGAATCTATTGGTTCTTTATTCAGAAGCTTAGGTTTAAATTTTTGACTTTCAAGGAACACTGTATAAAGAACTCCCCCTCGGTGAGCCTCTAATGCTAAAGAGCAGTGGCTCCCAAATTTGGCTGCATGTTTGAATCACCTGGGGAGATTTATAAAAATGCAATTGGGCCTGGGAATTTATGTTTTCCAAAAGTTTTCCAAGTAATTTTGTTGCTCAGCAAGGTTTAAGAAATTGCGTGAATATTAGCTAAGTTGACTTTTGTACCTTTAGAAGGTATTCAGTAGGTGGATAAGCAGTTATTGAGCATGAAAGCTGTGCCAATCCTCACGACCTTTTATAGCTGAGGAAGTTTGTCTAGGTTTGTGAGTGGCAGAGTTTGAGCTCAAAACAAGACTCTGAGTGCTTATTCTTATGGAACCTTTCAACAAAGGTTGATTAAGGCACAGAAAACAATAAGGAACAGGCTCAAGTTAAGAATTTACTCTTTCATTTTTATATCTTAATCAGTTTCTTCATCATAAAATGGAAATGATATCTTTGTAGGATATTTTTTACTTGAATTTGTTCTAAAATGGTTTTACTCTTAGAGAATTTTTGCGAATAAAGCACAGAGGCTTTCTATACACCCTTCACCCAGCTTCCTATAATGTCAACATCTTATGTAATGTAATATCTAGCATAAACATTTTATAGAACCATGGTATATTTATCAAAACTAAGAAATTAACATTTTGGTTTCCCCAGTTTTTCCATTAATAAATTATTTTGTTCCAGTGTTCAGTCCACTGTATTACACTGCATTTAGTCATCATTTCTCTGCCAGTGTAATAGATTCTTGGCTTTCGTTGTCTTTCATGACTTTGACACTTTTAAAAACCAGTGACCAGGTAGTTTTAGAATGTCCTTCATTTTGGGTTTATTCGATTTTTTTTTTCAATGATTAGACCAATGTTATGAATTTGGGTTAAGTATACCACCAACCACCACAGCACAGAAGTGACACAACCCTTCTCATGGCATTGCAATAGGGCTTTTATAAGATTTTTGATAGTGGACTCCGTGTGTTCCCTCCCAGTGGAAGCATTTAAGCAAGAGCTAGATGATTGTTGGCAATGCTAAAGAAATCCCTGTATTAGACAAGATCTTTAAAACCCCTTTCAACTCTAAAAGTCTAAAACTAGTAAGTGAGCAAAGAAGAGTCACACATAAAAGACAAATATGAGATCTGGTTAGAGCTCAAAGAATAGAAAGTATCAACTTTTCGAATACTGACCTCCGTCCTGTTTTCCTACATGGTGGCTAAATTCAGAATGTGACATCTTCATTATACTGGGGACTTTTCCCAACATTGCAGCCCCGAAGAGGCACTGTGAGTGTTTGCTCTGGGTAATTGAAGCCACTGGGTTGCTCTTGTGGTTTTCCTCTGTGTTACTGAAAATTAAATTGATGTGTAGTTAATTAGAAAGCAATCTAATTTGAAAGAAAGCAGTGACCTGACTCTTAACTATAACTCTGTGGTTTGGATATGTTAAATAACCTTTTTTTGCCTTAATTTCTCTAACTGTGAGTTGTAATTATTACTGGCATATATTGACTTATATTGAACTTAGAACATATCTCCAGGAATATAATACCTAACCTTTCAAACTTGTGATGAAACATGATTAACCTAGAAGAGTTAATTCTGTATTTCACATATGTCTTATAAAGGTGCTTCATTATAGTATATAATTTTAAAAAAGAAGACACCAAGCAAACTAGAAAAGTGGAGGAACAACTGTAATGTTGCAAATGCTGTCTTGGAACTCTGAATGCATAACTTGGAAAGACTAGGGTGCCTGGAAATGGCCTTGGAAATGAGAATACCTGGTTTAGTGCCAAGGCTGTGGCTACCTACCACATGTATGACCCCCAACAAATCATTTAACCTTACCATTTGGCTTCTGTTCTGTTAGAGAATAAGACACAATTTTTAAGACTAGTTTCTAATTTCTGTAGTTCTTTGATTTTTGAGGGGAAAGTCATCCTTCATGTCTTATAAAACCATTGATTCTGTATGCTAATATACTGTTTGTAAATATATTGTGCTGCTATTCATTTGAAAATTCAGGAAATGCTTGGTTCTACATTTTTCCAGCTTGGCAAAAAACAAAAAACTTGTAAATGTCTCACAGTATTTAATCATTTCTTTGAAAAATTGATACATTTTTGTTTCTGTATTTCATAACTAGATAAAACCACTGCTTCAATCCCAATGGAGAGAATAGTTTCATTATGAGATCTGAATATTTGAAATAGAAAGTTACCTCATAAATGAATACATATACGATCTAATGAATAAAGTGTCTATCTGCCCAAGATGTTCCAAGTTATTTTACTGGCACGAAAATTGTAAAGTGTTTGGAAAACAGTTTCATTGTGATAAGTGTAATCAACACATTTCCTGTACTCTAGTTGCAGACCTGTTCAAAAACAACGTTAAAAGAAAAATAGAGTGACATAATGTCTGGGAAAGAATTTTCTAATAGAAACAGACCCAAGTCCAGGGGTTGTGGTTTTGCAAGGACACAATTCCTTCTGGGAGGCCCTTTTGACAGATTTGCCCTCATCTGAGAAGGAGTGTCACTGAGCTTGACACGGAGGTGGTTCCCACCAGTGTGGTCTGGCTCATTCTGTTATCCTTGCTGACCGAAGAGGGAGGAGCAAATAACCCAGACTCCAAACCAGCTCCTTTCTTCTGGAATTTTTGCCAATTCTAAGTAACCCTTTAAGGTGCAAGGTGAGATAACTTTTGAGGGTCTTCCATGACACCTTCAGTGAATTATGCTGATAGGCAAACGGGGTTTTGTGATGGGTCTGATGTGTCTTGAATAAGCACACATGTCACTTCAATTAGATCCTAGCCTGGGACCAATCCCAAGTTGAAAGTTCATTTCAACTTGGGAATCAAGCTGTTTATTAATGATTTTCCAGAATGGTTTTGATGGCTTATAATGAACCATGTTCAAATAAACTTGTGGATTGCTTTGGTAAATACTTCCAAAGTCAGAATATTTATAATCAACATAGAAAATAGCAAAATCAAACACTTTTTAACGATGTCTCTAAAGTGTTTCAGCACACGGACGATATGGATACTATACTTTATACTCAGCTGTGTGATAAATGTTTAACAATTGGCCCTCTGGAGAAAGGCTGTGATTTTTTTTTATAGTGTTTGCCCATATCCATGGTGTCAGTATTCCCACCATGGCCAATTGCAAGCTCCCCAAGATTCCTGTGTGTGGAGCTAGGGAAAGGGGTGCACAGTCAGAGGTGCACAGCTCCCTCGGGAGCTGAGATGAGCAAGCTCTAGCCCGGCTCTGATTGTACCCAAGACATGAATGAAGAGGAAGACCGGGTAGCAAACTCAGGCCATAAACACGCAGGAAAATGCCTGCTCCCAAGTGCAGTCAGGCAAACCCAGCAATTTCACAGACATACCCGTCTACTTTAGAACATTAGCAATAACATTCTGTACAAAAGTGATTAGGATTGAGATGTTATTCCTTTTTGCTAAGGCTTTTTACTACTGTTTTTAAAATTGGACCCCTACGGATTGTGAAATTTTGTTCCAAAATTTTGATTCAGTTGACATATGGAATTGGAATTGGAATTGGTATTGGAGAGTGGTTTTGGACAGTTGGGGCTTCCCAGGTGGCGCTAGTGGTAAAGAACCCCCCCTGCCAGTGAAGAAGGTGCAAGAGATGCGGGTTTTTACCTGGCTTGGGAAGATCTCCTTGGGTGGACACAGCAACCCTCTTCAGTATTCTTGCCTGGAGAATCCCATGGCTCGAGAAGCCTGGCAGGCTACAGTCCATAGGGTCGCAAAGAGTTGGACACGACTGAAGCGACAGCATGAATGCACACTTGGAGAGTTTGGTAAGGCCACACAGGAGAAACCACATGGGAAGAGTGAGTGTCCTGTTTTCCATGCCTGAAGATGTTTACGCAGATCTTAGCCTATTCAGTTTCTTATAACTTTGACCAGAAGAAATTTGAGAGCTAGAACTTTGCTCCTATGGTCTGTGCAGTGTGACCTGGGTACCTTTTGTGGTAATCTTTAGTCAAATCCTTTTTCTTGGATTAATTCTTATCCTGTTCTTTTTTTATTTGAGTATAATTGCTTTACAATGTTGTCTTAGTTTCTACTATGCAAAAATGTGAATCAGCTATATATATATATTCCCTCCCTCTTGTACCTCCCTCATTCTACCCACTTGCATCATCCTTCTAGGTCATCACAGAGCACCAGGCTGTGCTATACAGCAGCTTCCCACTAGCTATCTAGTTTACATGGTTTACACGTGTTGGTATATACATGTCACTGCTACTCTCTCACTTCATTCCACACTCCCTTTCTCCCCACGCTGCCCTCTGTACACATCTGTTCTCTATGTCTGTGTCTCTATTCTTGCCCTGCAAAAACATACAAATCCTTTTTCTTATTCTTGGGTCCTAATTACGTCTTATTTCTATATGCATAAGTAAAGAACCACTGAAACTTTTCTTCTAGCATTTGACAGGAAAAAGACTCTAAAGATAAACTTGATGGATGGTGACTTAATAGTCTTATTTATGAACATAGTCATTGAAGTGTTTTATGATGTTTCCTATAATCAAAACACATATAAGCCTCTTACCTCCTTTGAATGCTGCAATTTCTTAAATGTCTGCTTAAAATACCCCTTCCTCAGACTAAGGACTTCCCTCCCTGGGCCTACCCCCTCTCAGCCCCCCGCCAGCCCCCGCCAGCCCCCGCCAGCCCCTGTCCCCTGGGTGGGAATGATCATTTAAATGTCAGCTTCACAAATCTTTTGAACACTTTCTCTTTTTCTCCTGTCTCCTTCCCACTTTTTGTCTCTCTCCTTTCTATCCTCCCTCTCTCCTCCCCCCATAACCCTCTCCTTAACCTCTTTTCGGAATGAGGAGAATCAATCCAGAAAATGAATTACAATTGAAATACAAATACAGGAAATTCCAGGCTTAAGCTTCATATGGCAGAGTGAACTTGGCCATCCATGTGTTGCATTTTATATTTTTCTCATGTACTACGTTAGGATAAGGTAACCAGATGTCCTGCATTAGGGAAGACAGTGTCTTAGGTTTCAGCTTTTTTTTTTTTTTCCTCTTAACAATGTTTCTACTCAAGAATTTCTAACAGGCCATTTTTGCTGAGTTTCTTGTTTTGATTTCAGAAATGTTAAAAGCCTCCCTGGCCAAAAGCATCTTTTGGAGTTCTTGAAAGGGGGCATTTTGTCTATGGTGAGCTCCTACAGGGCTCCAGAGCAGCAGGGAACAGGAGAGTTCAACAATAGGATCTGTCCCTCTGATGACCAAATGCCCACTTCTTATCTTGTGGCAGAGAATACAGCCCTTGTAGCAGTGGGCCAGGAATTTGTTCTCTAGAGGAGGGAAGTAAAGATTCTTTGCTTGAATGGCTTAGGGCAGATAGCAACGGTAGGCCAGAGAAGGGGAAGGCTAGACACAGGAGGAAGAAACTACCTAAAGGAGGGGTGAAGGAGGGGCTTTCCAGGTGGCTCCAGGGTAAAGAATCCCCCTGCAACGCAGGAGCCACAGGAGACACGAGTTCGATCCTTGGGTTGAGAAGATCCTCTGCAGGAGGAAATGATAACCCACTCCAGTATTCTTGCCTGGAGAATCCCATGGACAAAGGAGCTTGGAGGGCTAACTGTCCATAGGATCGCATAGAGTCAGACACAACTGAGTGACTGAGCATGGACTCCCTGGGTGAAGGAAGGAGGAGAAGCAAGAGGCATTTCTGACTGACCCTTGATTCTCAGAAACCCCTCCCCCGTTAGCCAATCTTCCTTTTACTCATCCTCCCCCTTTAAAAAAACTGATTGGCTTTTTCTGCACTGTTTAGATTTGCTGATCAATAGAGCAGTTATTTCTTTAATTTCCATTCCAAAAAGAATTTCCTAACAGAAGCAGAAGATATTAAGAAGAGATAGCAAGAATACACAGAAGAACTATACAAAAAAGATCTTCATGACACAGATAGTCACAATGGTGTGATCACTCACCAGGAGCCAAACATCCTGGAATGTGAAGTCAAGTGGGCCTTAGGAAGCATAACAATGAACAAAGCTAGTGGAGGTGTTGGAATTCCAGTTGAGCTATTTCAAATCCTAAAAGATGATGCTGTGAAAGTGCCACACTCAACATGCCAGCAAATTTGGAAAACTCAGCAGTGGCCACAGGACTGGAAAAGGTCAGTGTTCATTCCAATCCCAAAGAAAGGCAATGCCAAAGAATACTCAAACTACCGCACAATTGCACTCATCTCACATGCTAGTAAAGTAATGCTCAAAATTCTCCAAGCCAGGCTTCAGCAATATGTGAACTGTAAACTTCTAGGTGTTCAAGCTGGTTTTAGAAAAGGCAGAGGAACTAGTGATCAAATTGCCAACATCCGTTGGATTATTGGAAAAGCAAGAGAGTTCCAGAAAAATATCTATGTCTGGTTTGTTGAATATGCCAAAGCCTTTGACTGTGTGGAGCAGAACAAACTGTGGAAAATTCTTAAAGAGTTGGAAATACCAGGCCACCTGACCTGCCTCTTGAGAAATCTGTATGCAGGGCAGTTAGCAACAATTAGGACTGGACATAGAACAACAGACTATTTCCTAATCGGAAAAGGAGTGCGTCAAGGCAATATTGTCACCCTGTTTGTTTAACTTCTATGCAGAGTACATCATGACAAATGCTGGGCTGAATGAAGCACAAGTTGGAATCAAGATTGCTGGGAGAAATATCAATAACCTCAGATATGCAGATGACACCACTCTTATAGCAGAAAGTGAAGAAGAACTAAAGAGCCTCTTGGTGTAAGTGAGAGAAGAGAGTGAAAAAGTTGGCTTAAAGCTCAACATTCAGAAAACGAAGATCATGGCATCTGGTCCCATCACTTCATGGCAAATAGATGGGGAAACAATAGAAACAGTGGCAGACTTTATTTTTGGGGGGCTCCAAAATCACTGCAGATGGTGACTGCAGCCATGAAATTAAAAGATGCATACTCCTTGGAAGGAAAGTTATGACCAACCTACACAGCATATTTAAAAAACAGAGATATAACTTACCAACAAAGCTCTGTGTAGTCAAGGCTATAGTTTTTCCAGTAGTCAGGTATGGAGGTGAGAGTTGGACTATAAAGAAGGCTGAGCACCAAAAAACTGATGCTTTTGAACTGTGGTGTTGGAGGAGACTCTAGAGAGTCCCTTGGACTGCAAGGAGATCCAACCAGTCCATCCTAAAGGAGATAAGTCCTGGGTGTTCACTGGAAGGACTAATGTTGAAGCTGAAAATCCAATCCTTTGGGCACCTGATGCGAAGAGCTGACTCATTTGAAAAGACCCTGATGCTGGGAAAGATTGAGGGCAGGAGGAGAAAGGGACAACAGAGGATGAGATGGATGGCACCACCAACTCAATGGACATGAGTTTGGGTAAACTCTGGGACTTGCTGATGGACAGGGAGGCCTGGCGTGCTGTGGTCCAAGGGATCGCAAAGAGTCGGACATGACTGAGCAACTGAACTGAACTGAGAGCACTTATTTCTTTAATTTCCACAAAGAAGTGAAAAACCTATCCACCTGACTTGACTATGTTCTTTGATGATGCTCACTGGCTGACTTTACACATCCCTCCTAAGATGGATTTCTTCACCAAGACTATGACTAGCATGGCAGTGAGCACACATCCTACACTATGCTAGCAATCTCTGTATTTGAAATCACACCTAAACACATGTTCAATTCAGTTCAGTCATTCATCCATGTCCGATTCTTTGTAACCCCATGGGCTGCAGCACACCAGGCTTCCCTATCCATCACCAACTCCCAGAGCTTACTCAAACTCATGTCCACTGAGTTGGTGATGCCATCTGACCATCTCATCCTCTGTCGTTCCCTTCTCCTCCTGCCTTCAATCTTTCCCAGCATCAGAGTCTTTTCCAATGAGTCATTTCTTCATATCAGGTGGCCAAAATATTGGAGTTTCAGCTTCAGCATCAGTCCTTCCAAGGAATATTTAGGACTGATTTCCTTTAGGATGGGCTGATTGGATCTCCTTGCAGTCCAAAGGACTCTCAAGAGTCTTCTCCAATACCACAGTTCAAAAGCATCGATTCTTCGTGATTTGATAAAACTGCCATGAGGTACCACATTAGACTAGTCAGAAACACCATCATTAAAACGTCTAGACATAACAAATGCTAGAGAGGATATGGAGAAAAGGGAACCCTCCTACACTGTTGGTGGGAATGGAACTTGGTGCAGCCACTATGGAAAAAAGTATGACGGTTCCGCAGAAAACTAAAGATGGAATTGCCGTATGATCCAGCAATCCCACTCCTGGGCATAAACCCAGACAAAACTATAATTCAAGAAGATAAGTGCACCACTGTGTTCACAGCAACACTATTCACAGTAGTCAAAACATGGAAACAACCTAAATGTCCATCAACAGATGAATGGATACAGAAGATTTGGTACATATATATACAGGGAAATACTACTCAACTATACAAAAGGAAAAAATAATGACATTTGCAGCAACATGGATGCAATTAGAGATTATCATACTGAGTGCAGTGAGTCAGAAAGAGAAAGACAAATACTGTATGCTATCACTTACAAGTGGAATCTAAAATATGGCACAAATGAACCTGTCTTCAAAACCGAAACAGACTCACAGACACAGAGAGCAGATTTGTGGTTGCCAAAGGGGAAAGGGGAAAGGAAAAGCAATGGACAGGGAATTGGGGGCTGGTGGATGCACAGTATTACATTTAGAATGGATAAACAATACGTCCTCCTGTGCAGCACAGGGAACTATATCCAATCTCCTGGGGTAAACAATAGTGGAAAAGAATATAAAAAATAATGCATGTAAGTATAAGACTAAGTCACTTTGCTTTACAACACAGATCGGTACAACATTGTAAATCAGCTACACTTCAACAAAAATGTGTACATGTATATGGTGATTTGATGCTAGTGCGGGAACTCTAGATTCACATTTGTGCATCACACAGTGAGGTAAATACAGTAGAGTCAAAGCCTATATTGTAATCCTGGAATACGCGAGGTTTCCATGAGCTCACTCACTCTTGTATTTCTAGATTGACCTTCTGTCATTACCTGCCATTCCTCAACGTTTTCTCCTAACAGTGTAGTTTGATCATCAACTGTGAGGATGTGGCTTCCTGTTTTTCTGTTTCTGCAGATTTTCCTTTTTGCTAGAATGAACTACGCTCAGTGTCCCTATTTTTTTTTTTTTACATCTGCTTGAAATATATGCACCTTTTCATAATGACTACTAAAACTAGATAAGAGTATGCTGAGTATTATTTAGTACAAAGACAAAAAAAAAAAGGAGGTAGAAAATTTTTGAAAAGGAGTGGTAATGGGGTGTGTGTGTGCTAAGTCTCTTCAGTCATATCTGTCTCTTTGCAGCTTATGAATTATAGCCTGCCAGGCTCCTCTATCCGTAGGATTCTCCAGGCTAGAATACTGGAGTGGGTTGCCATGCCCTCCTCCAGGGGATCTTCCTGACCCAAGGATTGAACCCGAGTCTCTTTCGATTCCTTCATTGGTTCTTTACCACTAATGTCACCTAGGAAGTCTCCAGTAATGGGGTAGTAGTAGTAAATAGCCTACTAGGTATCAATCAGATTATCAGGTATTAAAATGGAAATTAAATGAATACAGTTAAATCAGTTAATTAAAGTGAATTTTACAAAGGCTTAGCAAAGTAGAGGTAAATAAAGAGACAGTGATCATGGATAAGAAGACTAAATCATAAAAAAATTTGTGAATTCTCCCCAAATTAGTATCTAAATACTATTGATATTATAACTTCAAAATTATTTTGCATGCAGATTAACAAACTAAATCTTATATAAAAGACAATATATCTCAGAATAGGCATTTTTTAAAGGAGAAAACAAGAGAGGCACTTGCCTTATCTATACCAAAACATATAAAAAGAGTTAATTGTAATTAAAACAGTGTGGAGTTAGACAAATGAATTAGTGGGATTTCAAACCCTAAAATGATGATGCTGTTAAAGTGTTGTACTCTGTATGCCATAAAATTGGAAAATTCAGCAGTGGCCACAGGACTGGAAAAGGTCAGTTTTCATTCCAATCCCAAAGAAAGGCAATGTCAAAGGATGCTCAGACTGCCGCACAGTTGCATTAATCGCACATGCTAGTAAAGTAATGCTCTAAATTCTCCAAACCAGGCTTCTACAGTATGTGAACCATGAACTTCCAGTTGCTCAAGCTGGATTTAGAAAAGGCAGAGGAACCAGAACAAATTGCCAACATCCACTGGATCATCGAAAAAGCAAGAGTTCCAGGAAAACATTTACTTCTGCTTTATTGACTATGCCAAAGCCTTTGACTGTTTGGAGCACAACAAACTATGGAAAATTCTTAAAGAGATGGAAATACCAGACCACCTGACCTGCCTCTTGAGAAATCTGTATGCAGGTAAGGAAGCAACAGTTAGAACTGGACATGGAACAACAGACTGGTTCCAAATTGGGAAAGGAGTGTGTCAAGGCAATATTGTCACCCTGCTTATTTAACTTATATGCAGAGTCCTTCATGAGAAATGCTGGGCTAGATGAAGCACAAGTTAGAATCAGGATTGCTGGGAGAAATATCAATAACCTCAGATATGCAAGTGACACCACCCTTATGGCAGAAAACAAGGAAGAACTAAAGAGCCTCTTGGTGTAAGTGAAAGAGGAGAGTGAAAAAGTTGTTTAAAGCTCAACATTCAGAAAACTAAAATCATCCCATCACTTCATGGCAAATAAACGGGGAAACAATTGAAACAGTGAGAGACTTTATTTTTTGGGGTTTTGAAATCACTGCAGATGGTGACTGCAGTCATGTTTTGGATTTTTGGCCATTAGGGCATGGGGGATCTTAGTTCTCCAACCAGAGATTGAACCACATCCCTGTGTTAGAAGGCGAAGTGTTTACCACTGAAATTCTCGGGAAAACTCTATATTTTACATTTTAAAAACTCCTTAATTTAAATAAGAGAAAAAGTGCCAGGTATATAAACAGTCAATGTATAGAAAAAACAGTACAGATGGGTTACTCTATGTAAAGACAAATGTTTTACTTTATTAATAATCAAGAGAAATGCAAAAGTTAAGTGCTACTTTTTAACCACCAATTGGGCAAGCTTTAAATATTTGCCAAGTGCATATTTGGACCAATGTGTGGGAAATAAACACATCCAGCACAGCTGAGAGCCACGTAGATTCATCTATTACTATTTAAAATGCTCGTAAGCTTTGAGCTACCAGTATGCTTCTCAGTAGACATCAGAGAAATGAGCATAAGGAAGCCTCTGCAGGGACTTCCCTGGTGGTCCAGTGGCAAACACTGTGTTCCCAATGCCAGGGGCATGAGTTCGATCCCTGGTCAGGGAACTAGATCCCACGTGCCATAACTAAGACCCTGTTTGCTGCTACCAAGATCCTGCATGCTGCAACAGCATCCCATGTCCCGAAACTTAAGACTTGGTGGAGCCAAAAAAAAAAAGTTAAAAAAAAGAAGCCTCTGCAAAGTTATTCACTGAACTGTTTGAATGACTGAGAAATGGCTTTGGTTTTATCAGTAGGGGAGTGTCTAAACAGAAAGAAATTGTAGAGTAATGTAGACATGTAATTACAGCTATGATATAGTCGATGAAAAGAGTACATTTAGGAATAAATAATCTATAATCTTTGTTGAAAATGAATGTATATTCTCTATGATTTTTTATTTGTATGCAAATGTATAGAAAAAAAATTTGGAAGGATTCACACCAAACTGGTAACAGTGGCTGTTTTAGTGTACGTACCATGGATTGGAAAGGTATATATATGGTCAAGAGGGATTTCAGCTTCATCAGATGTTAGCAGAACCCTGATTTTTGTAACAGAAAATGTTACGACCTCTCTTATTTATCAGTGGGCCCACTGTTTAATTTGGGGAGTGCTCAATGCACCTGTGAGAGAGATGCATCATGTTGTATTCACTGGAATATTTAGTATTTGATACACGAAATAATAGAGTCTTCCCAGGTGACTCAGTGGTTAAGAATCCACCTGCAATGCAGGAGACTCCGGTTCGATCCCTGGGTCTGGAAGATCGCCTGGAGGAGAACGTTGTGACCCACTCCAGTATTCTTCCCTGGAGAATCCCATAGACAGAGGAGCCTAGCAAGCTACAGTCCATAGGGTCACAGAGTCGGACACAACTGAAGTGACTGAGCTCGCATGAACACAAAATAGTATCATGTGAAATGTATATGTTCATATATGTATATTCATGAATCACAGCACGCCAGGCCTCCCTGTCAATCGCCAACTCCCAGAGTTCACTCAGATTCACGTCCATCGAGTCAGTGATGCCATCCAGCCATCTCATCCTCTGTTCCCTTCTCCTCCTGCCCCCAATCCCTCCCAGCATCAGTTTCCATGTCCAGTTCTAACTGTTGCTTCCTGACCTGCATATAGGTTTCTCAAGAGGCAGGTCAGGTGGTCTGGTATTCCCATCTCTTTCAGAATTTTCCACAGTTTATTGTGATCCACATAGTCAAAGCCTTTGGCATATATGGTGCTAAAGATGCTGAATTATGACAGTCTCAAATAACTTAAGTTTTAATAGTGGGCTGATCACAGACAAGGGCCCTACAAGGTCCAGAGTAAATTGATATACATGAGGTGAGAATAGCCCCTTCCTTATTTCTTTTGTTGAGTTTTACAACTGACTTGCTGAAGGTTAAAAACTTGGAAATGAAAATATTTTTCTGTGCCTTGATTTATCATAAACATCAGTGACTTCTTCATCTTTATGTCGACAGTTCAGTTCAGTTCAGTCACTCAGTCATGTCTGACTCTTTGTGACCCCATGGACTGCAGCACACCAGGCTTCCCTGTCCATCACCAACTCCCAAAGTTTACTCAAACTCATGTCCATTGAGTTGGTGATGCCATCCAGCCATCTCATCCTCTGTTGTCCCCTTCTTCTCCCACCTTCAATCTTTCCCAGCATCAGGGTCTTTTCCAATGAGTCAGTTCTTCACATCAGGTGGCCAGAGTATTGGAGTTTCAGCTTCAACATCAGTCCTTCCAATGAATACCCAGAACTGATCTCCTTTAGGATGGACTGGTTGGATCTCCTTGCAGTCCAAGGGACTCTCTAGAGTCTTCTCCAACACCACAGTTCAAAAGCATCAGTTCTTTGGTACTCAGCTTTCCTTATAGTCCAACTCTCACATCCATACATGATGACTGGAAAAACCATAGCCTTGACTACACAGACCTTTGTTGGCAAAGTAATGTCTTTGTTTTCTAATATGCTGTCTAGGTTGAACATAACTTTTCCTCCAAGAGCATGTTGCTAGTAGCTTGTTTCTATTGTATTCTTTCTTTTTCCATCTCACTTTGCTTGGGCTTTAATATATAGCACTTAGGAGTAGATGGTATATAGAAAGAACATGAACTTTGGTATTAGGGAGACTGAACTTCAAAGCCTAGCTCTGCCCCTTAGTAGTTTATGTGTGTGACCTTGGGAAAATGTCTTAACCTCTTCATTTCATAATGACCTGTATTGAGAGGACTTTATGATAATTAGAGAAAATTCTTTGCATGCAACTCATGTATCACAAACACACATATATGTAACCTAGATATATATATGTAAACACATGTGTATCTTAAGTGTTATGAGACCTGAAATCTAAAGCTTATACATGAATGTGCTTATGAATTCATTTTCAAAATAAAACACTTTGATGTAATAGCAATTTTTTTCCTTTTCTAAAAACAAAGAATTCCTTTTTTTAATCTTAAAATCTCCAGCTTCCTTTTAAAATTTTTGAACCAGATCAAGGGCTTGGAAATCAAATAAATGACAAGAAAACACAATGCACAGATCTACTCTGGGGGGAGCCGCAACCACCTTTGCATCCAAATGTTTGCAATTTTTCAGCCTTGCTTCATCTGTAAGTGATTCCCTTTCAGAGACCAGGAAGAGAGAAGTTAAAGGTCAAGGGAATCCAGTTCACTAAGGTAGTTTGTAACAATCAGTAGAACACAGAAAGCTGAGTGAAGTCGATGGTCTTCCTGTCCTGGCTACATGCACCATATGGAAATCAAAAGGCTCTGGGAGGGTGTAGGGAAGAAGCCAAAGAAAAATAAATTCAGTTTGAAATTGTAATGAGGAAGAGGAAAATGTAAGGCTGACAAATACCAATAATAATTTGCATCTGCCCCCAACTCAATGTTTTGAACCTTCCAACTATTTAAGCAAGGCTGTTTTTATGCCAGTTTTCTAATGCTCTTTATTTATTTTTTTACTAAAGACCTCATTGATGTGAACATTCACCCATCAGGGATAATTTGTGGCAATCCTGGCAGCTTCATTTGCCTGAGTAACCCCACATCAAGGTTATGTTACTGTGCTGAGTTTATGAGACCACACTAGTGAGAAGGGGAAGGCTGTGGTGGGCTGTGTGCATGAAAATGGCAAAGTCCTAGCAGTCCTGAAAATCTGTGTATTTTATATATATATATATGTATATGTATGTATATATATATATATATATGTATGTATATATATATACACACACATAGTTGTTCGATCGTTCAGTCATGTCCGACTCTTTGCAACCCCATGGACTGCACCACGCCAGGCTTCCCTGTCCTTCACTGTCTCCCGAAGTTTGCTCAAACTCACATCCACTGAGTCAGTGATGCTATCCAACCATCTCATTCACTGTTGCCCTCTTCTCCTGACCTCAGTCTTTCCCAGCATCAGAGTCTTTTCCAGTGAATTGGTTCTCTCATCAGGTGGCCAAAGGATTTAAGCTGCTATTTCAGCATCAGTCCTTCCAATGGCTATTCAAAGTTGATATCCTTTAGGATTGACTGGTTTGATCTCCTTACAGTCCAAGGGACTCTCAAGAGTTTTCTTCAGCACTCCAGTTTGAAAGCATCAAGTCTTTGATGCTCAGCCTCCTTTATGGTCCAAGTCTCACGTTTTTACATGATTACTGGAAAAAACATAGCTTTGACTGTATGGACCTTTGTCAGCAAAGTGATGTCTCTGATTTTTAATATGCTGTCTAGATTTGTCATAGCTTTTCTTCTAAGGAGCAAGTGTCCTTTAATTTCATGGCTGCAGTCACTATCTGCAGTGATTTTGAAGCCCAAGAGAATAAAATCTGTCACTGTTTCCATTACACACACACACAGACACAGACACACATACTTACATGAAATACAGTATATTGTATATATTAGATGTAAACATGAAATAAAATAATCTTTAAAGTATTGTTAAATTTTCCAGGGCAAATATTCCTTTTCCAAAATGCACCTTCCATAACACAGAAATGAGACGTAAGAGTCAAGAACAATATATTTCATTCATTCATTTAGTGATTTTTGAGTACATACTAGGAAAGTAACATGTTGTACTAGAGAAGTAACACTGAACAAGCAGGGACTTCACACAGCTGATACTTTAGCAGAGAAAGGTGGAAATAGTAAGAATGATAATAATAGAAATAACAATGTTAATAATAATAATGAATTATAATCAACATTTTAGAATTGTCCCCAGGGTACCTAAATCCATCTAACAGGGCAAGAATAGAAGGCTTTGTTGAGAAAAAATTGTTAAACAATTTTTTTTTTGCTTTGAAAACTTGCGAATAGCCAAAGAATATGATCAAATTTGTGCTTTGTAAGAGCCTCCCGTGGAGAATGAATTGGATTTGGGGGTGCAGTCACACAGGATGAAGGTAAAACTTTTCCCAGTTCTTTGGGAGGAGTCTTCTAGAAGATCTGATCCTTTCAAACAGGTGAAAACACATTAGGGAACTGGGAAATCCATCCCAGGACTGGATTCACATGTGTCAGCCTGCATGTGAGCATGTGAGAAGCAGGATGGTCATCAGGCCTGGTTCATCCTGGGCCTGGGGAGAGACATTGGTTCACTGGTAGGCAGGTCGATGGAGGAGGCCCTCCTTTCTGGGTGCCAAGTGGGCAAGGGCCCATGTTCCCCTTGTGTTCTCCTCCCTGCAGGCAGGGTACCTTTCCCAACTTGCCCATGTTTTGACTTGTGATCAGTTTAGACCATCTTATTCCATAGGAGATATTGCTATTCTGTTGTCTTGGCTCGTGACTTCTAATTCTCTGAGCAGGTCTGCACTGTATTTTCACGGCTGTAGAAATTTTCCTTTCTAAAATCGACTTTCTAAATGAAGCCTCAAGAGTTATAAGATATGGACAAACTGCAATATAGCTCAGAAAATCTTGAGAGTTATTTAAAATAAAAATCAAAACAAAACCCCCCCTTTTTTTTATTGAGTCAGAAGCCTAGAAGTTAATAAGTAAAATAATCTCATTAGTTATTCTCACCCCACCCGTAATTTCAAATCCACATGTATCTTGTAAATTCTGTGTTATGTTGTCATTGAGCCTGATTAGACAACATAGGTTAGCTGCAGATGAACTGCTGCAATGCAGGTGGGTGATACATCTTCTTGGGACCAAAGCATATGCATGACCAGACAGCTGTTGCATGACTTCATGCCTAATCCTCGGCATGTGGATTGTGAACAAAAAAAAAAAAAAACATAGAGGTAGCAGAAGGCCACTTCATCCCAGGAATATCTGAATCCTTCCAGCAAGAAGCTATCATTGAGCAAAATGAGTCACTGCTAGTCTTAAAATTGAACAGAATTTAAATATTCTGAAATTCAACTCTCAACGATAAGCCAGACTTAGGACTCATCGCTGAGAGTGTACTAAGTGCTTGAACGGTTCTTGCTTTGCTGTAGAGCGTTTGATGATCTCTAATACTCAGAATCACAAAGAATTACACTCTAAGTAGTCACAGATGTCCATGGAGAGGATGGTTTCTCATGCATACTGATACAGTTACGTTTGACTGTTTCATTTTCCTTTTGGCATGATATATACCATAGTAATCAAAATCCAAGCTCTAATTTTACTTGCTGTGTTTCCACATTTATTTTGTTGATGACTGATACATGATTTATGAACATGTGCACTTCTGTCTACATGTATGTGCTAGTATTTCCCTTCTTTAAAATTTGAGTGTTAATTTCTTTAGTAAAAGAGTGATTTTTAGCTGACTTGCATTCCACATATTTAGGGTAAAGTTTATTCCCTTTGATAATCATTTGCAGTTCCAGAAGTAAGTTATGAAGTTTTTATGGAATAACATTTGAAATTATGAAAGTTTTGAAAATTCAATCCTTGGTAAGAATCTTTATCTTATATAGACTGAATAATTTTATTAAAAGCAGACTTCTACTTGAATCTGTAAATCTGTCTTATCATCTTCATATCTTAATTGACTTATTATTCCATGAAAAACTATCAGATTTCACTGTAATATTTTGTCTTCAGTAGTCATAATTTGGGGCTTACCAGGTGACTCTAGCTTCCCAGGTAGCACTAGTGGTAAAGAACCTGCAGGCCCATGTAGGGGACATAAGAGATGTGGGTTCGATCTGTGGGTTGGGAAGGTCCCCTGAAGGAGGGCATGGGAACCCACTCCAGTATTCTTGCCTCGAGAGTTCCATGGACAGAGGAGCCTGGTGGGCTACAGTCCATGTTGCAAAGAATTGGACATGACTAAGATGACTTAGCATGCACACACACAGTTATAATTTGGAGTTGTAATAGTAAATGTAGTATATAGATTTTTTGACATGATCCTCAGTATTTTTAGACGGTGCAAAAGATGCCTTTGGAAACATAAGTGCATATCATTTTTAAAACGTATAAAAGCATTTGTAAAATGTACAAGGGACACATTGAAAGCAATGCTACAGCAAATCCTTTTGCAAGCTAAAGAATATTCATACCATGAATACTGACCACCTTTTGTATTTGTTTTATCTTTCTGGATTCTTCTAC
The DNA here is from genome assembly GCA_006410635.1 of Cephalophus harveyi. NCBI lineage: Eukaryota > Metazoa > Chordata > Mammalia > Artiodactyla > Bovidae > Cephalophus > Cephalophus harveyi. The sequence goes on along the minus strand of SJYT01085158.1, from coordinate 488,856 downwards.
TTTAGGATATTCCTGAACAGGGTTGTTTTTCTCTGTGAAAGGATTAAAGATAAAAGACTGTCCTCTCTCCAATCTAATTTCTTCAGTAGCATCTTTTCCTCACTTCAACATCTGGTAAAGCAGCCTGCAGACAAGAAAGAATCTCCTGCAGGGAATGCAATTTTTGGCCTTCTTTGTTAAGGGGATTTGAAATAAAGCCAGGCCTGGTTATGAGCCACCCATCCATTTTAATATAGCCTTTGCCGATTTCGCTTGGAGTAATCCTTACAATCATTCGTAAAGGAATTGCAATCTGCTGTGCTCTGTGGTTTCTGAGAGTCATTTCTCTGTCTTCTACACTCTTCCCTTACGACGATTTTCTCTGAGCCAGCCTGTCTAGCCCAGTCCTGCGTATAAATAGATCCAAGTTCGGATTTCTTGAGCACTAATGCCCTGCTATTGCTGGGTTATGTGAAACCCTTTCTTATGTTGAACACAAGAAGCCCATGATTATTGGTACCACAGATTCTCACATTCTTAATCAGTTCCACCTGGCCAATAAACAGTAAAACCAGGACAGCTTCTCTTCTGTGTGGGTTTCCTACTTTATGGGCAATAAAACTGTCCTCAGTGTGATTTAGGAATCCCTTTGATGCCTGCTAGTTTACTGTATTGGTATTTCAGGAGTGTTGGCCGTCACTGGTGAGACTGCACTACTGGCATCTCAGAACTGTGGCAGTGAGCTCACTCAGCTAAATAGTGGGGGAAACACAGCTGGTAACACATTTTCTTTTACTGAGATCCATCAGAGAAAAATTTAGAAATGGTCTTGTTGAAACAAGCAAGGTCAAGGGTGGTTAGATTTCTTTCAAACATAGAGAAAAGAAATAAAGAAGAGGGGATGGGGAGAGAGAGTGGGGATGAAGAAAAGGGACAAAGAAGCTGGAATGTAATTTTATGAGCCCCGTGAAAATTCCAATTTTTTTTTTTTTTTTTTTTTGGCAATGATACTTTGTTAAAATCATGGCTGGAAATCAAACTCCTTGTGTGCAAGTTAAAGAAATAAAACTGGACTAATTATTAGCATTTCTGTATTGAATTGGCTAGTAAGTAAAAGTGCTGTCTGCAAAGTTCAGGAAAGAGAGGAGTATTAGGAACATTCTTTCTCAGTCCCTTTCCAGCTCCAAGTTTGAGGTCTTTTTATTTTCAGTGCATGGTTTTGGTAATATGTTGATGTTTCATGGGGGGTTGGTTTTGTTTATGTTTTTATTTTTTCTGACCAATTTGTTAGGATCTTTGAAGTGGGAAAATTAAATGGTGCAAGAGGTTAGCGCCTATCAGATCAAAAGAGACAAGAAACGGGGGCGTCTGGAAACAGTGAATGCTTTGCAGCTTTCAGAGCTCTCACTTGTTGGCACTATTTATTTTGAACTATTTCTTTTAACCATGCTAACCATTAACTTAAAAATTGGAACTCATTTGGACTTTGAAATAGTTTTTTTTACATAGTGCCCTTCTTTGTATTAGCATTACATACCCTTGTCTTTAATTATTTGGGTCACTGCTTGAATGAAATAAATGTCATCAGCCTTATCATTACTATCATCATCACGTTTTAAAGATAAGTAATATTAATTGGCTACCGTTTAAAGAGTTTAGGAGAAAGTTCTGTAATATATAAGAGAGAACTCTTCTGAGTGCCTAGTGCCCGAGAGTTACTTATCACATACATGATAATTATTGGCAACACACTCCATGGGGTCGCTGAGTCGGACACGACTGAGCGACTTCACTTTCACTTTTCACTTTCATGCATTGGAAAAGGAAATGGCAACCCACTCCAGTATTCTTGCCTGGAGAATCCCAGGAACGGGGGAGCCTGGCGGGCTGCCGTCTATGGGGTCGCACAGAATCGGACACGACTGAAGCGATTTAGCAGCAGCAGCAGCAGTGTATGCTTTTAAAGATTTTTTTTTGATGTGGGCCATTTTTAAACTCTTTATTGAGTTTATTACAATATTGCTTCTGTTTCATATTTTGATTTTCTGACTGCAAGGCATCTGGGATCTTATCTCCCCGACCAGGGATCCAACCTGTGCCCCCTGATTGGAAGACACAGTCTTAACCTCTGGGCCACCAGGGAAGTCCCATCTGTATATAAAGATCCACAGTTTCTCCTGAAGTATCCTCCCCCCAAATCAGTTAATGTACCTTAATGAATATTTTTAAAATATTGCTATAGTTTTCTAAAACTCTCACTGTAAAGATTTATTGATCTATATTGCAGATGGTGAAATAAGCAGAGACAGTGTAGTGTGTTAACAATGAGCAGGATGTGTGTGTGTGTGTGTGTGTGTGTGTGTGTATGAATGTGTTTAAGACTATTTAACAAACATGTACTGAGCACCTATTATTCAGGTGTTGGGTACTGTAATAAGTGCCAGAACTATAAAAATAAATAAGACCTAGTCCCTATTCTTGAGAATTATATAGTATGATGGGGTGACAGATTTTCAAATAAATAATTATAATTGAAAGTGGTAGTACTAAAATAGAGGCTGACTTTGCCTGAGGGAATTGAGGAAGCCTCTCCAAAGAGGTGCCTCTTGAACTGGGTTTTGAGTGACAAATCTGGGTTTGGGAAGAGAAAGACAGAGAAGAATATTTTGAAAGGAGAAGTCTGAAAAGGCATCAAGAAGTCAAGTACATGATCTGTCTGGAAAGAGCTGGAGTATGGAAAAAAGGGACAAGAATTAAGCATTGAAAGTTCTTTTCCTGCTTAAGTTTTACTTATTAGTTGCTCTGACAAAAAGTTTATGAGGGAGCAGGTTGACGCTTGTGAGCAACATTCCACAAATGTAGATAATTGGAAATATTATAGAATAAGAGTGAAAAATACAGCAATTTGAAACCAAAATGATAGAGTTTCTAGCCAGTACTTCATGAACACATATCAAATTCTTTCAGGATTATTATAAGTGCTTTTATTAGTTCTTCATGCATTCATTAATAATTCATATTTAACCTTTTAAAATGTATTTGAAACAATTAAGATTTTGATAGCTTTATATATTTGACCAAAGTTAACAAAGTAATTTCTTACACTTATATAAAGTCAACATTTCTAGTTGACTTTAGGGGAGAAAACAATTTAAGCATTGAAAAAATTGGATTTCAGTAAATCCTAAGTGTGAAGGGAAACAACTTTGTTTTATCTTGGGTTTTGTCTACATGAGTTAATATGTGTAATATTTTGTGTCATGTGTTTCCCATGGAAAAAGATTTACTCAAATAGTAATGAGTTATGTCATCCTAACTGAAACTTGATGAGCAAGAGATGCTCAGTTAACTTGCTCCTTGCAGCAAGCCCACCTCTTTCACACTTGGGGCAGCTAAAGAAGTGACATGGCAAAATATCATTTGAAATGCTTACATTTCTAAACTTAAAATAACATAGAGTAAGACTTTGGTTTAGGAAGTGATGTGGGAAACCACTGAGGAATACCTTACTGGACTATAACAAGTTTTTTTTTTTTTGCCTGTGTAATTACAATTTCCTAAGGAAAATTTAAATATTTTAGCCTGTATTATATTATAGAAAATTGCTTATTTAAAAAAAACAGGAAATTATTTAACCTTTAAAAATAAGGAAATCTTATACACTATAAAACAGATGAACCTTGAGGATGTTATACTACATGAAATAAGGTGGTCATGAAAAACCAATATTGCATGATTCCATCTATATGAGTTACCTAAAGTAGTCAAACTCATAAACAGAAAGTAGAATGGTGGTTGCTAGACATTGGGGGGAAGCTGAAAATTGTTGTTCAGTAGTATAGAACTACTATTCTATAGTAGTATAGAATTTCAGTTTGACAAGATGCAAAATTCTAATGATGCTGTGAATATATTAATAGTTTACTGTACTATATACTTAAAAATGGGGAAGATGGTAAATTTTATGTCCATATGTTGTTTACTATGATTTAAAAAAAGAACAAAGCAACCAAAGGTATTCATTCTACATGAAGATTCTCATTAAAAACCATACATTTCATGATACATCTGTTTAAATCTTTGTAACATAATATGAACATATTTTTGAGACTGGGCACATACATTTTTAAATCAATTAAAATAACTGAAGATACAATGTGTAGGGTTGTATAGGATATGAAACTGTCTGCTTTAATTGATGTTTCATTCTACAGGTGAGTTTTTTGCTACTTGTAGATGTTATTCTTCGATAAAGGCGATGTTTCATGCCTGTGAGCAGAAACCATTTCCTTTCCCTGAAATCACACTTCATTGTTTCTTTGTTTACTTCATACACAAGAAAGGCTTGTCCTGCCTCCTTTGCGTTGCTGCCGATGGTGTGAAAAATCCTTGAGTGAGGAACTATTAATATAACAATATACCAAATATTGTTATACCTAAATAGACTATTGCAGGGCACAAACAGAATCTTGTGTGCACCAGGACCCAGGAAAAAGGGGCAGTGACCCCACAAGAAACTGACCCAGACTTGCCCTCAGGAGTCTCCAACTGAGGTGTAGGGGCACTGAGTATAGCAGTACATGCATGAGATCTTATCTTCATTACCTCCACAATAGTTTCAGTTCAGTTCAGTCGCTCAGTCGTGTCCGACTCTTTGTGACCCCATGAATCGCAGCACACCAGGCCTCCCTGTCCATCACCAACTCCCGGAGTTCACTCATACTCACGTCCATCAAGTCAGTGATGCCATCCAGCCATCTCATCCTCTGTCGACCTTTCTCCTCCTACCCCCAATCCTTTCCAGCATCAGAGTCTTTTCCAATGAGTCAACTCTTCGGATGAGGTGGCCAAAGTACTGGAATTTCAGCTTTAGCATCATTCCTTCCAAAGAACACCCAGGGCTGATCTCCTTTAGAATGGACTCGTTGGATCTCCTTACAGTCCAAGTGACTCTCAAGAGTCTTCTCTAACATCACAGTTCAAAAACATCAATTCTTCGGCACTCAGCCTTCTTCACAGTCCAACTCTCACATCCATACATGACAACTGGAAAAACCATAGCCTTGACTAGACGGACCATTGTTGGCAGAGTTATGTCTCTGCTTTTGAATACGCTATCTAGGTTGGTCATAACTTTTCTTCCAAGAAGTAAGCGTCTTCTAATTTCATGGCTGCAGTCACCATCTGCAGTGATTTTGGAGCCCCAGAAAATAAAGTCTGACATGTTTCCACTGTTTCCCCATCTATTTCCCATGAAGTGATGGGACCAGATGCCATGATCTTCATTTTCTGAATGTTGAGTTTTAAGCCCACTTTTTCACTTTCTTGTGTTGTTGGAAGAGGGTGTTTGCTATGACCAGTGCAGTGGCCACAGGACTGGAAAAGGTCAGTTTTCATTCCAATCCCAAAGAAAGGCAATGCCAAAGAATCCTCAAACTACTGCACAATTGCACTCATCTCACATACTAGTAAAGTAAATGCTCAAAATTCTCGAAGCCAGGCTTCAACAGTACATTAACCATGAACTTCCAGGTGTTCAAGCCGGTTTTAGGGAAGGCAGAGGAACCAGAGATCGAATTGACAACTTCTGCTGGATCATCGAAAAAGGAAGAGAGTTCCAGAAAAACATCTATTTCTGCTTTATTGACTCTGCCAAAGCCTTTGACTGTGTGGATCACAACACACTGTGGAAAATTCTGAAAGAGATGGGAATACCAGACCACCTGATCTGCCTCTTGAGAAATCTGTATGCAGGTCAGGAAGCAACAGTTATAACTGTACATGGAACACCAGACTGGTTCCAAATCAGGAAAGAAATAGGTCAAGGCTGTATATTGTCATCCTGCTTATTTCACTTATATGCAGAGTACCTCATGAGAAATGCTGGGCTGGATGAGCACAAGTTCGAATCAAGATTGCTGGGAGAAATATCAATAGCCTCAGATGTGCAGATACCACCCTTATGGCAGAAAGTGAAGAAGAAATAAAGAGCCTCTTGATGAAAGAGAAAGAGGAGAGTGAAAAAGTTTGGTTAAAGCTCAACATTCAGAAAACGAAGATCATGGCATCTGGTCCCATCACTTCAAGGCAAATAGATGGGGAAACAGTGGAAACAGTGGCTGACTTTATTGTTGGGGGCTCCCAAATCACTTCAGGTGTGACTACAGCCATGAAATTAAAAGATGCTTGCTCCTTGGAACAAAAGTTATTACCAACCTAGACAGCGTGTTAAAAAGCAGAGACATTACTTTGCCAACAAAGTCTGTCTAGTCAAGGCTATGGTTTTCCAGTAGTCATGTATAATGTGAGAGTTGGACTGTAAAGAAAGCTGAGCACTGAAGACTTGATGCTTTGAACTGTGATTTTGGAGGAGACTTTGAGAGTCCCTTGGACTGCAAGGAGATCCAACTGGTCCATCCTCAAGGAGATTAGTCCTGAATATTCATTGGAAGGACTGATGCTGAAGCTGAAACTCCAAGACTTTGGCTACCTGATGTGAAGAACTGACTCATTGGAAAAGACCCTGATGCTAGGAAAGATATAAGGCAGGGGGAAAAGTGGATGACAGAGGATGAGATGGTTGGATGGCATCATGGACTCAATGAACATGAGTTTGAATAAACTCCGGGAGTTAGTGATGGACAGGGAGGCCTGGCACGCTGCAGTCCATGGGGTCACAAAGAGTTGGACATGACTGAGCAACTGATCTGAACTGAACTGATACCTAATATAATGACCCTGGGAGTTTGAGAAGCTCTGGGGCTGTTCTTGAGCAGTACTTCTTACTGAAGGATTTTAGTCTGAGCCAGGAGGAACTGGGTGGACAGATGGTGATGAGACCATCCTGAAACACATTTCCTATTTTCGTTTGTTTCAGTTCAGACATTGGGCTAGTTGCAACTAGGGTTGTAGTTGTGATTATATTTCCTGAGTCGTGGGATTTTCTAAGCCTCTGATAGCATCCCTCGGGTATGTGGAGGCGATGACCCGCTGCTGGAGTTATCAGTCATCCATTTCTAAGACTATTAGATTATCTAGATTTTCTGGTTAACCTCAGATATGAATATTACCAAAGCAGATAGAAACCTCACCTTCCATTTGTTGATGTATCCACTAGCAAATCATTAAGAATTTTCACAGGAGTTTTAGTAAGGTTACTGCTCTCTGCTTCTCTTCTTCCTCCTGTCATTTCACTTATCATCTTTTAACATATTGTATAATTTACTTATTTATTATGTTTTTAATCTGTGTTCCCTCCACCCGTCTCCAGAAAAGCAGAGATTTTCTGTCGCTTTTGTTCCTTGATGCATCCCACACATCTAGAACGGTGCCTGGCCTGAGTAGATATCCTCTAAATATTTTTGAAATGAGATAGTCACAGATTTAAACCTCAAAAAGATTAAATAATGTATCCTTTCCTTTGATTACAAATACATACACCAGTGACGTCCAGATCTCTGCCTCTCTTTACCTCTCGTTAGAACTCCGTCTCGATCTTTAGGCTCTTGTAAACAATTACAGAGCTTCCCAGGTGGTACAGTGATAAAGAGTGCCTGCCAATCCAGGAGATGCAGGAGATGACTGATTCAGACATGACTGAGCACACGCACGCGTGCACACACACACACACACACACACACACACACACACAGCCAGTTGTTAAGCATTTCTGAAACTATTCTTTTAAGTGGTTGCTTATGTACATGCTCAGTCGCGTAGTTGTATCTGACTCTTTGCAACCCCAAGGGGCTGTAGTGTGCCAAGCTCCTCTGTCCATGGGATTTCTCAAGCAAGGATACTGGAATGCATTGCTGTTTCCTACTCCAGGGGATCTTTCCGACTCAGGGATTGAACCCGAGTTTCTTGCATTAGCAGGTGGATTCTTTACCACTGTGTCACCTGGGAAGCACATAACAATTGACTGGTACTCTAGAATTCAAACGTAGGGTTGTATACTTAAGAGCAAGATCATGCTATCACACAGCCATGGTTCAGTTGAAGCCTAGTCATTGTGTAACTTTGGCTAAGTTGTTTAAATTCTCTTAAACTTAGTTCCTGCATCAGTAAAAGTGCTACCATTGGGATGTAGCTGAATTATTGGGATGTCATGAAGTTTAAATGATCTTATTTTGCACACTTTAAGCTCTCAATGAGTGGTAGCTGCAATGAGAAGGAATAATTATTCTGGTAGTTAGAATTCCTTTATCACCACATTTCTGAAAGTACTTTAGTACATACATTTTAGTATGACCAATATTACCCTATGGAAAATCAGTATAGCATTCATTTTTCTCATATTTCCCACTAGCAATATCAGGAAGGAATGGTCCAGAATAAAAATATTACTCTTTATATGAATCAAGGTTCAGCTGGCCATTTCTTGCAAGTCATTAAGTGACTCACTTGAGAAAATCCCATTAACTATGATTTCTGCTGGAAGAGATGGAAAAGGTAGAGCATTTTCTTTTTCTACCATTTTTACATTTAAGGCAAATTCTTAAACGCATTCACATTTCTTGAGTAGAATTCATGGTAAATAACCAATTTCCTGACACATAGTTTTGATCATTTTAATCTCCCTGATTTGTTTTCAGAGTTAATTCTGAAGGCTTTACCTTCACTGGTGGGACCAGAGTGTGAAGACTCTGAGTGCTTTGTGAGTTGATATAAAAGTTCTAGGCTGCAAGCTGCTGACTACTATTCATCTGTCTCTTAAGGAACCAGTAAGAACTCAAGTAAGAACTCTGGTAAGAACTAGTCAGAGGGTGTATGGAAGTGACTCCTTTGGTGTTATCAGTAGCTGCTATGTGATTCTGGGCAAATCATTTCCCCTTTTTGAATTGTATGAAGTTTAATGTCCATTTAAAAAGTATGTATTTATTATTATTATATTTTTGCCTGTCCTGTGTCTTCATTGCCTCACGGCTTTTCTCTAGTTGCAGCGAGCGGGGACTACTCAGTAGTTCCGATGCCTGGGCTTCTGGTTGCAGAGCCTCTCTCGTTGTGGAGCTTCTCTGATGGGCACAGGCTCTAGGGTGGGCGGGCTTCAGTAGTTGTCTCCTGAGGGCCCAGTAGTTGTGGTTTCCAGGCTTTAGAGCACAGGTTCAATATACCTGTGGTGCTCTGTGGCATGTGGGATCTTCCCGGATCAGGAATAGGACCCTTGTCTCCTGCATCGGCAGGCTGATTCTTTACCACTGAGCCACCAGGGAAGCCCTAATGTCCTTTTAAAGTAAAAATGCTGTCCTATGAAGGTAGTGTTACTGCCTTTTTGAAAACTGAATTCTTTCACAATGATAATCTTGTATATGCAGGGACTTTGATTCTAAACAGTCTGGCAAAATGCATAATTTGATAAGCCCTTATTTACACATAAGTAAGATAAAAGATCTTCCCTGATAGCTCAGTTGGTAAAGAATCTGCCTGCAATGCAGGAGACTCTGGTTCCATTCCTGGGTCAGGAAGATCCATTGGAGAAAGGATAGGCTACCCACTCCAATATTCTTGAGTTTCCTTGTGACTCAGCTGGTAAAGACTTGGTCGCAATGCGGGAGACCTGGGTTCGATCCCTGGGTTGGGAAGATCCCCTGGAGAAGGGAGGGGCTACCCACTCCAGTATTCTGGTCTGGAGAATTCCATGGACTGTATAGTCCATGAGGTCACAAAGAGTTGGACTTGACTGGGGAACTTTCACTTTCAAGGTAAAAGGTCAGTGGAGTTTTTTAAATTTCAGTGACTTTTGATAAACTCCCCAAATTAAGAAGGAGGTAGCCAGGGAACCATTTAATAAAAGTTGAGAAAAATTAGATCATGTGATGGCATTTTCTCCACACTGTCCCCTTTGGCAGAATCTGATGTATTATGATCCTGGCTTCACTTTGTTCTTTCTCAATTGTCCACTGTTTCAGGTTCATTCTGTTAATTAGGTATAACAGGCATGTGAATTAGGCCCTGAGTTTTTTTAAGGCCCTTTGAAAATATGTCAGGAACCCTGGAAACAAATGAGATTCTACAAAATCTTGAAAAAGAAAACCATAAAACTAACATTGATAAATGTTTAATTAAATGTCTGTAGAACATAATAAGTTGGCCTCATTAATTGTTAAAATTAGTGTTCATAAAATTTTCATGTTTGGAAACTATCTGCAGTTTAGATTTCCCTTTTTAAAAAGAATTCCTGAATATGCAAGTTGCTTATAAAAATATAACAAATCATAAATTCACTGAAATGCTTAGCCAAAGAATTTCAGAAGCAAAACTGTAAAAATCCTTCATGATTTTATACTAACAAAAAATCATATTTATGTGTTCTGTGAGTATATTGTAGCATATTATATAGTAACTAGAATAATAATAATAATGAATGTTTATGGAATGTTCATTATGTGCCAGATATTATTCTAAGTGGTTGTCAATTATGTTTGTGCCATTTATTTTTTTCCTTTCTCTCCCTCTGCTTGCATGCGTGCTTGCCAAGTCATTTCAGTTGTGTCTGACTCTTTGTGACCCTATGGACTGTAGTCCACCAGGCTGCTGCTTCTATGGAATGCTCCAGACAAGAATACTGGAGTGGGTTGTCATTTCCTTCTCTAGAAATTTTCCTTAAATTTGTCTATTTTTCTCTCCACTGACACTGGTCCTGTCCCCTCTGCCCCCAATCTAGAATCTTACTGTCTTGTAACTAAACTACTGTGAAAGTCCTCTTGCATCCCCACAGGTCCCTGATGTTCAGTATCCAGCAGAAGCCTGTTTAAAACGCTTCAGTGTCTCCTATTGCTTCAATAAAAGAGTATAAAATCCTGAACATAACCTACAAATCTGCATCATTGTATAACCAGCCTTGTCTCAGGGCCCCCTCTTTATGCTCTGGTCAGAGATATTGGACATACCATGTGGCCTTCTACCTCGGGGACTGGAAGAGATGGCAGGAGCATTGCCCAGGAGATGCTGGGACATAGAAAAAAACCTATATAAGACGTAGGTTACTATTAAGGAGAGGTTAACAATTGGAGAGGGATGGAAGAAACACACATTTATTGAGACGTGATGATACATGTGAGTCCTGGCTAGGTGCTTTACATACACAGTTTCATCAGATAATACACAGAACAGTCTGAGGCTGCCATAATTTTGGAGTGAATAAAAGAAGAAACTGATGCTATGAGAGGCTGAGTTACCAGGACAGCACAGCTTGTGAATATCAGCATTGGGATTTGGAACTGGACTCCAATGGTAATGTTTTTTCCACTTGCTACACCACCTACCTTGTTATTTGATCACCTTTCTAACCCCAGGCTCTTTAAGATAGCAAGTAACTTACCCAATAAATGTTGGGTGAATTGAATGCCAGGGTAAATCATCTCGAGCTTAAGGACTTCTTTGAAACAAACCACCCCACTTTGTCCTGGAAGTTGAGTTGGTTCTTGTGGAGGCTAAGTGACCTTTTCCCCACAGATCTACATTCACAACTGTATTCTGGAGATCTGAGACTATATTAGCTGTTTACCATTACAGTTAACCTGACTTTCATATTTCTATATACACAAATTCTTTCAGCATGACACCTTTGAAGCACGGTGCTCTCAAATGTGAAATTTAGCAATTTCCCGAGTATAATGGCACAGTATTTTTGTGACTTTTGAAAGTACCTGGATACGTTGTTCTGGTTTTTATTAGCACATACATATAAATATTTTAAAAAGTTCACTCGAGCGAGGCAGGTGACCACTTGGAGGTTTGCCCAGCGGCTGCTTACAACTCACCACCAGATATTTCATGCCAAAATCTCCTTCTCTTGGCCAAGGAGCAGATGAGTCTCTAGATGATTACCATGTGTGTGAGAGGTAGATGTCAGGCCTCCATCAGAATTCCTCAGGAGCTCATCCATAATTCCATCTTTCTTTGTTACTTTCCCTACTCTTGGTTTAAAAATATCTGTTTAAGAGATGTTACAAAGGCTTGTGATATTTTTAGATCAACTCTGAGTAAAATAGACATAAGGATGGCTTCAAACTGTCTTGCCATTGTTTCCTGAACCTTTTTTTCATTTTCTAATTTTGGGCTACACTGAGAGACTTGAGGGATCTTAGTTCTTCAACCAGAAATCGAACCTGCACCCTTGGCAGTGAAAGCATGGAGTCCTCACCACTGGACTGCCAGGGAATTCCCTATTTCTTGAATCCTTAAAGCTATCAACTAAGAATGCTTATTTTCACAAGCTGCTACTTTTTAACCTCCCTATCAAAAATTTTCAATACTTTTCATTATATTTCATTTCCAATAAGTCAAATCTGGCACATTTCTTGTATCCGATTAAATGAGGAGATGAGACAGCTCAGGAAGGAAGCATACACACGTAGGTGATCAGGCCCAGGTCATCTGCACTTTGCTTTTAAGTATGCCCCCTCCTCTCCCCTGCCCTGCCCCTGACACACATGCAAACTGAGTCAGGTATTGAAAGAACTTTCAGCTCACAACAGATGATGGCCCCAAACTGGGCTCCTCTGGGATGGGCAGGAGTCATTAAGTGGAAGCTCAGGTTATATTGCATAAGTCAGATAGCATTCATGTTCTCAGTACTACAGTGTATGGTATTTTCTGGATGAGTGCCTGTTGTCAAAAGGAGCAGGGAGCTGGAGAGGGGAGTCAGGAATTCAGACCTGGATGGAGTTCTGTTCCTGCAGCTCTCTCTGTTACCTTGACCAAGTTTTGTAACCTCCTCAATCTTTTCCTGGATTTTCAGCCATCATTAGTGATCCTAACACTTTCTGTACTATTGCTGTAAAAAAGAAAGTAAAGTGTGTGTATTAGTTTTTTTAGGGCTTTCATAAAAAGTAACCATAAACTCGAGGGCTTAAAACAGCAGAAATCTGTTCTCCCCCAGTTCTAGAGACTAGAAATCTGAAATCAAGGTGCTGGCAGGGCCGTACTCCCTCCGAACACTCTAGGAAAGAATCTTTTCTTGCCTCTTCTAGCTTCTGGTGGTTACCAGTAATCTTTGGCATGCCTTTGGTTACATAACATCAATCTCTGCCTGTCTCCACATGGCCTTCTTCCCTCTGTATCTGTGTGTCTCAAATCTTTCTCTCCTTATAAGGGCACTGGCCACTGGATTTTGAGCCAACTAGTCCAGCATGACCTCATGTTAACTTGAATATATCTGTGAAGGCCTTATTTCCAGTTAAAGTCATGATCGCATGTGCTGGGATTTAGGACTTCAACATAGCTTTTTTGAGGGGTACATTGTTTAACCCACAACAGTAGGCAAAATGTTTAGTACTCTGACTGTGTATATACACATTTAGTAGCCCAGTACATTTTCAATTTTAAATGTGTGAAAAACACACCTTGCTATTGAGATGTTTCCTTTTGGTCCCATAGAAGCCATGTCTGTGAGCTTCAGTTTATTAATATTTTTCTTACTTATATTCTCTGCTTTTGAAGAGCCATAGATTCTTCCTTTTGCGACCCCTAAAGATCATTTAGTATAACTACTCCATCTAGCTGGTTTTGAAATTTATTCTAGAGCAGGGGTCCCCAACCTATGAGCTCTAATGCCTAATGATCTGGGGGTGGAGCTGATGTAATGATAATAGAAATAAAGTGGACAGTAAGTGTAATATACTTGAATCATCCCAAAACTATCCCCTCACCCCAATCTGTGGAAAAATTGTCTTCCATGAGACAGGTCCCCGGTGCCAAAAAGTTTGGGGCCCATTGTAGAGCATCTTTCTCCTGTTATTGTCTAGTCCCTGTTGTTATTGCTCCAGGACAGGAATCTAAGGGCCATGCAAAGACTCTGTTTCACCTCCTGATTATCAGTAAGTTCTTCTACATCTTAAGTCAACTTCTATCACCTTAAAGTTTAGTCACCAGTCCTATAGGAGCAAGTCTAATTCCTCTACCCTATCTTAGCTATTCACGTATCCCAGATCAAGAATCATATTTAATCCTTCAATTAAAAAATAAATAAATTGAAAAAAAATAAAATGAAAAGACAAAAAAGGAAAAACCTTCCAAATCTGAGAATTATTAAAAAGTGAGAAAAATCCCTTAATTGCAATAAGTTACCCACTGTACGGAAAGACTCTGTGGCAGAGAAAATTGGCAGTGTTCTGATGATCAGACTGAACAGCTAGAAGACTCCTATTCAAACTACTTTTCAAGTAATAAAGCTAATGGTTTTTCTCACAGACTGCTGCAATAACCATATTTCTGTTTTGTTAAGATGTCTATTCTCTATTGGTCTAGTGGTTTTCCATAATTTCTTCAATTTAAGTCTGAATTTGGCAATAAGGAGTTCATGATTTGAGTCACAGTCAGCTCCCAGTCTTGTTTTTGCTAACTGTATAGAACTTCTCCATCTTTGGCAGCAAAGAATACAATCAATCTGATTTCTGTATTGACCATCTGGTGACATCCATGTGTAGAGTCTACTCTTGTGTTGTTGGAAGAGGGTGTTTGCTATGACCAGTGCGTTCTCTTGGCAAAACTCTTTGAGCCTTTATCTTGCTTCATTCTGTACTTCAAGGCCAGATTTGCCTGTTACTCCAGGTATTTCTTTTTTTAAATATAAATTTATTTATTTTAATTGGAGGTTAATTACTCCAGTCCCCTTGAAGATAGTAGGAAAACCTCAAGACCATTCAGGTGTGACCTAAATCAAATCCCTTATGATTATACAGTGGAAGTGGCAAATAGATTCAAGGGATTAGATTTGATAGAGTGCCTGAAGAACTATGGGGGGAGGTATGTGACATTGTACAGGAGGCAGTGATCAAGACCATCCCCAAGAAAGAGAAATACAAGAAGGCAAAATGGGTGTCTGAGGAGGCCTTACAAATAGCTGTGAAAAGAAGAGAGGCAAAAGGCAAAGGAGAAAAGGAAAGATATACCCACTTGAATGCAGAGTTCCAAAAAATAGCCAGGAGAGATAAGAAAGGATTACTCAGTGATCAATGCAAAGAAATAGAAGAAAACAATAGAATGGGAAAAACTAGATATCTCTTCAAGAAAATTAGAGATATCAAGGGAACATTTCATGCAAAGATGGGCACAATAAAGGACAGAAATGGTATGGACCTAACAGAAGCAGAAGATATTAAGAAAAGGTGGCAAGAATACATAGAACAACTATACAAAAAAGATCTTCATGACCCAGATAACTACGATGGTGTGATCACTCACCTAGAAGCAGACATTTTGAAATGTGAAGTCAAGTGGACCTTAGGAAGTATCACTACGAAAAAAGTAGAGGTGATGGAATTCTAGTTGAGCTATTTCAAATCCTAAAAGTTGATGCTGTGAAAGTGCTGCACTCAATATGCCACCTAATATGGAAAACTCACCAGTAGCCACAAGACTGTGAAAGGTCAGTTTTCATTCCAATCCCAAAGAAAGGCAATGGCAAAGAAAGCTCAAACTACTGCACAATTGCATTCATCTCACATGCTAGTAAAGTAATGCTCAAAATTCTTCAAGCCAGGCTTCAGCAATACGTGAACTGTGAAATTCCAGATGTTCAAGCTGGATTTAGAAAAGCCAGAGGAACCAGAGATCAAATTGCCAACAACTGCTGGATCACTGAAAAAGCAAGAAAATTCCAGAAAAACATCTACTTCTGCTTTACTGATTATGCCAAAGCCTTTGACTGTGTGAATCACCACAAACTGTGGAAAATTCTTCAAGAGATGGGAATACCAGAGCCCCTGACCTGCCTCCCGAGAAACCTGTATGCAAGTCAGGAAGCAACAGTTAGAAGTGGACATGAAACAATAGACTGGTTTTAAATTGGGAAAGGAATATGTCAAGGCTGTATATTGTCACCCTGCTTATTTAACTTCTATGCAGAGTACATCCAGGATTAATGAGAAATCCTGGACTGGATGAAGCACAAACTGGAATCAAGATTGCCCGGAGAAATATCAATAACTTAAGATATGCAGATGACACCACCTTTATGGCAGAAGACGAAGAAGAACTAAAGAGCATCTTGATGAAAGTGAAAGAGGAGAGTGAAAAAGTTGGCTTAAAGCTCAACATTCAGAAAACTAAGATCATGGCATCTGGTTCCATCACTTATGGCACTTAGATGGGGAAACAATGGAAACAGTGACAGACTTTATTTCCTTGGGCTCCCAAATCCCTGCAAATGGTGACTGCAGCCATGAAATTAAAAGACGTTTGCTCCTTGGAAGAAAAGTTATGACCAACCTAGACAGCATATTAAAAAGCAGAGGCATTGCTTTGCCAACAAAGGTCTGTCTAGTCAAAGCTATGGTTTTCCCAGTTGTCATGTGGGTGTGAGAGTTGAACTATAAAGCTGAGCACCGAAGAATTGATGCTTTTGAACTGTGGTGTTGTGGACGACTCTTGTGAGTCCCTTGGACAACAAGGAGATCCAACCAGTCCATCCTAAAGGAAATCAGTCCTGAATGTTCATTGGAAGAACTAATGCTGATGCAGAAATTTCAATATTTTGGCCACCTGATTTGAAAAAACCCTGATGCTGGGAAAGATTGAAGGTGGGAGAAGTGGAGGACAGAGGATGAGATGGCTGGATGACATCACTGACTCAATGGACATGAGTTTGAGTAAACTCCAGGGGTTGGTGATGGATAGGGAGACCTGGCATCCTGTGGTCCATGGGGTCACAAAGATTTGAACATGACTGAACAACTGAACTGAATTGTTCTCTATACTTGACTGAAAATGCACAGGCTCATTTTTGGTCCATCATAATTATAAATAATGTGTGTATGTATGGAACCGTAGTTTTCAAATTTTTTGTATTTTATTCCTTTTCTCTGTGGTTCATACTAATATTTTCACCAGTTTACAGAAAAGAAAACTGAAACCCAGTATGGCTAAGTGACTAATTCAGTCATATGTCTATGGGGAAACTAGGATTCAAATGCTGGTATTTGATCTCAAGAATCTGTTCTGATAACCACTATCATGCTCAGTTGCTTCAATCGTGTCCAACTCTTTGTGACCTCATGGACTGTAGCCCGCCAGGCTCCTCTGTCCATGGGATTCTCCAGGCAAGAATACTGGAGTGGGTTGCCATGCCCTTCTCCAGGGGATCTTCCTGACCCAGGGATCGAATCTGAGTCTGCTGTGTCTCCTGCATTGCAGGTGGATTCTTTACCACTGAGCTGCCAGGGAAGCCCCATAACCACTATGGTAAACTGATATTCTGAAAACATTCATGAACATGTAAGGTGGACTACAAAACATGTTACAACAGAATGCATCTTGCATGGAAATGGAATGGTGACTAATTAGAAACAAGCAAGGTTTAGCTACTTTTGGAGTTTACACTTACTTAATTGTTTTAGTTTAGACTTCAAATTAGATGTTGAATTAAATTATCAAATTAAATATTGGAAAGCCATAATTTGGATAAGTATGAAACTTAGTTACTAGGAGTGAAGTCGCTCAGTCGTGTCCGACTCTTTGTGACCCCATGGACTGTAGCCTACCAGGCTCCTCTGTCCATGGGATTTTCCAGGCAATAGCACTGGAGTGGATTGCCATTTCCTTCTCCAGGGGATCTTCCCAACCCAGGGATTGAACCCGGGTAAATCAGTGCAGATGGTGACTGCAGCCATGAAATTAAAAGACACTTACTCCTTGGAAGAAAAGTTATGTCCAACCTAGATAGCATTTTCAAAAGCAGAGACATTACTTTGCTGACTAAGGTCCATCTAGTCAAGGCTATGGTTTTTCCTGTGGTCATGTATGGATGTGAGAGTTGGACTGTGAAGGAGGCTGAGTGCCGAAGAATTGATGCTTTTGAACTGTGGTGTTGGAGAAGACTCTTGAGAGTCCCTTGGACTGCAAGGAGATCCAACCAGTCTATTCTGAAGGAGATCAGCCCTGGGATTTCTTTGGAAGGAATGATGCTAAAGCTGAAACTCCAGTACTTTGGCCACCTCATGTGAAGAGTTGACTCATTGGAAAAGACTCTGATGCTGGGAGGGATTGGGGGCAGGAGAAGAAGGGGACGACCGAGGATGAGATGGCTGGATGGCATCACGGACTCGATGGACGTGAGTCTGTGTGAACTCCGGGAGATGGTAATGAACAGGGAGGCCTGGCATGCTGTGAGTCATGGGGTCACAAAGAGTCGGACACGACTGAGTGACTGAACTGAACTCAACTGAACTCCTGCATTGTAGACAGACACTTTACCGTCTGAGCCACCAGGGAAGTCCAGTTACTAGGAAATTACTAGGAAATCTTGATTACATTCCATGAGTTTTGTGCAATTTAAGGAAGTCTTTGTAGTTGGTTTGAGCTGTAAAAACTATTATTCTTTCTTTGTGCCCTCTTGGAAGAAAAATTAAGAAGCACCATTTTTTAATAACAGAAATTATATTCTACTAATATGAAAGATTTATTTTATCTTTCGATTATCAGAGGATTTACTTCTCCAGTAAAATAAAATATCCATAGTTTGTGTTAGATTCCCTTCTCACTTTTGAAAGTTTAATACCCACAGTCAGGTCACATATATTCTGTAAATTACTATGAATTTCTAGCTTCTGCATCATACTGGTTTGAAAAGGAAAACTTTTGATAAAATGGGGCATCTCTCAAATTCTTCCAGTGTTTACTTGCCTAACCTTGCTCTTTCAGGTCACCAATACTTTGGGTGACATTGATAGATGAAGTAGCAGGTGATTCCCACGGATGGATATCTTGTTCCAAATCTAATTGATTGTGGCACAAGTCTTTTATGTTTTTGTCCCATGACCAAGTGAGAGGTAAGGGGATTATACCCTCTGCTCTCACAACAAAATCGGTGATTGAGGAACCCTCCACAATGGAGGTGGCTGGATAGATAGGGACTGAAAATAGGATTATTTTTCCCTTTTAATTTTTGTTCTTTTGCTGCTGCTGCTGCTGCTGCTAAGTCGCTTCAGTCGTGTCCGTCTCTGTGTGACCCCATAGATGGCAGCCCACCAGGCTCCCCCATCCCTGGGATTCTCCAGGCAAGAATACTGGAGTAGGTTTCCATTTCCTTCTCCAATGCATGAAAGTGAAAAGTCAAAGTGAAGTCGCTCAGTCGTGTCCGACTCTTAGCGACCCCATGGACTGCAACCTACCAGGCTTCTCTGTCCATGGGATTTTCCAGGCAAGAGTACTGGAGTGGGGTGCCATTGCCTTCTCCAGTTCTTTTGCTAAAGAATACTAATTAGATATGAAGTTAGTGCAGTGCAATATATGCTGCAGGGAAAGGGCACACGATTATGAGCATGGGGTCTAGAATCAGATTCTTCCGATTCAAATACATCCTTCACTGCTTCATAGCTATGTGTCCATAAGCAGGTTAGTTAAAAACCCTGGGATTTAGTTTCCTCATCTACAGAACAAGAATAACACTAATAACCATTTCATGGTTTATTATTATAATTGTCAGTTAATCCTTGTAAAATACTGAGAATAGTAACTTACAAATAGTAAGTGCTCAATGAATGTTAGTGATTACCATTCATATCAATGAAGAATGCTATTATTTTAACTTCCATTTATGACTGGTAAAGTGAAAGTGAAGTCGCTCAGTCATGTCCGACTCTTTGCAACCCCATGGACTGTAGCCTATCAGAGTTCTTTGTCCATGGGGTTTTCCAGGCAAGAGTGCTGGAGTGGATTGCCATTTCCTTCTCCAGGGGATCTTCCTGACCCAGGAATCGAATCCGGGTCTCCCGCATTGCAGGCAGACACTTTACCGTCTGAGCCACTAGGGAAGCCCTTATGACTGGTAAACCCCTACTAATTCTTGGATATTCCATAATCCCCCCCCACCCCCACCCAGAGTCTTCTCTGATGGCCATTTGCTCCTCTTTGGAACTTTCATATTGAATTACCCACCACTTTCCAAGAATATATATGCTTGTATGTTTTTCTTCTGCATTCACTTTTGAAGTCTCAGATATCAGAACCTATTTAATTTGGGAAGAATGCACAGCATAGTACCCAGTATATTAGATACCTGTGATTAGTAAATAAATAAAAATTGAGAGTGTGCTGTGATACAACGTGGCCTTTGCTGTGTTTATCATCTACTCATGGTTCTAAATGTACTACCAAGATGCAGTTCATTGCCAGAATCTATTACTGTCAAGAGGGAAGCATCTGAACCTAAAGAAGATGATCAAAATCTCAGAAGCTTTAGAGTTATACTTATTTTAAGCAGAATGTTAGGAGGCCATAAAAATTACAGAAATCATCCCTGGTTTCTCGGCCTCTGATCTCAATCCTTTGTAATAATTTCTATT
The DNA here is from genome assembly GCA_006410635.1 of Cephalophus harveyi. NCBI lineage: Eukaryota > Metazoa > Chordata > Mammalia > Artiodactyla > Bovidae > Cephalophus > Cephalophus harveyi. The sequence continues at coordinate 468,592 of SJYT01085158.1, read as the reverse complement.
TCTTGCTAATAGGCTATTCTTTCTAAAACACTACTTTCCAATTTTTTCCTTCTCCAGAACCAAAGTGTTACCTAATAAATGTTATAATAGTTAAATTTTTGAGTGGTTATTAAGAAGTGGGTACTGTGCCAAGCACTTCCATGCATTATCTCACATAATAAATACATATTTATTATAATATTATTCTGTTTGAAAGGAAGTTCAATGAGAACAGGACCCTTGCCTTTTGAAGTGAAAGAGTAAACTACTTGTAGATTAATGCCTGATTGATGCTCTCAACATGTTGAGTGAATGAGTTTGTTATCATTATTCTTGTTTTATAACTACTGAAAATAAGAANTTATAATATTATTCTGTTTGAAAGGAAGTTCAATGAGAACAGGACCCTTGCCTTTTGAAGTGAAAGAGTAAACTACTTGTAGATTAATGCCTGATTGATGCTCTCAACACGTTGAGTGAATGAGTTTGTTATCATTATTCTTGTTTTATAACTACTGAAAATAAGAACAGAGAAATAAAGCCAGAAAATAAAAGACATATCCAGGGTTTTGATACATGTAGTTTGGCTATTTTTAGGTACAGGATAGGATGCTAGAAGATTAATCTCCATACTTTTCCGTCTAGCATTCAAGGAACAGCAAATCCCGGGCCACCAGAAATTTGATACAGGCTGTTTTTCTCCACGGTACATTGAACTTGCCATGCTCATTTACAATGGCACAGTATTTGCCCTCCCTATAACTGTCTTTGTTTTTCTATTTGTGTTGTATGTATTTAGCTTGCCCTCCAAATAGACCTTCGTTCTTAAAAGGCAATGTGTCTGACTTTATAATTCTTTATAATTTCTCATTTGCTTGATTCAAGTAGTTGAGCTTTATATTTAAGAAACATTAAGTATTCATTAGCTCAATAAATATTTATTGAGCACCTAGTATATGTGCTTTTAGATACAGAGATGAAACAATACTCACGAAAGACAAGGCCCTTTTTTCAAGAAACTTATATTGGAAGGCAGAAGATAAATAAGTAATAAACAAATATAATAAGACATAAATGGAGATAAGTACAATGAAGAAAATAAAGCTGAAGTTGGAGTTGACATGTGATGGGAGATGGCAATGTGAGTCTGATAGTGATGCTGGTGGGGGTAGTGCTGTGGTGAGGAAAAACATCTCCGAGAAGGTAGTGCTTGAGGTGGGTTGGCAAGACCTGAAAGCAGGAGCCAGCCTTGAGACATTACGGGGCATAGTGATCTGGCCAGAGGCAATGGTAAGTGGGAAAATGAGAATAAGCTTGGCATGTCTGAGGATAAAGAAGGATGACCTGCATGCTCTGAGCCTGTTGTGACTAGAAGGACAGACATAGGCAGTGGCCAGGTTATGAGGTACCTTGTTGACCAAAGAAAGAAGCTTTGAGTTTATTTAAAGGGCAATAGAATCAATCAGAAGGATATTAAACAGCAGAGAGGAATACATGCTTTATATTTTAAAAGATCATAATATTAAAAACATAACTGTGTGTGGAGCAACAGGAACTCTCATTCATTGCTGGTGGGAATGCAAAATGACACAGCCAGTTTGAAGACAGTTTGGCAGTTTCTTACAAAACTAAACATATTCTTATCATACTATCTAGCCATCACACTCCTTGGTATTTTTACTCAAAGGAGTTGAAAACGTGCATCCATACAAAACCCTGCACACAAATGTTTATAGCAGCTTTATGCATAGTTGCCAGAACTTGGGGGCAGCCAAGATGTCCTTCCGGAGGTAGAATGGATAAATAATCTGTGGTACATCCAGACTGTGGTTTATTACCCAGCATTAAAAAGAAATGAGCTATCAAACCATGAAAAGACATGGAGATACCTTAAATACCTATTACTAAGTGAAAAAAGTCAGTCTGAAAAGTTGATTCTAACTACGTGAGAATCTGGAATAAGCAAAACTATGGAGAAGCAAAAAGACCAGTGGTTGCCAGGAGTCAGGAGTGGAGGGAAGGATGAATAGGTGGAGCACAGAGGATCTGGGGGGCAGTAAACATATTGTGTATGATCCTAATGGTGGATACATGTCATTAATCATTTGTCCAAACTCATTGAACCTACAACAGCAAAAGTGAGCCCTCATGTAAACTGTGGCCCTTGGGTGATGACGCTGTGTTAATGTAGGTTCATCACTTGTAGCAGTGTAACACTCTGATGGGGAATGTTGAGAATGGGAGTGGCTCAGGCATATGTGGGAGTAGGAGGCATATGGGAATCTCTGTATGTTCTTCTCAATTTTGCCATGCACCTAAACAACTCTAAAAATTTAAAGTCTTAAAATTATTGTAATAGAATATGAGGAGAGTAATAGAGAATTATTAGTAATTTTTTTTGCACTCCAGAAGAGAGATGGCATACGAGGCAAGAAGTGATAGAAACAGATGTGTGTGCATGCAAGGTCAGTTGTTTCAGTCATGTCCTCTGTCCATGGGATTCTCCAGGCAAGAATACTGGAGGAGGAAATCCGAAAAATCAAACAGGATGTACTGAAGAGGAAGAGCCAATAGAATTTACTGATGAATTATATATGAAAGATGATGAAAAGAGAAGAATTATAGATAATTCTTAGGTTTTTGGCATGAGATCTGGGTAGACAGTGGAGCCATTTATTGAGGAAAGGATGCCTTGGGACAGAGGATAAAGAAATTAATAGGTGGATCAAGGTATTAAAGAGACAGATCATAAGTATTCATTTAGTTCCTTACTTATTCACCACCTTGATCCACAGAGGATTTGAATCATCTTACAGTGGGAACACAAATTTATAATAATGATGAAGTAGTCATAGAAAATAAGGAGGAAGGGAAACAAGCAGAAGTAGAAAGTCAAGTGTAGAAAAGATATATGCAGGTGATTAGATTCTAAAATAGTTACTATTATTCAGTCTTGGATTTGGCTCTGAGGGAAAAGGGAGTCTTGATCAGTGAGTTAATTTTCATTATCAGATCAGAGGAAGCATAACCATGCCTCAGGAGAGGCAAACTTTTTCAGGCTTTGCTTTTGCAAAGAAAGTCTTCACAGTGAAGCTCAGAGGAGGTTGAAGTGAAGAATATAATGTGAGACTTTTGATTCAGTTTCAGCTAAGAGCCTTCTTTGGAAAGGCCTGAACAGACATAAACTGCCTGAGAGTCACTCAAAGAAGTCAAAATTCTGAATAGCACTTATACCTGAGGATTTCCTGGTTTTTATGGTTTCTAGGTTCAAATTCTCCCAAGGTCTCTCCTGAATAATACTAACAGTCTTCAGTACAGAGACCCAGCTTCCCATCTCCTACTTGGATTTAGCCATTATTTAGCCATTATTTTTCACTGAACTTACCTGCCAGTGCAGGAGGCATAATAGACATGGGTTTGATCCCTGGGTCAGGAAGATCCTCTGGAGAAAGTCATGGCAACCCACTCTAGTATTCTTACCTGGAGAATCCCATGGACAGAGGAGCCTGGTGGCTACAGTCGCAAAGAAACTGAAGCAATTTAGCAAGACTGATAGTCTATGCTCCCTTCCTGCTTACTGTGTAATGCTAAAAGTTTTGGTTTATTCTATTAAAGTTCGGAATGATTTGGAATCTTAACTTCGAACTACTTCTATTGCTTTTTTTCTTCTTCAGTATTTTATTTCCAAAAAAGCTACAATTCTTCCCATGTATCATCAGAGACAGGTTCTAAGCAGGACCATATGAAGTAGTATTTGTTGATAAAAGCATACACTCCTACAATTCTACATAGACTAGGTTATCTTGAACGTTGGGCAACGTCTCAAGACACACATGCTTATTTAAACATCTGGATCATCTGCTAATTAACAAAATTGGAGAGGGGTGTTCAGGTCTCTGTTCCTATGTGATGAATCTGTGCATGTGTTTCATCTGCAATCTGTATTTAAGGATGAAATCAGTAACAATTTGAACATGACAGTCTCTCCTTAAAATGTAGATGTAGAAAGATAACTTTACAGCAAAGAAATCTGCTCTAAGTTCTATTGAAATTGCTTATTTACAATAAAATCAAATAACATAAAGTTTTCAAAGTATTACCTTCATTTGCATAAGTGCTGAAAATTCTTGTAAAGAAATAATGATGTGCGAGCTTTGTAAAATTCATGGAAGTATAAAGTAAGGTTTCACATTACCTGAAATTCCAGATATTAAATATTTATGATGGATGATGCAAACATTTTATATACTTGTCTTGGTCTAACAAAATACTGGATGGTGTAGTACCAAACGTTTATATCTCAATCTGGAGGCTGAAAAGTTTAAGCTGAAGATGCTGGCAATTTTGGTGTCTGGTGAGGCCCTGTTTCCAGGTTCATAGATGGCCATCTTCTGACTGTGTCCTTTCAGGGCAGAAGGGGTTAGGGTGTTTTGGGGGTCTGTTTTATGAGGATACTATACCATTCATAGAGATTCCATGCCCATGACCTAGTCACCTCCCAAATGTCCTACCTCCAAATGCCATCACACTGAGGGTTAGATTTCAACATATGAGTTTTAGAAGAACACAAGCATTAGTTGATAGCAATATTATAATATGCAGAATTGTAACATGAGTTCAAACAAGAATAATGTCATTGGTTTGCTAAAGAGAGATAAGTACTTTCAAAGCAAAGTAATTTTGTAGAAGCCGGAAGTGGTTTTGTTTTGTTGATTAAGATAAAGAGAATAATAAAATCATAACATCCTGATATTATGTTATATGTTACACTTATCTTTGATCTCAGAATGTATTGGCATATATTGTCTTAATCATCCCTTTTTTTCCCTGTCATGACAGTCATATCATCAATGCTTTAAAGTCATAAAATGCATAGAGATATTTTTGTGTGCTAATGTATTCAATTATGCAAATGTTAATTGGACACCTATGTGCAAGGCCCTGTGTTAAAAATGGCAAAGATGTTTAACAATTCAGTAGGGACATAAGTTCAAACACAACTAGCTCTAATAAATAACACAATTTAATAAATGATTCAATGAAGGACAATAAAATAGAAACAAATTAATTTCTATTACAAAAAGGGTCTTGTGAAACAGAGCATTTTGAGGAAGGCAATGAGGCTAACTTTTCAGAAATGGAGATAAATAAGTTATAAAATTACTGGAAACATGTTTTAGCATATTTCTATTTTTGTTTTTCACCTACTATTCTTTCTAGTAATTTTCAAATATTATAAGGCAACATTATTAAACACCAGAAAGAAAAGTTTCCTGGTTTCACTTTATATATATATATTTCCCAGATTTGTAGATTATTACTGTTACTTTCAATCTAGACAGTAGGATGAAAAGCCCATGTTCATAAATTCACCTGTGTTTGTCTTCTGGTCTCCTCTCTCCCTCTATTAAGAAGAAGCAGAGAGCTGGTGTTCAACGTCTGGTGTCAAAAGAGCCTTTTCCATTATTACGTTGGGCAAGTTAGGTAACTAAATTGAAAAAAAATGAGATAGAGAAAGATTTTTCAGGCAAATATGAGCCATGTGCTTAAGATAAAACAAAGATTCCTAAAGGACGAAAAGGAACAATCGATGAGGAATTTGTAGAGACCATGAATATAATTCTTTGGAAGATAAATTGAAAGCAAAGACAAAAAATAGAGTGCTGCTCATGTAGGAGAGAAAGGAAGAGGACTGGGAATAGTAATTGAAGGAAGAAACAATATAGATCAGAAGAATGGGCCTAATTGATGATGATATATGCCATGCCTAATTCTATCCAGATGATATTCAAAAGAAGTAAAAGGAAGGTGATGGAGATGGGTGCCATGAAAGGCATACAATTAGAAGACTATGGGGCGATTAGGGAGTTCTTGAAGAGTCATGAAATTTGTGTCTTTTTTGACCTGATGTTTTGATGGAAAGATATCCTAATAACTATTTAAAGAAATTATCAGAACTAATCAATAACAGCAAGGACTTTGTCACCAAACAGACTTGGTTGAAATCTTGACCGCATCTCGTATTATATATGTGATCTTGGAGAAGCTACTTAATCTAAGCTTTATTTTCTTCTTTTTTAAGTGGCACCAAAGAGCTATATTGTAGGGATGATATGAAGATGAAATGAAATAATAATATCTTCAAGAAGGGAGTATTCTTGGGACATTTTCAGATCTCTTTTGTTTTTCTGACAATATCTGTTGTCTTTATATCCATTTCACTGCATATGGAATTTGGAATCAGTTGCCATTTTCCCACTCTTTTAGGAATTCACAGTTGAAGAGAAAGCTGAGAGATACCATATTTATGTCCACTGTAGGACACCTGTTTTCTCACTTTGGATTAGTTTTGATTCTAGGTCTGCATTCCAAAACTTTGCTGATATGTATGTAAGTATGGGTACTTTTATTGGTGGTTTAATCTGGAACATGTGTGGCCTTTCAGTCTACATATGGAGTGCTTTCTTCAACTCAGAAAATAGTTTATTATACTTTTGATTGTTGCTTTGGTTCCATTTTATTGGAGTTTTAAGTTCCAACATACTATTGTTACTCCTTCCAAATATTCTATAAGCAATGGAGTATACAGTCTGATGTGTACACATATGAGTGTGCATGCATGCATATGTGTATTTGTATGAAATCAACTTTGTTAATTATACTATCGCTTACATTTATGTTTATTTTTGACTATTCAAGGCTTGCCTTTTGAAATTTTAATTAGTTTTTTCTAAATTCAATAATTCCTTTCTTTTCTAAAAAACGATTTTCCTACTTTGATTTGAATTTCTAAAGCAAATGTTGAATTCACTGTGGTGTGTTGAAAGATAAATTTAATGCTTCTGAATTTTGGTCTGTTCAAGAACAGCTGTCAATGCTAACAATAGTGATTTTGCCCATTTCTCCCATATTTCACAATATTTAATGAAACAATACACATGTCACTTTTCCATGTGTATTGCAAATTTACCCTTTATCTTGTTAAAATTTCACTCTTCTAAATTATTTGATTTTTATCTCTGTTTTTTCTGTTGTTAATTTATTTTGCACTTACATAATTTGTATTTGTTCTTCCTTTTCAGATATTTACAATACTTTAGGTGTATTTCTTATAAAGAGCTAGTTGGAGTTTTTTGATTCAAGTAAGTCTTTTTAAAATTTATTTTAAAAAATATTTATGTATTTATTTATTTGACTGCACCAGGTCTTATTTGCAACACTTGGGATCTTTAGTTTCAGCCTGTGGGATCTAGTTCCCTGACCAGAGATTGAACCCGGAACCCCTGCCCTGGGAGCAGGGAGTCTTAGCCACTGGACTGCCAGAGAAGTCCCGAAAGTCTTTTTAAAACTGACTGATTATCCATTTAATGCTTGCAAATTTGAATTAATATTCTTGTTATTTGCTTTCTACTTTTCTATATTCCCTCACTGATGTTCCTTTAAACTTTATGTCTTAAAAATTAAAAAAAATAATTCCTCTTTTTTTCCTGTATGGACTACTTTGTTTATATATCCTCCACCTGTTTGGAAGGTATAATTTTTGCAAAATGGTTTCCTTTAAATTATCCAGAGTTATGTTTAATCTTTATTCAGCTCTTTTTCAACATTGAGTAAAATGCTAAAATACTATATTTGAATGTTCCTATTTGATGTATGGTATTTAATTTTAATTTACTCTCTTTTATCTTTTTTCCCCCACCTCCTTTTTAAGATAACATAGGATTTTAGATGCAGGTGTTTTATAATACTGCAGATGTTTTACATTACATATTTTTTCTTGAACAGAATTATATTATTTTTAAAGCCAAAGCTCAAGTATTTCACCCTCCCAATTCCACCCTACTTTAATAAAGTTTCTGATTTCCCTATCTGTACTCAGTCACTCCTTCTTTGAGTCTAGTACATGTGTGCTTTCTGGTCTGTTCCCCATGGGTCCCATAATTATTAGTTTAGATGTGTCTCTTCATTCAGCAGTGAGCTTTTTGCTGATAACCATCTCTTTAATTCTGTATTCACAGGACAGAAGGTCATGTGAGCTTAGTCATGTCCGACTCTTTGTGACCCTATGGACTGTAGTCTGCTAGGCTCCTCTGTCCGTGGGATTTTCCAGGCAAGAATATTGGAGTGAGTTGCCATTTCCTCCTTTTAGAGCTCTTCCCCACCCAGGGACTGAACCCACACCTCCTGCATCTCCTGCGTTGCAGGCAGATTCTTTACCACTGAGCCACCAGGGAAGCCCCATTCACAGCACATAGTATTGAAATATAATGTGCAATGTTTAATAGAAGCTCGGTAATATTTGGGAAACAAATGAAGGTATGAATGAATATTAAATGTCTTAATGAAATATGTAGCTTTATTTTTGGAACTCTATATGGATTTTGTTATTTTAAAAGTAATAGGAATGGATTATGAAATAGTTTTTATGTGACCTCTTCTTAGCTTCTAGAAAATCTTCAATGACTGTCATCTTACTAATGATAGTAAAGGGCTAGGGCCTGAAAGCTACAGTCCTTTCTCTTAAAGGGTATTCACTCACTGAATATTCAGTATGTTCAACATTTAGTAAGTACCTACAGCATGCCAGGCACTGGTACATAATCTACCCTCTCAGAAAGGATTCTGAGATGTTATTATGAACCTTGAAGACTGCTGTAAGATTGACCACTTTTAATGTTGTTAAGTTCATTAAGGTCCAGAGGGAAACTTAAATATATTGAAAGAGATACCTGTACCCCAATGTTCATTGCAACACTGTTTACAGTAGCTAGGACACGGAAGCAACCTAGATGTCCATCAGCAGATGAATGGATAAAAAGCTGTGGTCCCATATACACAATGAAATATTATTCAGCTATTAAAAAGAGCACATTTGAATCAGTTCTAACAAGGTGAATGAAACTGGAGCCTAATATACAGAATGAATTAAGTCAGAAAGAAAAACACCAATATAGTATTTTAACACATATATATGAAATTTAGAAAGATGGTAATGACGACCCTATATATGAGACAGCAAAAGAGACACAGATATAAAGAACAGACATTTGGACTCTGTGGGAGAAGGCAAGGGTGGGATGATTTGAGAGAATAGCATTGAAACATGTATATTACCATATGTGAAATAGATCACCTGTCCAAGTTCAGTGCATGAAACGGCACTCAAAGCTGGTGCCCTGATACAACCCAGAGGGATGGGATGAGGAGGGAGGTGGGAGGGGGTTCAGGATGAGGGACACATGTACACCTGTGGCTGATTCATGTCAATGTATGGCAAAAACCATCACAATATTGTAAAGTAATTAGCCTCCAATTAAAATAAACATATTAATTTAAAAAATAAAATAAAACCTTATTTTCTAATTAAAAAATATTTAAGTAACTCACATAATTTCTTTAATTCTCTAATCCCCAGCTTTGGGATTTGTTCAATAAAAAAATATCATCCACCATTTGGTTATGAATACATTTTGCCTAAAATCATTTGGTTATGCCTCCTAGGTATAAGACTTAATGGTAGGCACTATGGAGGAGATCTATAAATGTAAACTGCTTTCAAAAGTTTTTTTATTATTGAATACAGATCATGTAACCTGCTCCCTGGTTAATACTGATTTTACATGAATTCTTAATAACTACTTATTCTGATTGAAATTACTATTTTTCTCTTAGATGGGAGATGAGGTATGGATGGAAGGGATTTCAGATGATTCAGATTTCAGTTGAATGTGTTAAATTCATTTTCTAATAGAGCTACTAAGCAAATGAGATGTTTTCTAAGCAAATCAAGCATGACACTTTGTCCTTCAATATCCTGTGCTCTGGTTTCAAACACAGGTGCTGCTGCCCCATTTTTGGGTGCAAGCCTTCCTCCCTAAAGTTGTTATGATTACTGATATCATCTATGATTCCAGACACACCTCTTATTGATAATGCCCTGTTTTACTCTTAAAAAAAAAACTAAACTCATTGACTTCTAGGATGTATTCGAATGATGTCACAAAGTTTCAAACTAATGTTTGTCAAAATTCGTAGGAAATTTTTATAAAAATAATCTCATTTCAAGTGTGAAAAATGTATCAGATCATTGTAATTCCAAGTATTGGATTGAAATATTGGTAATAATTTATACATGTGTATGCACATACACATATGTGTGTGTATGTACGTTTATAATAACAATGAATAATTAGCCCACATCATCTTACTTATTATACAAGTTACTGGTAATATCTTAGAACACAAACAATGAAACTTTATGATAAAAAAGAAAGAAGGAAAAGAAGAAATACAGGGAAAAGCAGTGGATGGCGAGTTTTCTCATCCATACCTTCCCAAATCTCCAATTAACTTTACCGGTGTCAGTTGACTCCTGTCCCCTCCCCACTCCTCCCTACCGAATTATAAGGCTTTGAAATTCTACTCTCCCGAAGGAAAGAGGTGGTGCCCTTTGCTTACGTTCTTCCTTAGCTAGGTGAGATGGGTTTCTCTTTCTTTTGTTCACATATTGAATCTTGAAAATACAGGGAGACACTAGAGTTTTCATAGTCATTTGCTTTCTCTAAAATGTTCTAAGTACACTTTTTCATGTCAAGTGTATTTTTTAATGCTAAAAATATGTGAGAAACTTTCAAATGACAAGACAGATGGTGTATTAAACGTGGAAAATTCCTTTAATTTTCCTTTTCCTGAGAGAATGCCCTAGGGGTATAAAAAAATCTTGTTGATAGGAAATAGTTAAAACTGTGCTTTAATATGTTCTTTAGGAGATTAATTTTTTTGTTCTCATGAATTCAAAGGATAGTGCCCCAGAGGGAGCGGCCAGTTTGTCTGGTCTTGTTCTCTTGAATCTTTAGTGAAGAACTTAGCTTAAGAAGGCTGAGTACTTGTTGAATGGACAATTCTTTTCACAGCTTCATTAAAGAATGATGTGGTTGGGTGTATAAAACAAATAAGCAATAAAAATCTTTTGTACAGCACAGGGAAATAATAGTCATTGTTTTGTAATAACTTTTAATAGAGTTTAATCTATAAAAATATTGAATCAGTATGCTGTACACCTGGAAGTAATATAATATTGTAAGTCAGTTATACTTCCATTAAAAAAAAAGAATGAAATAATTGGGCAGGGATATCAGATAATTTTATAGTAGGTTCCTTGCACGTGAATGATTTAAGTATGTTTCCCTAAAAAAAACTGTTTTCATACCTAGAGATAATATACATCCCTGTGCATAAAAAGATATCTGAGTTCAGAAATTCATATATACAACTTAAAAAACAAGTTTGAGCACTTTAACAATTACATATACTTTTACAACTTCTGCTTCCAACTAAAATGGAGTTACAGGAGCTGGATTTACCCTTCCATGTGCAATAACTAGAAAAAAGATGAACTATGTGAGAAATACCGAGTGTCAGACACTGTTGGATGATGGTGCTCGAGAGATGGAAAACTACCGGTGTGAGAGTGGTGAACTGCCTCCGTTCATCACCTTGAGAGAATTTTCTGGCCACAGTACAGGCAGAGGGAACTCAGGCAGAGCTTGGGGTACTGTCTGAGTAGGAGAGAGGGAGCTAGGGTATGAGGGAATCAAAAGAGCAAGAGCTCAGGGTACAGAGTGTGAGAGGAGAGAGGGAAGCATGGAGGAGAGTTTAGAGAGCTGAGGAACAGTCCCATTTAAATATTCAAAAGGGTACTGTTAGGCACATGAGTTTGAGGAAAATATTTGATGGTGAGGAAGTATCACTTGAGTGTCAAAGAAAAGAGTGACTAGAGAAGGAAATGGCAACCCACTCCCGTGTGCTTGCCTTGAGAATCCCAGGGACGGGGGAGCCTGGTGGACTGCTGTCTACAGGGTCGCACAGAGTCGGACACGACTGAAGCGTCTTAGTAGCAGCAGCAGCAGCAGCAGCACTGACACAGGAATGTAGGTGGTACCTACCAGTTAGGCTGGAAAACTCTTTTCTTCATAAGGCATTGGATAGAAAACTCAGGAGGGGTTAGCCTCATTCAGTTCAGTTCAGCTCAGTCGCTCAGTTGTCTCCAACTCTTTGTGACCCCATGAACCACAGCATGCCAGGCCTCCCTGTTCATCACCAACTCCCGGAGTTCACTCAGACTCACGTCCATCGAGTCAGTGATGCCATCCAGCCATCTCATCCTCTGCTGTCCCCTTCTCCTCCTGCCCTCAACCTTTCCCAGCATCAGGGTTTTTTCCAATGAGTCAGCTCTTCGTATTAGGTGGCCAAACTACTGGAGTTTCAGTTTCAACATCAGTCCTTCCAATGAACACCCAGGACTGATCTCCTTTAGGATGGACTGGTTGGATCTCCTTGCAGTCCAAGGGACTCTCAAGAGTCTTCTCCAACACCACAGTTCAAAAGCATCAATTCTTTGGCGCTCAGCTTTCTTTATAGTCCAACTCTCACATCCATACATGACCACTGGAAAAACCATAGCCTTGACTAGACAGACCTTTGTTGGCAAAGTAATGTCTCTGCTTTTTAATATGCTATCTAGGTTGGTCAATACTTTCCTTCCAAGTTTGCCTCATTACTGAGGAATAATTAACCTTAGATTAAATGTTGTTCTGATACCACTCAGCATACCTTAAAAGTAAGAACTTGATTGGGTCAAAGTTTCCAAGTAACATAACTGCATCCCAGAATAAAGTTTAATACTTATAGAAAAACATGCCTGGCATGATAAAATATATGTCTTACACCAATCAAAGATTATCAGGCAGGCAAAGAAACAGAAAATGATACCAATAGTGAGGAGAAAATCAATTGGTTAAAAAATTATGCAGAATTAGTAGGTAATGATGGAAATACAGTTGACAACATCGTGGTCCATAGATTGAAAAAGTTCAGTAGAAACTTGTGAGATACAAAATTAAAATCAAATTCCTGAGGGAGAAAACCAAAATTTCTAAGAAGAAAAAGCAAGTGGATAAATTAACTTGAAGATTAGATATTGCAGAGGAAAGATTAGTGAACTTGAAAATATAGCAACAGAAACTATCCAAAATGAAACACTGGGATAAACAAACAAAAAATAATTGAATAGTGTGGCATTGACCTATGGGGCAACTTCAGGCAGCTTAATGACAGGGAAAGGCAGAGCAAATATCTAAAGAAATAATGGCTGGAAAGTTTCCAAATTTGATGAAAGCTAAAAGTACATAGACCATAAAGCATAGCACATCCTAAGTACAAAAATACAGATAAAACTATACCAACACATCAAAATGAAATTGCTCAACACTAATGATAGAAATCCTAAAATCAGGCAAAGAAGAGGAAAAAGACATATTACATAGAAATAATGGAAAGGATGACAGAGAAAAAAAAAAAAAAGATGTGTTATACTAAAAGGAAAAATGATAAGGATGACCAGAAAATTCTCTGATAACATTACAAAACAGTGGAGCAACAGAAAGAGCGGCAAGTGAAAGAGACAAATCCACAATTATACATGAAGATTTCAACGTCTTTGCTCAACATGTGAAGTTGCCCCATAGGTCAATGCCAAAAGTCAGCAAGAACATGGAAGACTTGAAAAATACTACCAACCAATTTGACCTAGTTGACAGTTCTAGAACACTCTACCAAAGCATTCTTTTCAAGAGCACAGAGAACATTTACCAAATTGACCATATTTGGGGCCACAAAACAAGTCTCACAAAACAGGCTTTAGTAGTACATGAACTGAGAACTTCCAGATGTTCAAGCTGGATTTAGAAAAGCCAGAGGAACCCGAGATCAAATTGTCAACATCTGTTGAATCATCAAAAAAGCAAGAGAGTTCCAGAAAAACATCTACTTCTGCTTTATTGACTACGCTAAAGTCTTTGACTGTGTGGATAACAACAAACTGGAAACTTCATGGGAATACCAGACCGCCTGACCTGCCTCCTGAGAAATCTCTATGCAGATCAGGAAGCAACAGTTAGAACTGGACATGGAACGACAGACTGGTTCCAAATCAGGAAAGGAGTACGTCAAGGCTGGATATTGTCACCCCACTTATTTAACTTATATGCAGAATACATCAGGCAAAATGCTAGATTGGATGAAGCACAAGCTGGAATCAAGATTGGCAGGAGAAATATCAATAACCCAGATATGCAGATGACACCACCCTTATGGCAAAAAGCGAAGAACTAAAGAGCCTCTTGATGAAAGTGAAAAGGAGGGTGAAAAAGTTGGCTTAAAAGTCAACATTCAGAAAACTAAGATCATGGCATCTGGTCCCATCACTTCATGGCAAATAGATGGGGAAACAGTGGAAACAGTGGCTGACTTTATTGTTGGGGGCTCCCAAATCACTTCAGGTGTGACTATAGCCATGAAATTAAAAGATGCTTGCTCCTTGGAAGAAAAGCTATGACTAACCTAGACAGCATATTAAAAACAGAGACATTACTTTGCCAACAAAGATCTGCCTAGTCAAAGCTATGGTTTTTCCAGTAGTCATGTATGGATGTGAGAGTTGGACTATAAAGAAAGCTGAGTGCCAAAGAATTGATGCTTTTGAACTGTGGTGTTGGAGAAGACTCTTGAGAGTCCCTTGGACTGCAAGGAGGTCCAACCAGTCAATCTAAAGGAAATCAGTACTGAATATTCTTTGAAAGGACTGATGCTGAAGCTGAAACTCCGATATTTTGGCCATCTGATGTGAAGAACTCACTCATTGGAAAGACCCTGATGCTGGGAAAGATTGAATGCAGGAGGAGAAGGGGATGATGGGCAATGAGATGGTCAGATGGCATCACTGACTCAATGGAGAGAAGTTTGAGTAAGCTCCAGGAGTTGGTGATGGACAAGGAAGTCTGGTGTGCTGCAGTCCATGGGGTCGCAAAGAGTCAGACACGACTGAGCACCTGAACTGAACTGAAACAAGTCTCAATACATTTAGAAAGTTATATGGAAAATTCCCAAATATATGGAAATGAAATAATAGATTTGTAAATAATTCAAGGGTCAAAGAAAAATGTTGAAGCTAGAAATTATTTTGAATGTAATAAAAATGAAAGTAGAATATATCAAAATTAAATTCTAGTACTTAAGATAAGAGAAAAAATTAAGAGAAAACTTAAGCCCAAAGTAAGCAGAAGAAATAAAATAATATAGGTCAGAAAGAGTTCCACTGAAACAGGAAACAGAATAATAGTAGAGAAAAGTAAATGGAAACAAAACCAGTTCTTTGAAAAGACTAATCAAATAGATAAATTTCTTGTCCAAGTGATTAACAAAAAAGGGGAGAAGACACAAATGACCTATATAAAGAATAAGAGAGATAAAATGGCTATAGATTCTACAACTATCAAAAGTTCCACTGAAACAGGAAACAGAATAATAGTAGAGAAAAGTAAATGGAAACAAAACCAGTTCTTTGAAAAGACTAATCAAATAGATAAATTTCTTGTATAAGTGATTAACAAAAAAGGGGAGAAGACACAAATGACCTATATAAAGAATAAGAGAGATAAAATGGCTATAGATTCTACAACTATCAAAAGGAAAACTCTATAGGAGTAAATTCAGGTGAAATGGACAAATTCATTGTTAGACATAAACTGCCAAAGTTCACTCAAGAAGAAGTAAATAAGTTGAATAGCCCTATATCTATTAAAGAAGTTTAATGTGTAGTTAAAAACTTTTCCTCCACAACTGTGCCAGCATGCCTCAACTATTGAAGCCTGTGTGCCTAGAGCTGGTGCCCTGCAGTAACAGAAGCCACTGCACTGAAAAGCCCATATGTCTCAACAAAGAGTAGCCCCCACTCGCCGCAGCTAGAGAAAGTTTGCACAAATCAGTGAAGACCCAGAGCAGCCAAAAGTAAAACAAAACAAAAACATTAAAACTCTTTAAAAGAATAAAAATTGCCAATAATAAAAACATAAGATATGAAATACTTAGATATAAATCTGACAATAATGTGCAAGTTCTGTATGCTGGAAACTACATACTAATGATGAAAGAAGGGAAAAAAAGATGTAAACAGAGATATCACATGTCAGTGGGGCAGAAGACTCACTATTATCCAGAGACACCATGAAAGCTCAATCAAAACTTCAGCAGCCTGTTTTTGTTTTTTTTTTAAGATATTGATAAACTGATTCTAAAATTTAAATGAAAATGGAAAGGATCTAAATTTCCTCAGACAAATTTGAAAGAGAAAAACATCAGTGGATTTACTTGATTTCAAAACTTAGTTCAGTTCAATTCAGTCACTCAGTCGTGTCCGACTCTTTGCGACCCCATGAATCGCAGCATGCCAGGCCTCCTTGTCTTTGGAGAAGACTCTTGAGAGTCCCTTGGACTGCAAGGAGATCCAACCAGTCCATCCTAAAGGAAATCAGTCCCGAATATACATTGGAAGGACTAATGGTGGAGCTGAAACTCTAATACTTAGGCCAGCTGATGCGAACTGACTCATTTGAAAAGTCCCTGATGCTGGAAAAGATTGAAGGCTGGCGGAGAAGGGGACGACAGAGGATGAAACGGTTGGATGGCATCACCGACTCAATGGACTTGAGTTTGAGGAAATTCCAGGAGTTGGTAATGGACAGGGAGACCTGGCGAGCTGCAGTCCATGGAGTCGCAAAGAGTCAGACGCGACTGAGCGACTGAACTGACCTGAACTGGGGATATTTCCTATTCAGTTCAGGTCAGTTCAGTCGCTCAGTCGTGTCCGACTCTTTGCGACCCCATGAATCGCAGCACGCCAGGCCTCCCTGTTCATCACCATCTCCAGGAGTTCACTCAGACTCATGTCCATCGAGTCCATGATGCCATCCAGCCATCTCATCCTCTGTTGTCCCCTTCTCCTCCTGCCCCCAATCCCTCCCAGCATCAGAGTCTTTACCAATGAGTCAACTCTTCTCATGAGGTGGCCAAAGTACTGGAGTTTCAGCTTTACCATCATTCCTTCCAAAGAACACCCAGGGTTGATCTCCTTCAGAATGAACTGGTTGGCTCTCCTTGCAGTCCAAGGGACTCTCAAGAGTCGTCTCCAACACCACAGTTCAAAAGCATCAATTCTTTGGCGCTCAGCCTTCTTCACAGTCCAACTCTCACATCCATGCATGACCAGAGAAAAAACCATAGCCTTGACTAGACGGACCTTACTCCTTAGGAAAAGAAATCATTATACTAATCTTGAATCTTAATATTATAAGATAAAATTATTAGAGATTCAGAAGCATTCAAAGAGTATTAAATCTTTTGAGAATCTGACTGAAGTTAAGAAATAGGAAATTTGAAATAGATTTCTCTTTTTAACTTGCAATGATTGTTTATACCTCTGGCTTAAATTGGATGGATGGCATAAAATATTTGGTACAGTTTATATAGAAAACTGTATGAAATATGAATCCAGAGAGCTATAACGAATTCAACACATTTTGTTCTTTTTTCATTCATGTCTAATTGACATGAATGTCAGTTGACAAATAATATAGTTAAAGTGCAAAATGTGATGACTTGATATATGCATACATTTTTAAAGCATTCCCTCTCCTCAGTTAACACATCTATCACCTCTTATATTTACCTTTTTTTTTTATTAGTAGTAAGAACACTTAAGTTCTCTGTAAGCCAGTTTCAGTTATACTACATAGTATAATCAGTTTTAGTCATCAGACCTTATTCACTGCAAAGGTGAAAGTTTATACCCTTTTTACCAACCTCTGCTCCTTCCTCTGTCACTGTAACTCATCCTGGTATCTACCATTCTACTTTCTAATTTTGAGTTTGACTTTTTTTTTTTGGATTCCACATAGAAGTGATACCAAGCAGTATTTGTCTTTCTCTGGCTTATTACACTTAGCATAATGTCCTGCAGTTTCTTTGATGTTCTTGCAAATGGAAGAATTTTTTTTCTTTTTATGGATAAATAATATTTCATTGTGTGTGTGTGTTTGTATACCACTGTATGGGATAAGTCACTTATCTCTGTTTTACTGAGACTGGTTTCTGGAGATGTTATCTTTGTTCTTTTGTTTGGAACATATTTCCCTGTTTCTTCACTTTCCTTGACTTTTGTGTTGGTCTCTGTGCAGGTAAATGCAGGAGATGAACCTCTCCCATCAGCCTGGCCCAAACTTCTTGCTGCTTCTCAAATCTTTGTGTTTATCCAAGCCATTGTCTTTGTATTTAGTGATTCTTTGTAATATAAAGAGTGTGCCAACACCCACCTGTGTTTCACAAGGGACAGTCATAGTCAGCACAAAGATACGGGTGGGTTAGAAGTTTGACCTTCAGCCAGCAACTAGGAAAGTGTGCAAACATCTTCTGGGAAGAAACTGGGATGCGGGCATTGCTGCCTGCTTCCTCTGTGCAAGGCACAGGTGAACAGCTGCATGGGTTGCTCCTGCACCTTTGTAAAAATTGCTTCTTTTCCTGCTATAATTATATGGGACTTGTGAATGTCAGCCTTGTTGACTCTCAGACCTCAGTAATTAGGGGACACTCCCCTTAGGTGGCAGCCTGAAAGGTTGGGATGCTGAATATATCAGCTTCTTCACTCCTCAGGAAGAAGCTGAGAGTTAAGGGTACCGTGCTGGGGGCGGGGCTTATCGTGATTCTGTGTCTCAGACTTCCACGCACATTGTAATGCAACTGTTTTCTGTGCCGTTGGATGTGTCAGAGTTACTCAACTGGTTTTTGGATTTTCCTCAAAGGAAACTACTCTCTGTGTAGTAGTTGTGTATGAAGTGTCTGTCAGAGGAGGAGGAAAATTCAGGAACCTCCTATGTCATCACCTTGGTCCAGTGTTTTTTTTTTTTTTTTTTTTCTGACCTATTTTTATGAAGGAAGCACCATGAGTAAAATGCAGCTTCCATAGTTCTATCATGTGTGAGCAAACTTGAATTGAAAACGTGCTATAGATGAATTTGTCAGTTCTTCAGAACTATAGGGATGTGTCTAGGTAGGGAGCATGCTCTAACAATGTAGACTTATCCTAGGGATGTTTGCAAAGTTGATCTTCATTTTGGCATCAGCCTTTCACAGTTTCTAAAATATTTTAAACCAGATTTTTTTTTTTTATCTTTAAATGAAGAGTAACTGGGAAAAAATACATGTATTATATGCATACACACACACATATATATATCAGGGTGAATCCATTCATGAGTCCTACAACAGATTCCAATACCTGGTACCTGAAACCTCAAAGAGGATATCTTGGCATACATTCTTATAGCAGTGTCTGTGTTTTCTAGCAAAATCATTGCTCATGTGGATTCTTCTTGAAATGTGAGATCATAAGGAGGAGCTCACCATGGTGTGTATCCTCTTTGTACACGCTGTGCTGTCCCATTGTGAAATTTTTCAAATCTTGAATTTGTCAGTAAATTTGCTATTGGTGTACCTTGGCTTTATATGTTTTGGTATTGTGCTGTCATCGTTGTTTTGGTTGCTAAGTCATGTCTGACTCTTTTGTGACCCCACGGACGCTAGCCCACGAGGCTCCTCTGTCCCTGGGATTTTCCAGGCAAAAGCACTGGAGTGGGTTGCCATTCCCTTCTCCAGGGGATCTTCCCAACCAGAGATCGAACCCACATCTCTTGCATTGGCAGGAGCATTCTTTACCACTGAGCCACATGGGGAGCCCATTTTATTTACTTTAAACTAATAGATGGTGACAAAGGACTAAAGGTTTAGTCCTTTAGATGGAAGGACTAAACCTGAAGGAAGATATGTAAGCACTGACAGTTAAGTTAAATAAAATCCAAAATGCTCTTGAAAACAATCTATAATGGTGAGGTGAATTTAGAAAAACTTTAGACAATTAATACAGACAGGCTGGTTTTATCAGTATATATATACACGTGCTCTGTCATCTATTGGATTTGCAGGTGCAGCAGCCAATGCAAAAGGATGTCTAGTTACAGTATTTAATTCCAAAACCAATCTCAAGCTAAAAATAAAAGGACAAGTTGGGAATAATTAAGCTGATTCTAGCCAAAAAAATTTTAAAGGCTTTCAGTCTGACTTTGTGGATCATGTTTTTAACAACAAAGGTTTCCTGAGTTTGTAGGTAAGGAACAAATTACCAACAGTTTTTTTTGATACAATGGAAAAATAGATGACCTAAATTGAATATGATAATACCTAATGGGATAGATTTGGTTAAACAATCCTGGTGACAACCAGGCCTCCTTGAACCAGCAATATCAGTGAAAGTCTCACTTACCAATTTTATCCATGAGATCCTTTCCTTTAAACCTGTTAAACAGAAAGAAAAAAGATGGATGATATTCACACAAAAGGTGTTTTCCTCTTTTTTTTTTTTTTTACAAGTTTCAATTTTGTTGAATTAGAGCAGTATGTGTAACTGTGTGTTTAGCCATTCACTTGAATAAACTTCCAGAATTGTACATTGAGATCATAGAACACATCTTTAAAGCTAATTAAATCAACATGATAGGTTCCTACAGGTGCTTGCTTTTTGTCTTGCTTTTTGCTTTCCAGTGTGTAAACCAAATGTGTTTTGATGGGATAATAAGCCTCTTGCTCTTTCTACCACCATAACTCTCTCCCTCTACAGATTTTTATATATTTACCATCAAACACAATTTCATATATTGTATATTATCATCTACATTTAACACATTTTGAAGAATGTGCTTTAGTAAGACAATCACTTTTTTCCTGAGCACTTTTTTTTTGTTTAAATCCATTTTGCTACAATGATGGTTTAATTCTCTTAGAGAAAATGGAATGAGCCTTTTCTGCTGAAAAATAAGAGCCTGAAGAAAGGATATAATTTCTACATTGTTAATATTTAAAGGTGTTTTATATCAGTTATCAATAGCCAACTGCAAATATTTAATATCATTTATTATTTTTATTTTCATAATAATCTATGTGGCATTGTTATCTTCAGTTATCAAAAAAAGGGAAGACTAAAAAAGCAGAATGATGTGGGGGCCAAGAGAGGTAAGAGTAACATTCAGTCCTTTTGATTTCCAGTTTAGCTTTCTTTGCATTCAGGCAGAATATTAGCTTTGAAAAATAATTAGGATCTTTCCACTGAGGGAATAGACTATTCTTCTGGCTGTAAATAGATTTTTTCAATATTTAGTGGCTAACTATATTCTGTGAGCAACTTATGGTCAAGTTCTTCTTTTTTTTTTTTCAGTAACAAGTTGCATTTTCTACAACAACAATAAAAAATGAAGTTAGACTCACGTAGGCTTATTTCTTTCAGTTATGCACAATATTCTTCAGTTATGCACAAGTTAACACTTGATTTCTTCACTCTTACCCTTGAAAGTAGGGCAATCAGAACACCCCATATAATTAAAGGCAGAGAAATTTACATGTGATAAGTAGAAGATAAATTCTTATAAGTTTTTATGCTTTTAAAGGAGTATTACACTGCAGCCATGCACTTATAACACATTACATACACATGTGCATACACAGAAATTTGTAAAAGATGAAGTTGGGGTAAAAGTACTTGCCTCAAGTTTCACGGAAGTGTTTTCTATTTCAGACCAGAGACGTCTCATCCTTCTCAACCATCTGGCTTATATTATTGCAGGTTCTGCTGTCAGTGTTTACTTAAATAGTGAGAGGCTATGCCTATGTCACCCTCGAGAGGATCATTCATTAGTGACTGATTTGGCTTAAGGCTTTACTTATCTATTATGACAAAATGGTAGTACAAATAAATGCTTTTTGAGCTGGAGATGTTTCATTTTCAGAGTTCAGTCACATTCACATAAATATAGCTTCATGGTTCATTCCTGTCACAGTCTTTATAAATGGAATCCATCTTACTAGACTGTCAGATCAGCATAAGTAGGCATTTGGCTATTGACATGAGTACTGGAAAATTTAACTCTTTGAAAATTTTTGTCCAGATTCTCTATTTTGTCAGAGTCGATATGTTTGATAATTCCATTTCTGTTGTTAGAAGAAATAGTATGGTGTGGTAATTAAAACCTGGACTCTGAAAATAGACGACTTGGATTTGAATCCTGTCTCTGTCACTTACCCATGGTGTGATCTTGAACAAGCACTTTACCTATCTGTACCTTAGGATCCTCATCTGTAAAATAGAAATTTTAGTAAGATCTAATTTGTATATAGTTGAAAAGAGTAAATAAGTTAATACATGCTTAATGTTTAGATAACATCTGGGACATAGTCTTAGTTGCTATTTTATTATGAGGAAGTATGTAAAAATGGTTTGGATATTCTCTTTGAAATGTCTTTAGTAATATTTCACCAAAGGAAATTTTAGCATATCAATAATCATTGTTAGAGTTACAAAGGATTTTCCACCTATGTTTTTAAAAAATAAAAGTAATGCAAATTCTTTTTTAAGGCAATTCGAGTAATTGGATATTTTGAGACCAAGAAAGAAGTAAAGTTACTTTATAACTAGACCCATTGGGGTTATATATAAATTCATTTCAAATTCTTTCAGAAAATTCTATTTCCTCTCTTTTAGTTATTCTTCTTACTGTGAAAAGAATATTCCCTCAGGGGGTGGAGAGAAGAACTTTAATCGCCATATTCTCTGTTTCCTTGCCCCAATTTTATTTGGTCAGATGAAATCTCCTGGGAATCCCAGTCAGTTTCTTTCTCCCTCTCTCTCTCTCCCCTCCTTTTCCTGCCGTGTTTCTCCCGCTGTCTGTTCTCCCTCCCTCAGGTGCCTACATAAACTCTCAGTCTTCATTTTCTTTAGTAACTCTTACTCATTTACTCATTCTTTAAGACTCAGATCAATTTTCACCTCCCACACAAAATCTCTCACTAATCTTCAAGAAACTGTTATTTTTTCCCTTCTCTATGCCCTCACTGGACTCTGCTCATTGAGACATATTATCTTCTAATTATCATTTAATATGTTGGTTTACAACGTTGAACTGTGACTTCAAGATACCAGCAACATCCTATTAGGCTTTGTATTGTCAGTATTTAGCTCTGTGTAGTATGAAATGGTATGGACCTAGCAGAAGCAGAAGATATTTGGAAGAGAACTACGCAGTAGAACTATACAAAAAAGATCTTCATGACCCAGATAACCATGAGGAGGTGATCACTCACCTGAGCCAGACATCCTGGAATGCAAAATCAAGTGGGCCTTAGGAAGCGTCACTATGAACAAAGCTAGTGGAGGCAATGGAATTCCACTTGAGCTATTTCAAATCCTAAAAGATGATGCTGTGAAAGTGCTGCACTCAGTATGCCACCGAATTTGGAAAACTCACCAGTAGCCACAGGACTGGAAAAGGTCAGTTTTCATTCCATTCCAAAGAAAGGCAATGCCAAAGAATTCTCCAACTACCACAAAAGTGCACTCATCTCACATGCTAGTAAAGTAATGCTCAAAATTCTTCAAGCCAGGCTTCAGCAGTACATGAACTGTGAAATTTCAGATGTTCAAGCTGGATTTAGAAAAAGCAGAGGAACCAGAGATCAAAATGCCAACATCCACTAGATCATCAAAAAAGCAAGAGAGTTCCAGAAAAATGTTTTCTGTTTTATTAACTAAGCCAAAGCCTTTGATTGTGTGGATCGCAACAGACTGTGGAAACTTCTTAAAGAGATGGGAATACCAGACCATCTTACCTGACTCTTGAGAAATCTGTATGCAGGTCAAGTAGCAACAGTTAAAACTAGACATGGAACAACAGACTGGTTCCAAATTGGGAAAGGAGTACATCAAAGCTGTATATTATCACCCTGCTAATTTAACTTATATGCAGAGTACATCATGCAAACTGTCAGGCTGGAGGAAGCACAAGCTGGAATCAAGATTGCTGGGAGAAATATCAATAACCTCAGATATGCAGATGACACCACCCTTAGGGCAGAAAGTGAAGAAGAACTAAAGAGCCTTTTGAGGAAAGTGAAAGAGGAGAGTGGAAAAAGTTGGCTTAAAGCTCAACATTCAGAAAACTAAGATCATGGCATTTGGTCCCATCATGTCATGGCAAACAGATGGAAAAAGAATGGAAACAGTGAGAGACTTTACTTTCTTGGGTTTGAAAATCACTGCAGATGGTGACTGCAGCCATGAAATTAAAAGACACTTACTCCTTGGAAGAAAAGCTATGACCAACCTAGAGAGCATATTAAAAAGCAGAGACATTGCTTTGCCAACAAAGGTCTGCCTAGTCAAAGCTATGTTTTTTCCAGTAGTCATGTATGGATGTGAGAGTTGGACTATAAAGAAAGCTGAGTGCCAAAGAATTGATACTTTTGAACTATGACGGAGAAGACTCTTGAGAGTCCCTTGGACAGCAAGGAGATCCAACCAGTCCATCCTGAATGAAATCAGCCCTAAATATTCATTGGAAGGACTGATGCTGAAACTCCAATACTTTGGACACCTGATGTGAAGAACTGACTCA
Organism: Cephalophus harveyi; assembly: GCA_006410635.1. Classification (NCBI taxonomy): domain Eukaryota; kingdom Metazoa; phylum Chordata; class Mammalia; order Artiodactyla; family Bovidae; genus Cephalophus; species Cephalophus harveyi. The sequence goes on along the minus strand of SJYT01085158.1, from coordinate 444,227 downwards.
CTAGAAAAGACCCTGGTGCTCGGAAGGATTGAAGGCAGGAGGAGAAGGGGACAATAGAGGATGAGATGGTTGGGTGGCATCACCAACTGGATGGACATGAGTTTGAGCAAGCTCCAGGAGTTGGTGATGGACAGGAAAGCCTGGCATGCTGAAGTCCAAGGAGAAGACTCTTGAGAGTCCCTTGGACAGCAAGGAGATCCAACCAGTCCATCCTGAATGAAATCAGCCCTAAATATTCATTGGAAGGACTGATGCTGAAACTCCAATACTTTGGACACCTGATGTGAAGAACTGACTCACTAGAAAAGACCCTGGTGCTCGGAAGGATTGAAGGCAGGAGGAGAAGGGGACAATAGAGGATGAGATGGTTGGGTGGCATCACCAACTGGATGGACATGAGTTTGAGCAAGCTCCAGGAGTTGGTGATGGACAGGAAAGCCTGGCATGCTGAAGTCCAAGGGTTCGCAAAGAGTCGGACATGACTGAGCAACTGAACTGAACTGAACTGAGTGCTGTGTACACTATACATTAGGTTTGTTGTTTAGTCACTAAGTTTTGACTGATTCTTTTGTGACCCCATGGACTGTAGCCCACCAGGCTACTCTGTCCATGGGATTTCCTAGACAAGAATACTGGAGTGGGTTGCCATTTCCTTCTCCAGGAGATCTTCCTGACCCAGGAACTGAACCCATGTCTCCTGCATTGGCAGGTAGATTCTTTACCACTGAGCCACCTGGGAAGCCCAGGAGTGGAAGTGCAGAGTCTTAACCACTGGACCACAAGGGAAGTCCCTGGCAATGTATGTTAGGTAGTCAATACATGTTTAATGTCTAGATGAACTGCATGGAGCATGTGCATCAGCATTTGAGCTGAGTTTCTCCTAGATGTTACAGGAGAGGGTGTCTGCCCAGTAAATATTATTTGTAGGATACCAACCAACCCAGTACTGCATTTTGGACTCTTTTGTTGACTATGATGACTACTCCATTTCTTCTAAGGGATTCCTGCCCACAGTTGTAGATATAATGGTCATCTGAGTTAAATTCACCCATTCCAGTCCATTTTAGTTCGCTGATTCCTAGAATGTCAACGTTCACTCTTGCCATCTCCTGTTTGACCACTTCCAATTTGCCTTGATTCATGGACCCAACATTCCAGGTTCCTATGCAATATTGCTCTTTACAGCATCAGACCTTGCACCTATCACCAGTCACATCCACAACTGGGTGTTGTTTTTGCTTTGGCTCCACCCCTTCATTCTTTCTGGAGTTATTTCTCCACTGATCTCCAGTAGCATATTGGGCATCTACTGACCTGGGGAGTTCATCTTTCAGTGTCCTATCTTTTTGCCTTTTCATACTGTTCATGGCGTTTTCAAGGCAAGAATAATGAAGCGGTTTGCCATTCCCTTCTCCAGTGGACCACATTCTGTCAGAGCTCTCCACCATGACCCATCCATCTTGCAGTCTCAAAAATAACAGAATGATCTCTGTTCATTTCCAAGGCAAAACATTCAGTATCACGGTAATCCAAGTCTATGCCCTGACCAATAATTCTGAAGAAGCTGAAGTTGAATGGTTCTATAAAGACCTACAAGACCTTTTACAACTAACACCCAAAAAAGATGTCCTTTTCATTATGGGGGACTGGAATGCAAAAGTAGGAAGTCAAGAAACACCTGGAGTAACAGGCAAATTTGGCCTTGGAATGCAGAATGAAGCAGGGCAAAGGTTAATAGAGTTTTGCCAAGAAAACGCACTGGTCATAGCAAACACCTTTTTCCAACAGCACAAGAGAAGACTCTACACATGGACATCACCAGATGGCCAACAGTGAAATCAGATTGATTATATTCTTTGCAGCCAAAGATGGAGGAGCTCTATACAGTCAGCAAAAACAAGACTGGGAGCAGACTGTGACTCAGAACTCCTTATTGCCAAATTCAGGCTTAAATTGAAGAAAGTGGGGAAAACAACTAGACCATTCAGGTATGACCTAAATCAAATCCCTTATGATTATACAGTGGAAGTGAGAAATAGATTTAAGGGAATAGATATAATAGAGAGAGTGCCTGATGAACTATGGATGGAGGTTCATGACATTATACAGGAGTATGGACAGAGGTTCATGACATTATACAGGAGACAGGGATCAAGACCATCCCCAGGAAAAAGAAATGCAAAAAAGCAAAATGACTGTCTGAGGAGGCCTTAGAAATAACTGTGAAAAGAAGAGAAGTGTAAAGCAAAGGAGAAAAGGAAAGATATACCTGCTTGAATGCAGAATTCCAAACAATAGCAAGGAGAGATAAAGCCTTCCTCAGTGATCAGTGCAAAGAAATAGAGGAAAACAATAGAATGGGAAAGACTAGAGATCTCATCAAGAAAATTAGAGATAAGAAGGGAACCTTTCATGTAAAGATGGACTCAATAAAGGACAGAAATGGTATGGACCTAACAGAAGCAGAAGACATTAAGAAAAAGTGGAAAGAATACACAGAACAGCTACACAAAAAAGATCTTCACGACCCAGATCATTCACCTAGAGCCAGACATCCTGGAATGTTAAGTCAAGTGGGCCTTAGGAAGGATCACAATGAACAAACCTAGTGGAGGTGATGGAATTCCAGTTGAGCTGTTTCACATCCTGAAAGATGATGCTGTGAAAGCACTGCACTCAATATGCCACCGAATTTGGAAAACTCAGCAGTGGCCACAGGACTGGAAAAGGTCAGTCTTCATTCCAATTCCAAAGAAAGGCAATGCCAAAGGATGCTCAGACTACCACCCAGTTACATTCATCTCACATGCTAGCAAAGTAATGCTCAAAATTCTCCAAGCCAGGCTTCAGCAGTATGTGAACCATGAACTTCCAGATGTTCAAGCTGGATTTAGGAAAGGCAGAGGAACCAGAGATCAAATTGCCAACATCCGCTGGATAATTGAAAAAGCAAGAGTTCCAGAAAAACTTCTATTTCTGCTTTATTGACTATGCCAAAGCCTTTGACTGTGTGGATCACAACAAACTGTTGAAAATTCTAAAAAAGATGGGAATACTAGACCACCTGACCTGCCTCTTGAGAAACCTATATGCAGGTTAGGAAGCAACAGTTAGAACTGAACATGGAACAACAGACTGGTTCCAAATAGGAAGAGGAGTACATCAAGGCTGTATATTGTTACCTGCTTATTTAGCTTCTCTGCAGAGTGCATCATGAGAAACGCTGGGCTGGATGAAGCACAAGCTGGAATCAAGATTGCTGGGAGAAATATCAATTACCTCAGATATGCAGATGACACCATCCTTATGGCAGAAAGTGAAGAGGAACTAAAGAGCCTCTTGAAAGTGAAAGAGAAGTGGCTCAGTCGTGTCCGACTCTTTGCAACCCCATGGACTGTAGCCTGCCAGGCTCCTCTGTCCATGGGATTTTCCAGGCAAGAATACTGGAGTGGATTACCATTTCCTTCTCCAGGAGATCTTCCCGACCCAGGGATTGAACCTGGGTCTCCCACTTTGTAGGCAGACGTTTTACCGTAATGAAAGTGAAAGAGCAGAGTGAAAAAGTTGGCTTAAATCTCAACATTCAGAAAACTAAGATCATGGCATCTGGTCCCATCACTTCATGGCAAATAGATGGGGAAACAGTGAAAACAATGTCATACTTTATTTTGGGGGGCTCTAAAATCACTGCAGATGGTGATTGCAGCCTTGAAATTAAAAGACGCTTACTCCTTGCAAGGAAAGTTATGACCAACCTAGACAGCATATTAAAAAAGCAGAGACCTTACTTTCTCAATAAAGGTCCATCTAGTCAAGGCTATGGTTTTTCCAGTAGTCATGTATGGATGTGAGAGTTGGACTATAAAGAAAGCTGAGTTCTGAAGAATTGATGCTTTCGAACTGTGGTGTTAGAGAAGACTCTTGAGAGTCCCTGGGCCTGCAAGGAGATCCAACCAGTGCATCCTAAAGGAGATCAGTCCTGGATGTTCATTTGAAGGAGTGATGTTGAAGCTGAAACTCCAATACTTTGTCCACCTGATGCAAAGAGCTGACCATTTGAAAAAACCTTAATGCTGGGAAAAATTGAAGGCAAGAGGAGAAGGGGACGACTGAGGATGAGATGGTTCAATGGCATCACCAACTCAATGGAGATGAGTTTGGGTAAACTCTGGGTGTTGGTGATGGGCAGGTAGGCCTGGCGTGCTGTGGTTCTTGGGGTTGCAGAGTTGGACATGACTGAGGGACTGAACTGAACTGGACCAACCCAGTCTCCTTAATTTGTGTTTACAACTGGCTGACATCTGTAATTCCCTGTTAGTGATCACTTCAAGGTCTTGGTACACATTAACCCAGTTAGACATTATCTTGTTTAGGATTAGTAGAACATAACAAAGCAACAAGCCTGTTAGCAATGATTAGCTTATCTGAGAGTGAAGAGATTGGTGGACAGAAATGGTAAATTTTGATGTCAGAAGGGTTTTGTGTGTGGGTTATTAGAGGGTGCGTTGATCAGTGAGAATGACCTGGGTCACTGGAAACTGTGCCTAGCAGCTGGCATGAAAGGGAGGCCAAATGCTGAAAAGAATATCCTGAAAGTCAGCTTAGCTTATGTTACTATTCAGCTGAGATCTGGCCTGACTGAGTCATAACATTTAGGAAAGGGAAAGTTCCAGCTAGACTGTTTGCTTGAGCCCAAGTGCAGCTCTCCTCAGTTACAAAAGTGGGAAACCCATCTCCTCGTGCCAGAGATCACTGGGTTCCTTGCAGTTTTGCCGGACAGTGCAGTGCCTACCCTCAGTAAAATAAATAAGGTTCAATTAAAAACAATTCCATAATTCAATCCAGGGCAGATCTTTGCCTTGTCTTTTACTGAATTCTTGTTCAGTAGAGTTGCTGAGAAAGTTAATCTATCCACACACAATTCATCACATGTGTTTATATTTCTAAAAGTTACAGAGACGGAAATTATTGGCCTTACAAACCCTGTCTGTCTCACTATTAAATCATTTGCAGACTGTTAAGCAGGGCTCATTTTGAAGGGTTGGAAGGTCCCAGAGCTACACTGCCCCTGTTTCCTCCACTGGAAAAAAATCTGTTGATGTATGAAAAATAGGTATTTAAATAAGCTATCTGAATTTTCAGAAATGACTCCAGGCATTTTCAGTCATTTGAGCAGTTAGGTAGAGACTCTCACACACAACTTTGGAGCCAGATTTACAGTGTTTAAAATAGCTCTTTCTAGAATTTAGCCACTTTTGGAAATTCTATGAACAGTTTTGAATGAGTACTCTATTATTCCATGGCCAATTTTAATAGCATTATCTGCAGCATCTTCTGATTTACTCCCTTTTCATCTGTTTCTACAGATACAAACAACAGTACCCAAACTACCTATACCTCTCCAGGATTTGATATGTTACAGCAAAAATTAATTTTCTTTCACTGCCATTTTGATTATTTCATTTCTTTTATTTTTATATACATGCAATGGGCTTCTCCTTTATTTAAGTCCCATTTTAATTTTGTGGTTCAAGCCTGGGTATCAATATGTTAGACTACCCTCTGAGCCACATCCTGTCTCATCCTCTCCCTCCTACCCCAAAGGCAGCTACTTCATACTTCCCATATGGGCTTCCCTGGTGGCTCAGCTGGTAAAGAATCTGCCTTCAGTGCAGGAAACCTGGGTTCAACCCCTGGGTTGGGAAGATCCCCTGGAGAAGGGAATGGCTACTCAATTCCAGTATTCTTGCGTGGAGAATTCCATGGACAGAGGAGCTTGTGGGGCTACTGTCCACGGGGTCTCAAAGAGTTGGACAGGACTGAGTGACTAACACTTTCACTTTTCTTTTGTACTCCCCATATCTCACTTCCCCTAGAATTAGCTTATTGTGAACCTTTGTGTCCCATTCTCATATCTAGAAATTCTAGTCTCTTCATGTTAGCTGACAGTTCCTTCTTTCCTGTAAGACTTCTCTGGTTCAAGGATCAGCATAACCTGTGGCTCTTCAGTATTTAATTTGCTTATAAATAATTAAATCAATTAATTGTTTATTGATCATGATGTTTACGTACTGTGGTAAGCATTGCAAATATAAAATAATTATAAAAGATAGTTCTTTGCCTTCAATTGTGATAGAATTATGACTTAAAGCATACTGTTAACATAAAATACTAAATACTGTGATGTAAACACAGACAAAATATGATATGACTCAGTGGTTAAAGAGCAGTGCTCTAAATCCTAAGGACATTCAGTCTCTCGAGCATTTCTTGCCCTTAGACAGTTGGTATTCTTCCCTTAGATAACCTCTCCAGGGCCAACCCTACCTGGTTCTAGTTTTTATTGGTCACATGTGGCTACAAAGCAGTTGAAATGTTGCCAATGTAACTGAGGAATAAAAATTTAATTTCATTTAATTCTACTTAATATAAATTTAGACTTAAAAATTAATATTCATTTCAACTGTTGGAAAACTTTTATACACATTTGGAACAGCTTGGGTTTGTAAGGTTACTTTTTCAAATGTACACTTTTATTAATGAAATCTAAATACAGATCAAATGCTACTAGTGAAAATTTAACATGTGAATTGAGATGCACTATAAGTATAAAATACACCATGGATTTCAAGACAAAGTATAAAAAAATATATATGAAATATTTCATTCATTTTTAATAATTTTGTGTATTTATTTTTGGCTCTGTTGGGTCTTCGTTGCTCTTCTCTAGTTTGGTGAGCGGGGCTGCTCTCTAGTTGCCGTGTATGGTCTTCTCATTGTGGTGGCTTCTCTTGTTGTGGAATATGGGCTCTAGGGTGCGAGGGCTCAGTAGTTGGGGCTCCCGGGCTCTAGAGCACAGGCTCAATAGTTGTGGTGTACCAAGCATAGTTGCTCCATGGCATGTGAGATCTTCCTGGATCAAGGATCAAACCCATGTCTCCTGCATTGGCAGGCAGATTCTTTACCAGTGAGCCATCAAGGAAGCCCTCATTAATTTTTAAAAAATTGAATACATGTTGAAATAATATTCTGAATGTGTTAGGTTAAATAAATACATTCTTAAATTTTCTTTCCTTTTTATTTTTTTTACTTTTAAAAATGTGAGTACTAGAAAATCTTATATTACTTATATTACACATGTGAATTGCTGTGTCATTTTTTGGATGGCATTGCTTTAAATTAACCAGATCTATGCTAGATTCCCATATGTACATGGACCAGGGCCAATTACTCCAGTGATGTTTATTGGTTGTCTAGAACTCTAGTGCATTTTGGCCTTCTGCTGATCCTACCATATCAACTTCAGGTTGTATTTAAAACATAATCCTGGACTGTCATGTGCTGTTGGAGATCTATATTTCTCCATTCATTTGACCCTTTATGAATGGATATACCTTAGAATTTCATTTTGGTATTTGTCTCTTTATGTGAATAACCATATTCTTTCCTGTCCACTCCTTTGTGTATTGGCTACAGTGACTTTACTGCCTATTCTAGACTTTCTTCTTTTTTATCAATCTTGTGTGAGGAAATTTTGCTCATTTTGGGCTGTAGCTTCTTACAATCCTTACATTCTGGGAAAATCTGATTTTGGTTTTTGACTTTGAGCCCTTCTTCCTTGTGCCCCTCCCTACTTTCTTCCAGGTAAACTAGAGGATAGTAGAAGCTCTGGGGGAAGCCCCTCAGATTCCACATGCATAAATCCATGCAAAGCAGTGTGTACTCATGACACTTGAAGTGCATGAGACTCTTGGGCCCTCTCCTTTTAAATTCTTATTTTCTGAAGTCTTTTGTGACTGGTTTTTAAAAGTCTTTGTCTGCTTCACCAACTGATTATTCATCATGCGTCAGATACAGGTCCAGTGTAGCAATTTCCCTAGGCAATTCCTCTCTTCTTTGGGAGATGAAGTCTAAAATATTTTGTCTTATTTAACATTCTGCACAATTTAACCCTGATTGCATGTCCACTTTTACCTCCAGCAAGTAACTCTAAACTATCCTGGTCTCTGTCTTTTGTGGCTCTCCTAGCATTAACTCTTTATATCACAGGCTACTGCTGCTCTTCCTGATTTTTGAAGAAGAGATAACAGTATTTAGCATGAATGAGAGTTGTGAAACTGTAATAATAATAATAATTGACATTCATATAATGTTCAACATGTGTTAGGCGCTGTTCTAAACAGTTTATATGTATCTTCTTTTATTTCCTCTAGTAGTTATGATCTCATTTCATGAGGGAGAGATGGAGGTATAGAGAAGTTTAACACCTTGTCCAAGGCCACACAACTAATTAGTGGCAGAACTATAATTCAGTCAAGCTTTCAGGTCTATATTTTTGTATTGAGCTAAATTGTGTTGGAGACTTTGTCCTAGGCATTTAACATGGATTATCTCACTTAATCTTCACAACAAGTAGGGAAAGTGATCTCAGAGCATAAAGTAACAAAAAGGATTTTGAAAGTGAAAGACATTCCAATGAACCAGACAAATGGTAATTACTCAAGAAGCAGTTTTGATGATGCCTTAGGCCTGTGATGAATTCTGGCTCACTACTTGTGTTGTGTAAATAAAGTTTTATTGTATCACAACAACACTCCATCATTTATGTATGCTCTTCCAATTCAATGGTAGGACTGAATAGCTGTGGCAGAGATTTTATGGCCACCAAAGCCTAACATTTTTCCATCTGGCTCTTTGTAGAAAATCTTTCCAAACCCTGGTTGCACCACACCTGAGGAGTACATAGACTTTGCAATTAATGTTAAGATTCTACATTAAGAGAAGTGATTATTTGCTATTGCCTGCCCAAAACAGTTTCTTTGAAGACGCCTTTTGTGTTCTCTGAGAGAAGATCTTCTTAGATCTAAGAAGAACTAATAATTTTTTCATTTCCTGTGGCTCAAATCAGCACAAAAGCCCTTCATCCTCCACAATGTATTGATTCCTTCTATGGCAGGTGTCACACTGCTTGATCCAGTTGATATGTCCTTGAAAAGCTGATTTAAATCAGTTTGGTACATTGAAACACATTTTTTCTTCATTTATAGTTTGTGTGATGCTCTATCCACTTGAAAGGACCTGTGACTCTGTAGAAAATGTGGTTTGCTTGTTCTTTCATGACACCATCCCCCACCTCCCTACTACTCACACTGATGTCCACTTGTGGACTTCCTGGTGGCTCAGATGGTGAAAGGAATCCACCTGCAATACGGGAGGCCTGGGTTCAGTCCCTGGGTTGGGAAGATCCCCTGGAAGAGGACATGGTAACCCACTCCAGTATTCTTGCCTGGAGAATTCCAAGGATAGAGGAGCCTGGCGGGCTCCAGTCCATGGGGTCCCAAAGAGTCAGACAAGACTGAGCACAGCACAGTCATCCTTCTACAGAAAGAGTTATATGCAACTGTGGGAGGTATTATTGCAGAAAGGAGGACCCCTTCCAGGGCCGAGATCAGGCTCTTATCTAATACTCGGAAATAAGTTGTCCAAGGAGACTACATGCTGACAAAGGAAGAGACTTTATGGGGAAGGGGCCCCCAGCTGGAGAACAGTAGGGTAAGGGAAGCCAGGAGAACTGCTCTGACACGTGGCTGGCAGGCTCGGGTTTTATGGTGTTAGGATTAGTTTCTGGGTTGTCTGTGGCCAATCATTATGACTCAGGATACTTCCTGGTGGTGCACACATTGCTCAACAAAGATGGATGCTGTGAGAAAGATTCTAGGAGGTAGAAGGGCACCTGGTGGCTCCTTTTGACCTTTCCTGAACTCTTCTGATTGGTGGTGGCTTATTAGTTTCATGTTCCTTACTAGGACCTCCTATTATAAAATAACTCATGCAAATGGTTCCTGTGGTGCTTAGCCAGGGTGGGCAGCTTCAGTCACGGTGCTTCCCCTAACAGCATGATTTTAAAAAATCAAAACAAAAGCTCTAATGTTCATCAGATGTCTCTGCTTTTGAAAATGCTATCTAGGTTGGACATAACTTTTCTTCCAAGGAGTAAGCGTCTTCTAATTTCATGGCTGCAGTCACCATCAGCAGTGATTTTGGAAGATCATGGCATCTGGTCCCATCACTTCATGGGAAATAGATGGGGAAACAGTGGAAACAGTGCCAGACTTTATTTTTTTGGGCTCCAAAATCACTGCTAATGTTCATAGGATGTGCAATCTTCCTTTGATTAAAATCATTGTACTATTAACATTTAGTATTATACATTTTGTTTAAATTGAGGCACACCACTTATGTTGTTCTTGTTCAGTTGCTCAGTCATGTCCAACTCTTACTATGCCAGACTTTCCTGTCCTTCACTATCTCTGAGAGTTTACTCAAACTCATGTCCATTGAATCAATGATGCCATCCAACCATCTCATCCTGTCACCCTCTTCTCCTCCTGTGCTCAATCTTTCCCAGCATCAGGGTCTTTTCCAGTGAATTGGCTCCTCACATCAGATGGCCAAGTTATTGGAGTTTCAGCTTCAGCATCAGTCCGTCTAATGAATTTTCAAGGTTGATTTCCTTTAGGGTTGGCTGGTTTGATCTCCTTGCTGTCTATGGGACGCTCAAGAGTCTGCTCCAATGCCACAGTTTGAAAGCATCAGGCCTTCGGCACTCACCTTTCTTTATGGTCCAACTCTCACTTTCATACATGCCTATTGGAAAAAACATAGCTTTGATGATATGGACTTTTGTTAGCCAAGTGATGTCTCTGCTTTTGAATGTGCTGTCTAGGTTTGTTATAACTTTTCTTCCAAGAAGCAAGTGTCTTTTAATTTCATGGCTGAAGTCACCACCACAGTGATTTTGGAGCCCAAGAAAATAAAGTTTGTCACTGTTTTCATTGTGTCCCCATCTATTTGCCATGAAGTGATAGGACCAAACGCCATGATCTTAGTTTTTTGAGTGTTGAGTTATAAACCAGCTTTTTCACTCTCCTCTTTCACCTTCATCAAGAGGCTCTTTAGGTCCTCTTCACTTTCTGCCATTAGGGTGGTATCATCTGCATATCTGGGGTTGTTGATACTTCTCCTGACAGTCTTGATTCCAGCTTGTGCTTCATCTAGCCTGGCATTAAAGTTAAATAAACAGGTGACAATACACAGTTTTGATGTACTCCTTTCCTAATTTTGAACCAGTCTGTTCTTTCATGTCTGGTTCTAACTGTTGCATCTTGACCGGCATACAGGTCTCTCAGAACTCAGGTAAGATGGTCTGGTATTCCCATCTCTTTAAAAATATAAAATAGTGTTAATTGATGAGTTTATTTTTTTAAGTGAGTTATAGTGCTATGTATTTAAAAGTGTTAGGATTTTTTAAAGCTATTGTGATATATCTAGAAAACACAGTGTATCATGAATAAAGGATTACTTTTGGACGCTAGTTGTTTTTTTCATATCAGAAAATTGAGACTTGTAAGATGAAGTGGAAATATTTGTGGGTCATTCATTCATTCATTACTTAGCATTTACTTATTGAATACTTACTACAGTCCGTTTCCTCCTCATAGAGAAGTAAATGTATTATTAAACAAGCAAGTAAATGTATTATTAAAGAGAGGATTATGAAAAGGATTTCAAGCAGCATGGACAGAGTGGTGATATAAACAGTATTAGAGAGATCCTACAGAGAAGGTAATGGCACCCCACTCCAGTACTCTTGCCTGGCAAATCCCATGGACAGAGGAGCCTGGTAGTCTACAATCCATGAGGTCGCTAGGAGTCAGACACGACTGAGTGACTTCACTTTCACTTTTCACTTTCATGCATTGGAGAAGGAAATGGCAACCCACTCNCCACTCCAGTACTCTTGCCTGGCAAATCCCATGGACAGAGGAGCCTGGTAGTCTACAATCCATGAGGTCGCTAGGAGTCAGACACGACTGAGTGACTTCACTTTCACTTTTCACTTTCATGCATTGGAGAAGGAAATGGCAACCCACTCCAGTGTTCTTGCCTAGAGAATCCCAGGGACGGAGGAGCCTGGTGGGCTGCCGTCTCTGGGGTCGCACAGAGTCGGACACGACTGAAGTGACTTAGTAGCAACAGCAGCAGCAGCAGCAGAGAGATCCTATAGGTTGGTCAGGGGAGATTCTGCTGAGAGAATTTAAGCTTTGAGTTTAAGAACAAAAAAGAGCCAGCCACATGCAAGGATGTGGGAGGGAGTGGCACAGGCAGATGGGAACAGCATCTCTAAGACTGAGGAGAGTCTGATGGTTAAGAATCTGCCTGTCAGTGCAGGGGATATGGGTTTGATCCCTGGTCCAGGAAAATCCCAAACGCTGCAAGGCAATCTTAAGCCCATATGCCATAACTGAGTCGTGTGCCTAGAGCTTGTGCTTTGCAGCGAGGGAAGCTGCCTTAATGAGAAGACAACACATAGCAACTAGAAAAAGCCCATGCAGCAATGAAGACCCAGTACAGCCAAAAAATAATTAATAAAATACATTTAAAGAAAAAAAAAAAAAAAACTATGAGGAGAGAGCTAGAGTTTAAACTCATTGATTATAGGATTTTTCTCCCCTCCAGGAAAGTTCTGTGATCTGCTCACTTCTGCCAGTCCCTACTAGCAAAACCACACATGCATTAAAATATTTTCATTATCAGAATAATTAGCAGTTATTGTAGCTGCATTTAAAGATAAGCTACAATATTGATATTAACTAGTAGAAAATGCTTTTTTAAAAAACCCCAAACCTTTGGAGTAATGTGAATACATGGAGTGTTGTCAGCAGATTCTGGAGGGCTGAGCATGAGAACACCATGGTGCGCCTGCTGTTCTCTTCGCTCTTTGAGAGAGCCCTCAGCTCAGTCACTTGTCAGCTCTGTGAGGTTAGGCAATTTAAGTAAACTCTCTGAGGCTGTTTATTTGTTAGCATAATGGGGAGGGGATATGTACTTTAATATTACTATGAAAATTAATTAAAATATTTGAAAGCAGCTAGCACTACACTCGACATGCAGTAGGACTTAAAACATTAATTATAATGGGACATAGTTTATATATATTCCTGATAGCAGTCATTCATATTTATTTAGACCTATTAAATATCAGGTGCTCTTCAAGAAGTCTCAGTGTTCTTCATGTTTTGTCCTTGCAACAAGCTTATGGAATGGAAACAGTTTTTGGATATTTAATTTTTTTTGTTGAAGTATAGTTGATTTGCACTGTTGTATTAATTACTGCTGTACAGCTGTACATATATATATGTGTAACCAATTCTATTATGATTTATCATAAGATATTGAATGTAGTTCTCTGTGCTGTACAGAGAATGTTTATCCATTCTCTACATAAAAGCTTTACCTGTCTCCCTATTTCACATCTGAGAAACTGAAAGCAGAGAATTATCCAACTTGCCCAAAATCACAGAGCCAGTAAATGGCAGAAAATGAGAGTGAAAGTGTTGTCACTCAGTTTGACTCTTTTGCAGGACTATAGCCCGCCAGGCTCTTCTCCATGGAATTCTCCAGATAAAAATACTGGAGTCGGTAGCCATTCCCTTCTCCAGGGGATCTCCCCAGCCCGGGGATCTCCCCAGCCCAGGGATCAAACCCAGGTCTCCTGCATTGCAGGCAGATTCTTTACTCTCTAAGAGCTAGGATTCAAACCAGGTGGTCTGGCTTTGGTGTTGTGCCCTTAAATGTGTTTCTCATTTAGTAATAAATCATCGATACCTGAAACTTGTCAGTTTCTCAGATAAGTGGTCCAATGCAATAAACACTTTGGGGAGAAATCTGAAGCTAAAATAACTTGCTTGTTTCACACGGAATCTGTGCACTCGATTTATAAGTGACCTTTGTAGCATATTAACACCAGTTTTCAGAAGCAACTCCCCTCCCTCCAAAAAAGAAAAATGACAGATTAGTCATTAAGATATATAGATTGTTATTATAAAGGGCCCTGCATGTGTATCACATAAAGGATTTACACAGCAATTTATTGTCAAAAAGATAACAGCATGTAAATTTCCAAGAAGCAACTTGGCATCACTGGAAAATCACACTCTGGAGACCCAGGCACTAGACAGTTCCACAGCAGCTGAATCATAAAGACTTTTACAGATCAATAACCCTCAACCTTGCTGCATGAAAAACCATCTTCATCAACAGAGAGTTTCAGGGAGCTACAAAAGCCAATGAGATATTAGCACAGGTGGACTTTTACATGCATGCATGTATGTGATTTTCACAAGGTCATTGCTGGCATTTAGTTTTGGTATTCCAATATTATATAGTAAAATGATACCATATCCCCAATACATGATAATGTATTCTCCTACCTTTTAGGGGGAATAATATGCTTTTCAAACCACCCTCAAATAAGTAGAGAAGAGGTGAGTTACTGGAATGTGTTTAGTTTGGGGCAACAGTCTAAGTTTCTATTCTGACCCTTATGTCCTTGATGCTTGGTTTCTTCACTTGTGAATTTAAAGATTAGCTATGAAAGTGAATGTGAAAATGTTAGTTGCTTAGTCATGTCTGACTCTTCGATCCCATGGACTGTAGCCCCCAGGATCCTCTGTCCATGAGTTGCCATTTCCTTCTCCAAGGGATCTTCCTGGCCCAGGGGTCGAACCTGGGTCTCCTGCATTGCAGGCTGATTCTTTACCATCTGAGCCACCAGGGAAACCCAAATATTAATAGTAACCACATCAAAAAGCTCTTGATCCCCAAAGCACATATATCATTGAAGTACTTACCGAGAAAAATAGATTGGGAATTTTATTTCATAGCAATTTTTTTTCCAGTAAATTGGAGATTGCTAATTATCTTTCTCTACTATATTATCCAACATAAACAAGTATATTCATACATCTATCTAATGAAAGTTTTTAAAAAAATTATTAAGTATTAACAATTATTAAGTATTAACAATACTTAATAATTAAAAAAAAACTTTCATTAGATAGATGTATGAATATACTTGTTTATGTTGGATAATACACAGGGAGGGAGGTGAAGGGGGGTTCAGGATGGGGAACATGTGTACACCTGTGGCAGATTCATGTTGATGTATGGCAAAACCAATACAATATTGTAATTAGCCCCCAATTAAAATAAATAAGTTTATATTTAAAAAAGAAATTAAAAAATTATTAAGTATCATTGAGTATCATCTATTAATTATTGCTTATATGGGGACAGTTAATATTTGAAACACTCTTTGTTGTTTAGTTGCTAAGTTTTATCCCACTCTTCTGCAACCCATGGACTGTAGCCTGTCAGGTTCCTCTGCCCGTGAGATTTCCCAGGCAGGCATACTGGAGTGGGTTGCCATTTCCTCCTCCAGGGGATTTTTTCTGCCCAGGGATCAAACCCATGTTTCCTGTATTGGCAGGTGGATTCTCTACCACTGAATTATCAGAGAAGCCCCCCATTAAATATTTTACAAGAAGTTTAAGAGACTTATGAACTGAGGATAAGTTTTAGGTTGTTTCCATCTCATTGTTGGCTATTGATTGAAAAGCTATTAAAGAAGGAAATTTATCATATGGCAGATGTTTTACATACATTGAATTCATACAAGTTCTATGATAATTATAATGGCATTTTTATCCCCATAATACAGATGAGTTTATTGAGACTCAGAATATTATTAACTTGCTGAAGTTAACAAAAGCATTAATTAAGCAGCAGAATAGAGATTGTAACCTTGGCTTGGGTGGATTCCAAAGTTCTCTTAGCATACTCTTACTGCCTCTCTGTTTTATTGTCTTGGAATGATCTAGACATAATCTAATTGCTTGAATAATAATCAGCTATTCTAAGGATATCATAATCTGGCATGTGTGTAACTTGATTATGATGTGGTTGATTTGGTCCAATATATACACATTCAGATGTCTATTTTTAAGACAGTAAAACCACAGATACTTTCACTGATTTGACTGCTTAATATTGCAAAAAAAGCAAAACAAAACAACCCTTTAGTGAAGTTTACAACTGAATTTACCAGTCAAATTCAATTAAAATATTAGACTTGGATGATGTGTGTGCTGCTAAGACACTTCAGTCGTGTCCGACACTGTGCGACCCCATAGATGGCAGCCCACCAGGCTCCCCTGTCCCTGGGATTCTCCAGGCAAGAACACTGGAGTGGGTCGCCATTTCCTTCTCCAGTGTATGAAAGTGAAAGGTGAAAGGGAAGTTGCTCAGTCGTGTCTAACTCTTCGCGACCCCATGGACTGCAGCCTACCAGGCTCCTCTGTCCATAGGATTTTCCAGGCAAGAGTACTGGAGTGGGGTGCCATTGCCTTCCCAGACTAAATATTTATACTTAGATAATAATATTGAAATACTAAATTTTATGTACTCCATTCGGTAAAATACAGATGATAAATTTACTAGCAAACTATGATTTTAAAGGATTGCATTATAATGGCAATAGAGATTATATAAAATCAATTAGATATATATATTGAAATATTTATGGATAATATAGCATGATGTCTGGGGTTTGCTGTAAAGTGTTACAACCAAAAAAAAAAACTGTAAAAACAAACAAACCAAAAAATCAGTAGGTTGGATGGAAAAAACAAGATTGGTGAACAATTGTTAAAGTTGAGAGTATATGGGAATTCATCTTTTGTATATATTTTAATCTGTTTATACAACAGAGCTTTTAAAAGCAATCAACTGGTCATCCATTAGGTTGAGGCTAGAAATCAGAAAGTTTGATTGCTCCAATTGAATATATGTTCAGATTTTTGGCTGTATTTTGGTGGTTAAAAATTTGTATTTCAAATGTTAGCATAATCATGTAGCATCCAGAATGTATATCTCCAATAAGCCCTGATCTCATTAAGTATATTTTGATAAGATATAACTTAATGATATAAAGGTATGAATCTCAGACATATATAATACTGATAGTCTGTGTTCTTGACGGAAAGAGACCTGGCTTTTTGATCATATTTAAATTCAAATTTCTATTCCCCTGAAGATAGCACTATGATATGGCTTTAATACAAATCTTACATGTTTTCGTTGAATTTTAATTAAAAATCATACTTCCACTCAAAAGTAGATCCTAAAGAATGATGGCATATTGCTTCTTTTATGCTACTAGTATGTGATTATTTTTCTTTTGTTATTAATTTAAACTATGTCATCAAATGGAGAAGGCAATGACATCCCACTCCAATACTCTTGCCTGGAAAATCCCATGGGCTGAGGAGCCTGGTGGGCTGCAGTCCATGGGATCGCTGAGGGTCGGACACGACTGAACGACTTCACTTTCACTTTTCACTTTCATGCATTGGAGAAGGAAATGGCAACCCACTCCAGTGTTCTTGCCTGGAGAATCCCAGGGACAAGGGAGCCTGGTGGGCTGCCGTCTATGGGGTCACCCGGAGTCGGACACGACTGAAGTGACTTAGCAGCAGCAGCAGCATGTCATCAAAGCAATTATGCCTACATTCTGCAAAATCTCATGTAATTAAAGACATCTTATTAAAATGATACTTTATTTTACTATATAACAAGAAACAAACTCTTTAGTTTTATACTTTTAAAGTATGCAAATAAATGAGAAATTCTCTCCTCTATTGCTAGAAGAACAGTTTAGTTGCTCACTTTTTTCAATCCTTTTAAAAATTTATCTATTTTTTAATTTATTTTTTAATTGGAGGAGAATTGCTTTACAATGATCTGTTGGTTTTTGCCGTATAACACGAATCAGTCATAATTATATATATATGTATATACCCCCTTCCTCTTGAACCTCTCTCCTCTACCACCATCCCACTTCTCTAGGTCATCACAAAATGCCAGGCTGGGCTCCCTCTGTTATATAGTAGCTTCCTACCAGTTATATATTTTACATATGATGGTGTATATATGTAAATGTTACTTTCTCAGTTCATCTTTTAATAGCATTTTTTCTAAATCAGGTTATTACAATTATTAAGCATCATTCTTTGGCCCTAGGCAAATTGTGAAGTTAGACTTTGTTTCCCTTTGGGCTTCTCCAGGGCTCAGACAGTAAAGAGTCTGTCTATAAAGCAGGAGACCTGGGTTCAATCCCTGGGTTGGGAAGATCCCCTGGAGGAGGGCACGGCAACCCACTCCAGTATTCTTGCCTGAAGAATCCCATGCAGAGAGCAGCCTGGCAGGCTACTGTCCATAGGATCACAAAGGCTCAGACATGACTGAGTGACTAAGCACAGCACAGCAAGCTTTCCTTCCAGCCACTTACTTCTTTCTTGTGGCGTCATTTTCCTTCCAGATCTACAGTCACATTGGAGAGCAATGCATCCCTGGAGTTAAGGCACTTTAATGCTCACTGCTGATCCTGTCTTCATAGCATTGTGCTGATGACCATTCAAGGTTTAAAGGTAATCATGCCTTGGTAGGTTTTCAAGGAGTGCTAGAAGTACCAAGCCACACTATTTTCATGTGCTGGCTTTTTTTTTTTTAATTTTTACTTTATTTTACTTTACAATACCGTATTGGTTTTGCCATACATATGCTGGCTTTTTTGTCTCTTTTTACGTTTTATTTAAAGTAAGTTATTTTAATTGGAGGCTAATTACAATATTGTGGCGGTTTTTGCCATACATTGACATCAATCAGCCACGGGTGTACATGTGTCCCCCATGCCAAATCCTCCCACCTCCCTCCCCATCCCATCCCTCTGAGTTGTCCCAGGGTGCCAGCCCTGAGCGCCCTGTTTCATGCATTGAACTTGGACTGATAATCTATTTCATATATGATAATATACATGTTTCAATGCTATTCTCTCAAATCATCACAACCTTGCCTTCTCCCAGAGTCCAAAAGTCTTTCCTTTATATCCGTATCTCTTTTGCTGTCTTGCATATAGGGTCATCATTACCATCTTTCTAAATTCCATATATATGTGTTAATATACTGCATTGGTGTTTTTCTTTCTGACTTACTTCACTCTGTATAATAGGCTCCAGTTTCATCCACTTCGTTAGAACTGATTCAAATGTGTTCTTTTTAATGGCTGAGTAATACTCCACTGTGTATATGTACCACAGCTTTCTTATCCATTCATCTGCTGATGGACATCTAGGTTGCTTCCATGTCATGGCTATTGTAAACAGTGCTGTGATGAACATTGGAGTACATGTGTCTCTTTCAATTCTGGTTTCCTTGGTGTGTATGCCCGGCAGTGGGATTGCTGGGTCATAAGGCAGTTCTATTTGCAGTTTTTTAAGGAATCTCCACACTGTTCTCCATAGTGGCTGTACNACATGACTGAGTGACTAAGCACAGCACAGCAAGCTTTCCTTCCAGCCACTTACTTCTTTCTTGTGGCGTCATTTTCCTTCCAGATCTAGTCACATTGGAGAGCAATGCATCCCTGGAGTTAAGGCACTTTAATGCTCACTGCTGATCCTGTCTTCATAGCATTGTGCTGATGACCATTCAAGGTTTAAAGGTAATCATGCCTTGGTAGGTTTTCAAGGAGTGCTAGAAGTACCAAGCCACACTATTTTCATGTGCTGGCTTTTTTTTTTTTAATTTTTACTTTATTTTACTTTACAATACCGTATTGGTTTTGCCATACATATGCTGGCTTTTTTGTCTCTTTTTACGTTTTATTTAAAGTAAGTTATTTTAATTGGAGGCTAATTACAATATTGTGGCGGTTTTTGCCATACATTGACATCAATCAGCCACGGGTGTACATGTGTCCCCCATGCCAAATCCTCCCACCTCCCTCCCCATCCCATCCCTCTGAGTTGTCCCAGGGTGCCAGCCCTGAGCGCCCTGTTTCATGCATTGAACGTGGACTGATAATCTATTTCATATATGATAATATACATGTTTCAATGCTATTCTCTCAAATCATCACAACCTTGCCTTCTCCCAGAGTCCAAAAGTCTTTCCTTTATATCCGTATCTCTTTTGCTGTCTTGCATATAGGGTCATCATTACCATCTTTCTAAATTCCATATATATGTGTTAATATACTGTATTGGTGTTTTTCTTTCTGGCTTACTTCACTCTGTATAATAGGCTCCAGTTTCATCCACTTCGTTAGAACTGATTCAAATGTGTTCTTTTTAATGGCTGAGTAATACTCCACTGTGTATATGTACCACAGCTTTCTTATCCATTCATCTGCTGATGGACATCTAGGTTGCTTCCATGTCATGGCTATTGTAAACAGTGCTGTGATGAACATTGGAGTACATGTGTCTCTTTCAATTCTGGTTTCCTTGGTGTGTATGCCCGGCAGTGGGATTGCTGGGTCATAAGGCAGTTCTATTTCCAGTTTTTTTAAGGAATCTCCACATAGTGGCTGTACTAGTTTGCATTCCCACCAGCAGTGTAAGAGGGTTCCCTTTTCTCCACATCCTCTCCAGCATTTATTGTTTGTAGACTTTTGGATAGCAGCCATTCTGACCAGTGTGAAATGGTACCTCATTGTGGCTTTGATTTGCATTTCTCTGATAATGAGTGATGCTGAGCATCTTTTAATGTGTTTGTTAGCCATCTGTGTGTCTTCTTTGGAGAAATGTCTGTTTAGTTTTTGGCTCATTTTTTGACTGAGTTGTTTATTTTTCTAGTATTGAATACTTGTATATTTTGAGTTTTTATCCAGAAAAGTACTTTAACTTTTTATTTTTAGTTTGTTAAAAACTTTTTATTTTTTATTGGGATATAGCTGATTAACAGACAACGTTGTGATAGTTTCAGATGAACAACGATGGCATTCAGCCATACATACACATGTAACCATTCTCCCCCAGACTCCCCTCCCAAGAAATACATTAGGCAATAGTAGGCACAATCTGCATGCATTTTAAAGCTATATCACAAGATTTCAAAGACATTTCAAGTTTGAAAGTAGGTTGTTTTGGGAGCTGACCTCCAACTCCGTGGTATGTATTCACCCTTCAGTCTCCTTCTCATCAGTGATGCCTCAGCAGAAAAATGTGAGCAGGGCCATAACATGACCTCTCTTATGCACATTTATGTTCCAACTTGATTTGAATAACATGGCCAATGGCATTCTATGAAGTTTTGGGAACAGAGATACTTTGGAAAGGGGTGATTTTACTCTTACTATTTTCAAATTGCTCCTTTGCAAGTAGTTACTTTCATTTATAGAGATTCTGGAACATTGCAGAATATGAATTTTGTTTAATATAAAGAGACTTGGCCATTGTCTTTAAGACATGTACAAATAATAAAGGAAATCACAATACAAAAGCAAAAATCTGTTGGTAAAAAAGCACATAGGTTAAAGAGGTAGTATAATTCTCCAACTTCTTATTTCAATTAGAGGAAAGATGTGCTTCAGTTTAAATAACATCTTTCCCCTTTTCCACTTCATATATCACGTACATTAAAAAATGTCCCTGGTTCTAAAGTTTGCTTTTCTTTTAATTAGATGTAAAAAATAATATCTGAAATGTAAAACACTGATAATGTAATATAATAATCTGAAATGTAAAATGTATCAGAAATTTAAATGTCAAGTTATTTCCTTGTTAATCTAAGAGAATTTTGTCCCAAAATTTGGACTTGGAAACTATCACAAAAATGAATGGTTTCAGCGTGTCTGCCAGTGGTTAAAAATGAGGAGCTTTGAGTTTGGGTTTTACTTTAGTCCTTTGTATCATAGTTAACATGAAAAGAAAAAAATAGAGGGCAGCAGGAGAGGCTCCTTGCTGGCAAATTAAGCTTCTCGGGGAGAAAGCAAAAGAGGGAGGCCAATTTCGTCAAGGGAAATTATAATAAACCAATCATGATGATTGAGCCTATGTGAGCAGAAGACACATGGAAACAATATAAATGTTGTCCATAAAACTACTGCTTTCAGGCTTAGTGGCCTTTTCCTTATCAGGATCACTGCTTTTGGGGCACTGTAGAGATTCTATCATTCCAGGAAAGAATAAGAGGTTTGGTGCATTCTTCCTTGTTATTCAATTTGGAAAATGTGGGACAAGGGGAGCAATTGGTACTTTTTCCTTGTCTACTCTAATAATGAGAATTTTCCTCAGAAGCTCTTGCCAATGCTCAATTCAAATACCCCATATTAGTGAATTCTGAAGAGTTTAGAAAAGGTATTTTCTTTAGTATCCCATCTCCCACCTTTTTTTCTTTTTGTTTAGCTGACTCGGTTTCCATCTAGAATGTAGGAATTTACTGAGATGGGCTGTCTTTGTAAAACTAAAGCAAAGATCATAATCACCATTAGTGGATATTACATGGGCTTTCCTGGTGGTGGCTCATTGGTAAAGAATCTGCCTGCCAACATAGGAGACAGGTGTTGGATCCCTGGGTTGGGAAGATCCTCACTCCCCTATCCTTGCCTGGGAAATCCCATGGACAGAGGAGCCTGGCAGGCTACAGTCCGTGGGGTCGCAGAGAGTCGGACATGACTTAGCAACTGAGCATACATGCTAGGGTTTTACATAGAAAAACTGCCTCCGTTTTGAAGTATGACTCTTTCTTGGAGTTAATTTAAGACAAGCTAAGACAGCATACCTGCATATCTGCATATTTTTCTTCTTACATGTATGGAAGAAAAGTAAAACCATTGCAAAATAGTGACATTTTCAAGAAAATTCTTCTTATGATCAGTAGCTTGCTTTCATTTAAGGTAGATTTTCTCCCAATGATGGTGTTTTGTTTTTGAGGGGAAAAACGTAATGATTTTTGATGACAGTCTTTAGTAAAGGGATTATCTGATCTTTCAAGGTCATCTGGGACCTCTGGGCTCTGGCAGAAATTTTTCAGTATTATGCTAGACTGATTCTGATTGTGAGGACTGTCAGAAACCTGTGGCTGATTGAAAGGATGGGAAGCATTCCTCTGAGCTGCTAGCAGAATAAGATGTTTGTTTTCGGTTGATTTACGTTTTCTTAACAAAAACAATAAAATTGGTTATTTGAATAATTCGACTTATTTAGAAGCCCTTATAGAGATCATTTATCTAGAGCACATGAATGGATCCTTTTCTTGAATTTTGTATTTAGTGTTTGAATTCTGATTTCCCCACATATTATCTTTGTGACCTGACATCACTAAACTTTAGTTTTCTTGCCTGTAAAATAAGAATGATAATACCACTTACCTCATAATGTTGTTGTGTTATTTATATTAGATAATCTCTTATCACAGTGCCTAGCACAATAAACACTAGCTATTATTATTCAGGTTCAAAATAATATACCTGGATTTTTTTCACCTTTTAAGAACAAAGTAAAAATTCATAACTGCTTGTGGTAAAAGAGAGAGAGGAAGACATTCTTCTGTCACATAAATTGAGAAGCTTGGGCATAAGGGCCTCAGGAACACAAATTGCCAATTATTTGTCTCCTGTTTCCCTTTTGTTACTATCATATATATTTCTCCAGCACTGACCTTGCCAAGATCTCTCCTCTTTGTCTGTTTTCCATTCTTCCCTGTTGCTTGCTATTCCTGAAAACACCAAATATTTTCCTTCTCTGGTCTTTGAAAATGTTATTTTTTCTGACTGAGATTCTCTTACCCTCCAATCTCTCTAAAATCCATTGAATTTTAAGCTGTGTTCAAAGTTGTACATTCTTACTTCTATAAATTATCTTCTGATTCACTAACTGAGTGTTCCTTACTCTCCTCTGAGTACTATAGTGCTCTGAGCCTCTCTTAAACTGCTTTTCTAACCACGTGATAATAGTCTTATGTGGTTGGTTCTATATGCCCACGAAATTGCATATCCTGAGGGATGACCTGTAGGAAGTGATAGGCTGTAGAGAGGGCTTCCAGGTGACGCTCCTGGTAAAGAGCCTGCCAGCCAATGCAGGAAACAGAAGAGACACACGTTTGATCTCTGTGTGGGGTCGATCCCATGGAGGAGGGCATAGCAAGTAGAATTTCTGCCTGGAGGATCCCATGGATAGAGGAGTCTACAGGCTACATCCACAGGTTTGCAAAGAGTTGGACACGACTGAAGCGACTTAGCAGACACACATGCAGGCCACAGAGAAGGATCCCTCCCTCAGTCAGTCAGTTCAGTGGCTCAGTCACGTCTGACTCTTTGCAACTCCATCAACTGCAGAACTCCAGGCCTCCCTGGCCATCAATAACTCCCTGAGTTTACTCAAACTCATGTCCATTGAGTCAGTGATGTCATCCACCATCTCATCCTCTGTCATCCCCTTCTTCTTCTGCCTTCCATATTTCCCAGCATTAGGGTCTTTTCAAATAAGTCAGGTTTTTTTTTTTTTTTTGCATCAGGTGGCCAAAGTATTGGAGTTTTAGCTTCAGCATCAGTCCTTCCAATGAATATTTAGGGCTGATTTCCCTTAGGACAGGCTGGATGGATCTCCTTACAGTCCAAGGGACTCTCAAGAATCTTCTCCAACACCACAGTTCAAAAGCATCAATTCTTTGGCACTCAGCTTTCTTTATAGTCTAACTCTCACATCCATACATGACTACTGGAAAGACCATAGCTTTCACTAGGCAGACCTCTTTTGGCGAAGTAATGTCTCTACTTTTTAATATGATGTCTAGGTTGGTCATAACTTTTCTTCCAAGGAGCAAGTGTCTTTTAATTTCATGGCTGCAGTCACCATCTGCAGTGATTTGGGAGTCCAAAAAATAAAGTCTGTCACTGTTTCCATTGTTTCCCTATCTATTTGCCATGAAATGATGGGACCAGATGCCATGATCTTAGTTTTCTGAATGTTGAGTTTTAAGCCAACTTTTTCACTCTCCTCTTTCACTTTCATCAAGAGGCTCTTTAGTTCTTCTTTACTTTCTGCCATTTTTGCATCAGGTGGCCAAAGTATTGGAGTTTTAGCTTCAGCATCAGTCCTTCCAATGAATATTTAGGGCTGATTTCCCTTAGGACGGGCTGGATGGATCTCCTTACAGTCCAAGGGACTCTCAAGAATCTTCTCCAACACCACAGTTCAAAAGCATCAATTCTTTGGCACTCAGCTTTCTTTATAGTCTAACTCTCACATCCATACATGACTACTGGAAAGACCATAGCTTTCACTAGGCAGACCTCTTTTGGCGAAGTAATGTCTCTACTTTTTAATATGATGTCTAGGTTGGTCATAACTTTTCTTCCAAGGAGCAAGTGTCTTTTAATTTCATGGCTGCAGTCACCATCTGCAGTGATTTGGGAGTCCAAAAAATAAAGTCTGTCACTGTTTCCATTGTTTCCCTATCTATTTGCCATGAAATGATGGGACCAGATGCCATGATCTTAGTTTTCTGAATGTTGAGTTTTAAGCCAACTTTTTCACTCTCCTCTTTCACTTTCATCAAGAGGCTCTTTAGTTCTTCTTTACTTTCTGCCATAAGGGTGGTGTCATCAGCATATCTGAGGTTATTGATATTTCTCCCAGCAATCTTGATTCCAGCTTGTGCTTCATCCAGCCCAGCATTTCTCATGATGTACTCTGCATATAAGTTAAATAAGCAGGGTGACAATATACAGCCTTGATGTACACCTTGCCTGATTTGGAAGCAATCTGTTTTCCATGTCCAGTTCTAACTATTGCTTTCTGACTTGCATACAGATTTTTCAAGAGGCAGGTCAGGTGTTCTGGTATTCCCATCTCTTGAGGAATTTTCCAGAATTTGTTGTGGTTCACACAGTCAAAGGCTTTGGCATAGTCAATAAAACAGAAGTAGATATTTTTCTGGAATTCTCTTGCTTTTTTGATGATCCACCAGATGTTGACCTCTGGTAAACAATTTGATCTCTGGTTCCTCTGCCTTTTCTAAATCCAGCTTGAGCATCTGGAAGGTCACAGTTCATGTTCTGTTGGAGCCTGGCTTGAAGAATTTTGAGCATTAGTTTATTAGCATGTGAGATGAGTGCAATTATGTGGTAGTTTGAACATTCTTTGGCATTGCCTTTCTTTGGGATTGGAATGAAAACTGACCTTTTCCAGTCCTGTGGCCACTGCTGAGTTTTCCAAATTTGCTGGCATATTGAGTGCAGCATTTTCACAGCATCATCTTTTAGGATTTGAAACAGCTCAACTGGAATTCCATCACCTCTACTAGCTTTGTTTGTAGTAATTCTTCTTAAGGCCCACTTGACTTCACATTCCGGGATGTCTGACTCTAGGTGTGTGATCACACCATCGTGATTATCTTGGTCATGATGATCTTTTATTTATTTATTTTACTTTACAATACTGTATTGGTTTTGCCATAGATCAACATGAATCCACCACGGGTGTACACTTGTTCCCAATCCTGAACCCCCCTCCCTCCTCCTTCCCCATACCATCTCTCTGGGTCATCCCAGTGCACCAGCCCCAAGCATCCTGTATCCTGCATCGAACCTAGACTGGCGATTTGTTTCTTATATGATATGATACATGTTTCAGTGCCATTCTCCCAAATCATCCCACCCTCTCCCTCTCCCACAGAGTCCAAAAGACTGTTCTATACATCTGTTGTTCTATACATCTGTGTCTCTTTTGCTGTCTCACATACAGGGTTATCATTACCATCTTTCTAAATTCCATATATATATGTGTTAGTATACTGTATTGGTGTTTTTCTTTCTGGCTTACTTCACTCTGTATAATCGGCTCCAGTTTCATCTGCCTCTTTTTTGTATAGTTCTTCTGTGTATTTTTACCACCTCTTTTTAATATCTTCTGCTTCTGTTAGGTCCATATCATTTCTGTCCTTTATTTTGCTCATCTTTGAATGGAATGTTCCCTTGGTATCTCTAATTTTCTTGAAGAGATCTCTAGACTTTCCCATTCTATTGTTTTCCTCTATTTCTTTGCATTGATTGCTGGGGAAGGCTTTCTTATCTCTCCTTGCTTTTCTTTGGAACTCTGATCCCTCAGATAACCATTTTAACTCTTCAGGGATTAAACATCTTACAGCACTTGACTTTCTGTGTTCTACCACATCTTCCATAACCATGACTTCTATACCTGCCCCCCTCAAACCCTTGATTTCAGTGGCCTCTCTTAACCACATAACAGACCTGAATTCCTCCCAGGGATAATCTCTCACCTGGATAAAGATGGGGATATACTATATACAGCCTCGAAATCTATGACTCTCCAGCTGCGTCTTGTTACCCACCCTGTCCTCCACTAAATGGCACCCATGGCCATGGCACATGTGGACTCTTCCATGATGCAGACGGTGAATGGATAACACATTACTTCCTGAGGTCCTGGTTAAATAAGCAGGAAGCTAAGAGTGGAATGTATTCTCTTGCCACTCTAAGTCTTAAGTCTTAGTTGACACTTAAGGTATTCCATATGATAACATAATATGGCAGGCTTTATCCTATAACTTAACTGGTGCACAAAAATCTGTTCACAGCAACCAGACTGGGAAACCATACCTTTATCCTCACACCACCTCTCGCCTCCCAGTGGTGTTCAGTGTACCTCCTTCTATCTATCCCATACCCTTGTTCATACCTGTGCCAGCTGTCTCTCTAAACTGAGTCATCTCCACACTCCCATCTACTCTTCTAACTAAGATGAAATTCTCTAAGATCCAAATGTTATATGCCATATGTCACTGCCAACAGCTCTGACTTTATGACAGGGTTATATCATGTAACCTCTTTTACAGTCTGCAAGGTTGTATTTTCCTATCATCATCCTCCTAAGATCCTCTCTAAGATTCAAGGTTGTATTTTCCTATCATCATCCTCCTAAGATCCTCTCTAAGATTCTGATATCCTGATTCCCTTTGTTTTACCACATAGCCATACTCATCGTTCCCCCAACACCGTCTCTCTTTTCATACCTCTCAACATTTCATAACTTGTGACCTTCTGGGAATGCCGTGAAGTCACTTCTTTTTTACCTGAAAATTCAAGTAAAAGTGTTAGTTGCTCAATTGTGTCCAACTCTTTGCCACCCTTTGGACTGTTCCCCGCTAGGCTCCTCTGTCCATGGAATTCTCCCGGCAAGAAAGGAATGGTCATCCATTCCTTTCTCCAGGGGATCTTCCTGACCCAGGGATCAATCCTGTATTCCCTGCATTGGCAAATGGATTCTTTACTCTCTGAGCCACCTGGGAATCCCTCTGTTTTACTCAGTTGTTACTTATTCTTTTAGACTGGGTTCAAATGAAATCTTCCCCTTCTTAATTCTGTGTACTTACAACATTTGGCATTTATCCATTACTGTGTTTCTCACATTAACTTCTAGCTATTGCATAATTAATTCTCACTAGAAGGTGAATGTTTCGTTTATATAATCTCACCTTCCAGTATATTTCAACAATTCTTTTTCTGACATCTAGTAGTAATCTGTTCTATACTAGATGTTCAATTTAATAAAAAAAATAGTGAATAAATGAAATGATTACAATTTAAATGAAGCATTTAAATATTTCAAATGATCAAATTAATTTTAGCATAGAAGTACTCCCAATTCTATTAATGTGAATGCAAAATGACCAGTTGATCTAATAACATTTGCTATAATAATCACAATGCCTTGATGAGTAGATGGACTCTCAGTATTATAGGAAAGAACCTTTTGCGTTCTATTACAACTTAATCCCTAAAGGGATGTTGCCTATAAGTTTAAATTGTACATAAAGCCCATCTCTGGGAACCCTGCTTCCAAGGTAATGAACTGTAAACTAAAATTCCTTTGTTTAGCTCACAGGAAGCATCCTGACCAGGCTCACCTGTGAATGACTTCAGGGAGGAAGAATTTAACCCTTCGCCTCTGGAGGCTGATGGGAACCAGGAAGTGTTAGACTTTACTCCCTCCCCTTTTACTATAAAAGGAGCTTGCATTCTAACTCAGGCAAGAGAATTCTTTGGGCCCAGAGCCCACCGTTTTCTCTGTTTACAGGCTTTCCAAATAAAGTCGTTACTTCTAGCACCAACAACTTGTTTCTTGATTATTGGTCTGAGCTGCAGTGAGCGGCGTGAGCTTAGACTCAGCAACATCAGTATATTTTTTGTTTACGGGTGGGGGGGGGGAGGCAAAAACAACCCTCCAAAACCCTATTGTTTTACTGAAATAAACTGTCTAAATAAGAGCAGGTAATTTTTCTTCCTTTTTAAATTATGGAACTGAAGTCCTCAAACTGAAAAACTTAGATTATATCGACAATCATATATAAAGCAAAGTTTTAAAAGTGCAAAGTTCATAGATTAATAAAGGTGATCCATTGACTTTTGCTAATATTCTAGTTAGTGAACTACTAGTGTAGTTTAATTATAATGGTCCTCCTTTTTTTTTTTTTTAACCCAGCCCCTTCAGTGTCTCTTCGGTGCTCACTGATAATGTATGAGCTGTTAAGAAAACATACACATACTCTAACAGTTGGTTAGCCTTTGAGTCTCAAGTTTTCATTTTCAGTCGCATCTTAAACATGATACAGACTGCAGTGTCCTGCTTCGATTTTCAAGTGTTAATGGGAAAGAAACGTCAAAGACCTAGATCCTTTAGTTATTAAAAAAAAAATAACTGGGAAGTTCTCATAGTTATTTGTTGTTTATCTGGTTTAACTGAAATTATTTGAGTTGTCCTCTTATTAATTTTTTTCCCCTCTCTTTTAGGCAACATTAGCCATTCCAGGCTAGAACTCCTTGATATCCAATTTTAGTGCCTCATCTTTCCTCTAAGTGCAGAAAGGACTTTAAAAGATGCTGGTTGAGCATTTTTACTTTTCTGAAGATAGTTTTCTGAATATCCAGTATTAGTTTTTCACTGTTCTGTCTTTGGGCAAAAATTATATGAAGAAAACTGCTGAAGAAGAGTTAAATGATCAACATTTTCTGAGCCAAAAGGAGGGCCTCCAAGTTTGGGTGAGATCAAGTATCAGCAAAACATTTTCTAATTTGTGTCATTTTAAGAGGGTTCTTTTTAGTACGTTGTGAGGAATGTGAGGTTTGGCCTCCTTTTTCACACAGGAATTGCTGAAAGGAGCACTTTATGTCTTTTATGACTGTATGTTTCACAAAGAATTTTTAACATTGGTGCAGTATATGACTAAAGTGGTATTTATTAGCTTTTAGTGCTGCATAGGTGTGCACATCCATAGCCAGATGCACCACTTCCCCTCTCTCCAGGTGTTCATACCGTCCATCTTATCTCCTCTATGCCCCGCATCTGACCAGCTGCCCCTACTATGGATTTCCCCATTTGAAATGCTTCTAAAACACATCCCTTCATCTCATTCATCTTCCCACCTTTTATTCCTCATCCCAGGTACTCACTGCTTCACTCCATTCTTCATGGAGCCCTCACTCATCCTGGCTCTCCTTCTCCAAAGCTCCCCTCTTTATTATATCAAATGGGAATCATTTTGCCTGATCTCCAAAATGCTCTTCAGTTTGCTCTTACCTTCTATACCTGATCTTATGTTTTTACTGCTCTTTCCAACATACTCACAAGTTTCCTGTTTCTCAGAGAGGGACTTAGAGCATATGCTTTAGGATGGGAGCTGTTCAGGAAACAATATAAGGTGTTGCTTTCAGACTTTCTCTTCCCAACCTGGGAATCTGCATTTTAAGGGGGGTTTCCTCCAGGTGGTTCTATGTGTTTAAAACAGAGAGTCTACATACTTGCCTCTTCTGTCCTAACTGACCCAATGTTTCTGTAAGGTCTATAAAACATACCCCTTCTGCATGAGATACAGCATCCAATACATGTTAACATAATTGCTTTCTGATTACATTCCCCTGCCTAGAGTATGAGCTCCCCAGGACAGAGGTCACGTTTATATTACAGAGTAAGGCAGAAAGACCACTGGTTGGGAGTTGGCAAGTTTACTTCTGTCATAAGTTCTAGCTGTAGGGAAAAACATGGGCTTGTATAGCCTCAGTTTGCTCATTGGCAAGAGTGAGAAACAGCAGAGGTGATGCCTAAACTCTTCTATTTTAAAAGCCTACAGTGTCATTGTCACAGGAAGGTGAAGAGCTTCACTCTCACACCCGGGTTTAAGCCTTAGCTCTGCCATTAGCTTTGTAATTATAAGTGAAGGGTAATTTCTCTGAGTCTGTATCAGTGGGGGTATTAATGTATACCCTCCGAGGTAGCTATGAAGGTGACATAGTTAAAGTGCTTAACACAGTAGATCTTATATGAAGGCTTTGACATATTGCTATTAATCTGTGTTCTCCCTTACTTCTCATAATGCTGGACAAAGACACATTCTTTCCTGAACACTACGTTCCAGCATAGCTTCTTCTCTGTAGACAGTTTAGTTTAATAATAAAATATAAAATTGGTTGGGTTCAAACTTGTCTCTACTACTTAATAACTCAATTACCCTGTGCATGTTATTAATGCTTTATATTTTTTGAAGTAGAGATCCTAATAATATTATCTTTATCATAAAGTTGTTGTGAGGCTTAAGTGAGGTAACACATGTAAATGCCCAACCAATGTCTAATCCAGAGCGAATGTTAGCTATTGTTAATCCTTCTGCCTAGGGTTAGCCTGAACCAAATGAAAATGTACTGTCTGGAAGTCAAGAGACCTAACTTAAGAGTTCTGGAACAAATCTTGTGTGGGTTACGTCATCTACCTCTTACTTCAGTTTCCTGTTCTACAAAATGGTGCTGATAATAACTCATTCCATGGGGCACCACAAGGATTAGATAAGGAAATACATGGGAAAATATATTCAAAAGACAAGGAACTATACCAGGCATGACTTATATTTATTGTCATTATTTTCTTTGTATCCATTAAGTGAAGGAATTAACCCACATAATAGCCAGTGTTTATTTAAAATTTATTGTGTTATAGGCATTTGATCCTCTGATTTAATCCTCTCAAAATCCACTGCATTATATTGTAGAATTTCTCTTTCATAGCATGTGAAAATTGAGGTTCAGAGAAGCCAAGTAACTTGCTCAAGAACTCACACCCTGTAAGTTGCATAATTGGAACATATTGAAAAAGCAAACATTTAACCACTTTCAAAAGACTTCTAAAATCCCTCTGGCCAAGTCTCTTGGTTATGGCTTTATCTATGAAGAGACTGGATGTGATGTTGGAAAAATAAGATGGAGGCTTTCAAAGTGAGTGGGAAGATCCCGAGAGTTTAAAATCAGAAGTAGAAAGCTATTATATGCCTGAACTTGGCCTTCATTAGAAACTCTGGATTCTTCATGGTGGGAACTGGAACCTACATTGGTCCTGCAGCCTTTCTCTTCATCTTCATGGAATAAAAGGGGCTGAAGTATTGAGTTTCCTCACAGAAAGGCAACCCACTCCAGTATTCTTGCCTGGAAAATCTTGCTTCCTCAATGGATGGAGGAGCCTGGCAGGCTACATACCATGGGATTGCAGAGTCAGACATGACTGACTTCACTTCACTTTCTCCTGAATTTTCTCTATATCTTAGATCACAACAACACTGTGAGGTATTATTACCTCCGTTTTGTAGGTAAGGAAACTGAGATTCCAGAATGGTTTAAGAGTTCTGGTCTACAAAGGTAAAACTGTTGGAATTTGAATATACGTCTCTGGATGGTATTCTTTTCATTTATCTACTCCAGGTATGTTTTTGTCTCTAACTGGTCTAACTTGAAAAATATGATTTACATAAATTTTTCAGAAATATCATACATTGATATCAAACCTTATAATACATTCATACCTTATTTGTCCTCACAACCCTTGAGTAAAGCTTTTACCGATGAGGAAACTAAGATCCTAGTAGTATAAATGACTTGCCAAAGTACACAAAACTAATCAGAAGTATATTATATTCCTTCATGTTTTGTATACTCTAGTAGACCACTCATAGTGACTTGGATACGTTAATAAAATACATTAATCATGATTCATTTTACAGAAAAAGTGAGCAAACCAATGAATAATATTGATAACCTAAGTGACCAGAAAAATCACATTTGAAATTGTGTTTTTCCTTCTAAAGTAATTGAAGGAATTCTTTTAAAGCTCTTTTTTAAAATTTAAGAATAATGATGATGGGGATTTCAGTTGATTAAAAAGAAGTCACTCCTTTATCTTTTGTGCAATGGGAGAATTTCTCTTTTCTAATACTCACAAGATAACACAAAAGAGGCTTTTGGTTTTGACTGGGATCTTAGTTAAGCAAATGAGTAAAAGCATCTGAAATGTATATTCTTTCACTAATTAATTAACTCTTTCATTCATTATTCAGTAGTTGCATTGTGCCAAATGCTATGCAACATTTTCTGTACTAATGATTACAAAAGAAAATTTGAGATACATTTATAAACAAGCCAGAATCAAAAGCAGAATTAAATAATTTGGTTTCCATGCATAGAGGATTAGACTTTATATCATTCCTTTACACTTTCATGGAAATGACAATGTAGATTAACATCACTCCAGTTTCATTTCATCTAAACCAAGAGGGGAAAAGAAAAACTGTTCCGTTTGTAGCTGAATAATCCTTATTCTTCTGTTTTGTAAGCTTTCTTTTTTTCTTTTCCAAAGTTGTTCTATGTGGGGCTAATTTGTTCTAATTTGGGGCTTATTTTCATTTAAAAAAATCTACATTTTACCTATAAGGATAAAGATAAACTTCAGTGAAATAGCATTTAAAACATTAAATCCATGT
This sequence comes from Cephalophus harveyi, assembly GCA_006410635.1. Taxonomy (NCBI): domain Eukaryota; kingdom Metazoa; phylum Chordata; class Mammalia; order Artiodactyla; family Bovidae; genus Cephalophus; species Cephalophus harveyi. Next base: position 410,726 of record SJYT01085158.1, on the reverse strand, counting down.
TGTTGCTTTAGATATTTAGATTTTTCAAGAGCATTAGAATTTGATTTATTGAGGGAGTGGAAATGGGTATTAGCCCCACACTATATTCCAGTCTATGCATGTGGAAAAAAAACTATAGTAATACAAGTAAACACAAAGAGCCTGACAATGTATGTGATGGTGTTAAGACTGGCCCTATCGGAAGTCAGGCTGGTGCCATCAGTCAGGTTCTGCTGCCTTTTGACGTTCTGCTAGCCTTCTACTTTCTCATCCAACTTCTCTCCTGGTCCTGCCTTTTAGAAGCAGGCCGCAGTCCAGTGCAAGAGCTTAGTCCATCATCGCACAATTTAGATGAGAGACAAACAAAAACCCTAAACAAATCTTCACTTGTCTAATTTAGGAAAAATCATCTCTTTTTGACGTTCTGCTAGCCTTCTACTTTCTCATCCAACTTCTCTCCTGGTCCTGCCTTTTAGAAGCAGGCCGCAGTCCAGTGCAAGAGCTTAGTCCATCATCACACAATTTAGATGAGAGACAAACAAAAACCCTAAACAAATCTTCACTTGTCTAATTTAGGAAAAATCATCTCTGAGGTTCCATATGGATGAGCTTGGCCAGAGAGACAATTCTCCATTTCTACCTTGTTTCTTTATTTCTGTATGTATGTATGTGCTGTGAGTGCTAAATCGCTTTAGTCATGTCTGATTCTTTGCGACCTTATGGACTGTAGCCCACCACGCTTCTCTGTTTACGGAATTCTCCAGGCATGAATACTGGAATGGGTTGCCATGTCCTCCTCCAGGGGATCTTCCTGACTCAGGGATCAAACGTGTGTTTCCTTCGGCTCCTGCATCGCAGGCGGGTTCTTTACTGTTGCGCCAACAAGGAAGTCCATGTATATAGGTACTTAAAGTTTACTTCCTCACTCATACTAGCCACATTTCTTTTTTCCTTTCTTTTTAAGACATATTTATTTTTGTTTATTTATTTATTTGGCTGTGCCAGGTCTTTGTTGTGGCACATGAGGTCTTTCCACGATGCTGAAAGGCATAGTTGCTGCACAGATAGACTCCATTCTGAAGAGAACTGTGACTTTCAGGATCTGCTCTACCTATGGAAATACTTTTAAAGCAGTATTTATTTATTTATTTGGTTGTGCCAAGTCTTAGTTGCTACACTCAGGATCTTCATTGCAGCATGCAGGATCTTTACTTGTGGCATGTGGGATCTATTTCCCTGACCAGGAATTGAACCTGGGTCCCTGGCATTAGAGGCACAGAGTCTTAGCCACTGGACCACCAGGAAAGTCTCTCACTGTTTCTATTTTATGTCAATCATTTTTGCTCCACGTTTGAATGTGGAATGTAGTAGAATTTCGGTTGGCTTGATGTTCTAACAATTTTCGCACAACTACACTGGGATTTTCTATAAGAAGTTTTACCTGTGGAAATGGAATACTCCTGAGTTCTCACACATTGTAGTTAATTCATGAGCCTTTGTATGGTAATCCTGAAGACTCCTAATAATCAAAAGCTGTTTCCTTATTCAGAATCAAGAGAAAAACGTCCATGACTTCAGAACAACTTTCTTTTTTATGATAGAATATTTCTCTTTTGACTATAACTTTAATTAAGCTCTATTAACTTTAATTTAATTTAAGCTATTTAAATAGTTCAAATGCTATTAAACTCAAAGAGCACATTTTTTAAAAAAAAGGTATTTAGTTCCTGGGCATTTTTCCTCGATCTCACACAGCCTTAATTACTATCCACTTATTGTTAAGTATATCATAAAATAAAATATACTGTATAAATTGCATTAATTTCCATAAAAGTAAACTTGAAGCAGAGCCATAAACTAACCAGAGGTACTAAAATCAGAGGTACAATAAAAAGACAAAGTACATAAAACATCTTCTAACATTTGGACCTCCATGGATGGTGAACAAATTTTATTGCGTTCTTCTGTTATTTCAGTGGAAATGAGAACAGGCATTTTCATGTATGGAGTATTATTACATAATATTTCCACCTATTATGTGATTTTCTTTCTTTTCTCTGTGCCCTATTTTAATGTCTTTCCCCCAAAGTAGAGCTTCTCTACATCTATAATAATTGCAATAGATTTGCCAAGGCAGTTTTCTAAAAGGAATAAAGTGAATTTGAATTTGAAGGAATACGTTTTCCTTTCATAATTACTCATATAATTATGACGACCTGGCACTTACTAGTAAGTAGGGTAAGAGTACTATTTAATTATATCCTAATGAACATTTGCAATTATACAATTTTTTTAAATCCATACAAAAGTTTTTAAAATGCTTCCATCAGACAGAATATTTCTTGAATTTCATTTTCAAGACCGTGTGCATGCATGCTAAGTCGCTTTAGTCATGTCCAACTCTATGCAGCCCTATGGACTGCAGCCAGCAGTCCTCTGCCCATGGGATTCTCTAGGCAAGAATGCTGGAGTGGGTTGCCATGCCCTCCTCCAGGGGATCTTAGACCACTATCCTTTAAACCACTCAGAGTAAAAATTTTCATTATCAGAGAACTATAGATGTTAACTTCAGAAGATAGAATCACTTGGATGTCTTCACATCCTAGTCTTCTATGGCCTCACTCACAGATGTGTTACTAAACACTTTCTAGTTTTCAGTACACAATTGTTAATGAGACATCACTTAAATACCCCCAGGAGTGTATTGTGTATCATTAGAGAGGGGAGTTTTTTCCAAGGCCAGCAGTGCTAACTAGGCAGTATCTCTTGGGCACCTAGTATGTGCAAGATACTCTTCTAGACATTACACAGGAGGAAAATTTGAGTCAGATTTTACTTTTGTACATAAAATGCTTATACTCAAGTTGAGGATATAATATGTTTCCATGAAAAAGTGACACTATAACAGTGGAGCTGTGTTCACTTGCCCGTTTGGATTTTATATGCTCTGAAAAGACTCTGATGCTGGGAGGGATTGGGGGCAGGAGAAGAGGACAACAGAGGATGAGACGGCTGGATGGCATCACTGACTCGATGAACGTGAGTCTGAGTGAACTCTGGGAGTTGGTGATGGACAGGGAGGCCTGGCGTGCTGCGATTCATGGGGTCGCAAAGAGTCGGACACGCCTGAGCGACTGAACTGAACTGAACTGAACTGACCTTCACTAGAGATTTGAGACACATGTCTGTTTACCAGGGTCTCTACTTTGAATATTGTCTTTCCTGGTTCTCCTAAGCTGCGTCTCCCTAAATTTGTACCTGAACTTTCCCTTCCTGACCAACAACTTTTATTTGTTAACACATTTGCATAAACATCTGGGAATTTGATAGGCGCTTCCTAGAGGCTCTTTGCCTGATTACATTTTCAGTTCCTGTCTCACAGTTCAAGGACAAGTAATCCCCACCCTCACATCCAGTGTAAGATTCCAGAACACTTAGCCACATACAGGTGCTGGCCCAAGCTCAGCACTCAGACCCAGCCCTGCAGAAGCTGGTGGAGCCAGGTATGTATGTCATGGAGTATAGCTGGTCATAGAGACCTGGAGAAATAGAATGTTACCCTTTGAAAGGGTCTATCAGAAATTCCATCAGGAATTGGAAAGCCCTTATGGTGAATGCAGAAACTACTCCCCTTTTCAAATATGGAGTCACTTTCAACATTTAAAAATCTCATGTCCTATCATCTGATCCAGTTAACATTCTTAGTCTCTACTGATAAAGAAAATAACAATTTCTGAATTCAAAATATTTTAGATTATTTCTTACGGTATCAATTCTAATATTTCAAAAGTAATGGCACTTATGTATGTGAGACATATTATTTACTCCAGCTGTCAGCAGTGCTTGATGTATACGTAACTTTATGATGTCCTGGTCAGAATTCCATAGGCACTCAGGGATACATTTTCAGACTGTGAACCATAACAGATGTAGAGAACAAATGGATATAAAGTGGGGAAAAGAGGGTGGGAGGAATTGGGAGATTAGGATTGACATATACACTACTATATGTAAAACAGATAACTAATGAGAACCTGCTGTATCGCACAGGGAACTCTACTCAGTGATGTGTGGTGACCTAAATGGGAAAGAAATCCAAAAGGAAGGGGGTATATGTATATGTATGGCTGATTCATTTTGCTATATAGTAGAAACTAACACACCATGGTAAAGCAACTATACTCCAGTAAAAATTAATTTAAAATGAAATGTATAATTATAGAATCTGAGCAAAACAGATTAAGCAAGTTATCTCTTTTAGCCCTCAAAACTACACTATGGGGGTCTGCATTGCTAAATTTTATTCTATGGGTGGGGAAACCAAGGCTTCCAGAGAATGAGTAACTGGCCCCAGACATGGAGCTAGAGGTGACAAAGCTGAGATTTGACCCAGGCTTGTCTGCTCTGAGAGCCTGACTCTATGATTTTACCATCAGGCACTAGGAAGGGGGTTTCAAAATTAGGTGAGAGAATCTGAAGTGGTTGAGAACAAGAAGTGCATTCATAAATGCCATTATGCTAAACCCTCCACTTCTGTTGTTAGTTGATATATCAGCCATTCTCTGAAACTAACTGAAACTTGACAGTGAAGGTAACATACACACAACAAAGGTATTTTGTTTCAGTTTCCTAGAACAGCCTTTGAGTTAATGTTAAAATTTGACTCTTAGTTGATTGGTGGCACTAGTGGTAAAGAACCTGCCTGACAGTACAGAAGACCCCAGAGATACCTCTTTGATCTCTGGGCTGGGAGGATCCCTTGGAGAAGGAGATGGCAACCCACTCCAGTATTCTTGTCTGGAGAATTCCATGGACAGAGGAACGTGGGCTACAGTTTATAGGGTTTCAGAGTCAGACACGACTGAAGCAACTTGGCAGCCAGCCAGTCGATTTCACTGATCCAGGCAACTTTGTTTTCTTAGTGCTTTCCAGGTGCAGTATGATAAACCACCTAGGTCAGCTGAACACATTTCTCAATTTTACATCTAACCAAAGCAAGCTAATTGTATGATTATTCATCTGGGTCCTCCAAGTGAGCACAAGGACAATCAACAGTTTCAATTATGATAAAATACAGCAAGTGTCATGGATAATAAAGAGAAGAAGCAAATAAAACACAGTAGAAGTTAAGAGGAAGAGAGGCATTATTTTGACCTTATTAGGTTGGAGAAGGCTTTATGGAAAAGTAAGTTGGCATTTTTCCTGGATGTTGAGTAATAGTGAAGCTTTGGCAACTTAAAGTTGCTGAGGGGATGGAACTCTGGAAAGAAGGACCATTCCTTTGTTAACTAAATCAGGACATATTGGAGAGCAAAAATGGCACACTTCTAACCATTGTACTTAAGCAACAGACCAAGATGAGACTGTTCCGGAAAACTGCATGTGTGGTCACTCCAAGTTCAGAGGAAAGGGTAGAAAAATTCTCTGTATTTGAATGGAGCAAGAGAGGAGAGTAGTAAAAAGTCAGATTAGAAAGTGCATCAGGACCATATTGTGAAGGGCCTTGAGTGCCAAGAAATATTTTGCAGACAGTGTAGTCATGGAAAGTTTGGGAATAGGTGGATATGTGATGTCAACGAAACTGTCTTTCAGAAAGATTCATTTGACAGTAGAGAGGAAGATGAATGACAGAGGGCAGACTCGGGAATATTTGCTCAACATGTCTGTGATTTCTTTTCTGTCTCCACGTCTTCTTAGAGAATTTGCCTTGTTACAAGGTAAGTAAGGCTAGCCCTAAGTCCCATGGATCCTTATTTTTCTTGATTACATCTAATACAACCAGGAGTAGACATATGGATTTGCTGGTTCAGTGAGATAGTTTACTCTTCGAAATTTAAAGTTGAGACCAGAAACCAACTTTTTAAACTACAGGGATTCATCCTTTGGGAATACATGAGGTAGACCATGAACAAGGAATGCGTTTCACAGAGAATTGGTGTGCTGTGCAGAGAGACAGAAACTCTGAAGCTGTGCAAAATGGCGCAGACATGAAAGGCCATGTGCTCATGTGAGAGACGAGAAGAGAGAGAGAAACAGAGACACAGACAGACAGAGGGGAAGGATGAGAAGAAAAGAGGGGGGAGGACAAGAAAGGGAAGGGGAGAAAGAGATGCTGCCTGATGTCTTTGAGGTTCTGTGTTACCTGCTGTACCTCATACTCCATGATATTTCTCTGTGTTCTCTTCATTAACTAAGTTAATCCTAGAACAGTGTAGGAGTCAGGGGCACTGACCTTCTAGGCTGTTGAAAATCTGCATAATCTACTTGTAGTTTATAGTTGGCCCTTTGTATATGTTCCTCCGGAGAAGCGGTTCCTTCGTATTTGTGGTTGAACCTCAGATTGAAACAATATTGGATCCTGTAGCACTATAGAATTTACTATTGAAAAAAAAAATCTGTTAATCTATAAAAATACTGAATCACTGTGTTGCATACCTGAAATTAATATAATATTGTAAATCAGTCAGACTTGGCAACAATAAAAATCTGCATGTAAGTGGACCTGTGCAGTTCAAACACATGTTGTTCAAAGGTCAATATTTGATCAGGTTTATTTTCTTGAAAAGAAATGTGCTCTGACTAAGGTAAAGTAAGAAATGTTCCCCAGGAAGAACCACGCATTGATTCTGGATCTGTCTTTTTGGATAGCACAAAAGAAGTCTCCTTCTCATAATAGCCCTGCAAATATTTTAAGACAGGCGTTGTTATTTTATACAGTTTCCTGTTCTTCAGGCTGAATATTTCTCTCTTCAGCAAGAAAGAAATTATGTGTCATCTGTTTCTTGTTAAAGATGGTACTCAAAATTGAGCACCTTATTCTAGATATGTTTGCTGCTGCTGCTAAGTCGCTTCAGTCGTGTCCAACTCTGTGCGACCCCATAGACAGCAGCCCACCAGGATCCGCCGTCCCTGGGATTCTCCAGGCAAGAACACTGGAGTGGGTTGCCATTTCCTTCTCCATTAGATGTGTTTCGACCACGACAAAAACTAGTCAGCCTCTTGCTTCACAACCTTCTTTTCTCCTGTATTTTCTTTCAAGGCAAAAAAAATTAAGCACTCAATGTCCCTGACTTTCTTTCAGTTATGGGGAGATGGAAAGGACTTGAAGAATATTCTTAGGTAATGACATGTAATGATATGTAGGTAGAAGTCTTATTATCAAGCCAAACTTGCGTCTGCTCACCTGTGTGCAGTAGAGCCAATTCGCTGACATCAGGTTGTGGGAAAGGAAATTGCAGCACTTATTGCAAGAGCCAGGCAGGGAGTCCAGGAAGCTAATGCTCAAAAGGCCTGAATTCCTTGATGGCTTTCAGGAAAAGGATTTTAAAACAGAGTGAGGGAGAGAGTTTATGGAGTGTGTGATCAGCTTCTGATTGGTTGGCGGTGAGGTAACAGTGGTATTTCAGGAGTCAACATCATCAACCTTCTGGCTTCAACTGGTTTGGGGTCTACTTGCTTTTGGTTAATATACAGTTAACTTCTTCCATCTAGGGAGGTTTGGTATCTGAAAAACAGCTCAAGGATATAGCTCAGAATATTGTCTATAGCCCTTGAGAAGGCACTAAATTCTTTGACTTTGTTTAATGGCGAAGCTATTATTATTTTGTCTTGTTGACTGTTTTCTTTTGTTTCTGTGTATCCTCACTTCTCTGATTAAATTGGTAAGTCAGGGAAGGCCTAGGAGGCTAAACATTTTCTACAAAGAAAAGGCTTGTGGGGACTTCCCTGGTTATCAGTCCAGTGGTTAAGAATCTGCCTTGCAGTGCAGGGGACTTTGGTTCAATCCCTGGTTGGGGAACCAAGATCCCACAAGCCACAGGATAACTAAGCCTATGCATACCAGCTAGAGAGTCCGTGCACTGCAACAAAGATCATGTGCTGCAGCTAAGACCAGATGCAGCCAATAGATAGATACATAAATAAACAACAGCAACAAAAATAGAGGCGAGAGGAAGATATGGGAGTGTGCCCGTCCTGGGAAGGCCGCAGAGAGTCCTGCTCAGCCCTTCCTAGTCCTGCAATCTAGGAAGAGCAACTTTTTCCTGAATAAAAATGTAAATATTTTCTAGGGGAGAATCCTTTATCCTTTTCTTGTTTAGGATGAAGAAAAGATGCCTGAAAGTGTAGCATCCCTGATGCAACTATGAGGAGGTAACAAGGATGCTGATGTTGGAGAATAAAAACACCTGGTTCCTAGTCTCTATCCCTGAGCTGGCATATCCTCCATGGACTGCCATCACAATACTGCTTGTTGCATGAGACAATAAGAGCCATTTTGTACAAATTTATGTATCACATTTTTCTGTATCTAGCATACAAATAATAACTGATAAACCTTCTCAGGCTTGGATATGATCCTTTTGTAAATATGATGTAAGGCTTTTAAATCAACATTAGACCAGAAACTATACAACTCCTAGAGGAGAACATAGGCAAAACACTTTCCGACATAAATCACAGCAGGATCCTCTATGATCCACCTCCCAGAATACTCGAAATAAAAGCAAAAATAAACAAATGGGATCTAATTAAAATTAAAAGCTTCTGCACAACAAAGGAAACTATAAGCAAGGTAAAAAGACAGCCTTCTGAATGGGAGAAAACAATAGCAAATGAAGCAACTGACAAACAACTAATCTCAAAAATATACAAGCAACTCATGCAGCTCAATTCCAGAAAAATAAACGACCCAATCAAAAAATGGGCCAAAGAACTAAACAGACATTTCTCCAAAGAAGACATACGGATGGCTAACAAACACATGAAAAGATGCTCAACATCACTCATTATCAGAGAAATGCAAATCAAGACCACAATGAGATACCATTTCACACCAGTCAGAATGGCTGCGATCCAAAAGTCTACAAGCAATAAATGCTGGAGAGGGTGTGGAGAAAAGGGAACCCTCTTACACTGCTGGTGGGAATGCAAACTAGTACAGCCACTATGGAGAACAGTGTGGAGATTCCTTAAAAAACTGCAAATAGAACTGCCTTATGACCCAGCAATCCCACTGCTGGGCATACACACCGAGGAAACCAGAATTGAAAGAGACACATGTACCCCAATGTTCATTGCAGCACTGTTTATAATAGCCAGGACATGGAAACAACCTAGATGTCCATCAGCAGATGAATGGATAAGAAAGCTGTGGTACATATACACAATGGAGTATTACTCAGCCATCAAAAAGAATTCATTTGAATCTGTTCTAATGAGATGGATGAAACTGGAACCTATTATACAGAGTGAAGTAAGCCAGAAAGAAAAACACCAATACAGTATACTGACACATATATATGGAATTTAGAAAGATGGCAATGATGACCCTGTATGCGAGACAGCAAAAGAGACACAGATGTATAGAACGGACTTTTGGACTCTGTGGGAGAGGGAGAGGGTGGGATGATTTGGGAGAATGGCATTGAAACATGTATACTATCATGTAAGAATGAAGCACCAGCCTATGTTCGATATAGGATACAAGATGCTAGGGGTTGGTACATGGGGATGATCCAAAGAGAGGAAATGGGGTGGGTTGTGGGAGGGGGATTCAGGATTGGGATCTCATATACACCCATGGTGGATTCATGTCAATGTATGGCAAAACCAATACGGTATTGTAAAGTAAAATAAAGTAAAAATTAAAAAAAAAAAATCCTACATATAATGTAAACATTGTAATTCATTCATGTTAGTGAAATTTCTTCTAATTTTCAAATTGGTCTTCTGTGGTAAATAGTCACAATTCCTAGCTGTAAAGCATAGAAAGAATTTAACTCCATTTTCTTAATCCTGCTCTCTTTGAGAAATCAACATCTAATAGATTGACTGAATAATATGCAGATGATTTGCAAATTTCTAAGGCTAATTTACAGAGTAGCATAAAGAGAAGAGTAAACCACAATTTGAACACAGGTTTCTTCTAGTAGGGAGAATAAAGCATAGTCTCAAATAAGTAAACATAAAGGAGAAGGAGTGGAGTAATCAGATAATTTTCATGTCTATGAATTTTTGCTGCTCTGCAACTCTTATCCCACAATGATGTGGAACAAATCCAATAGAGCAGAAATGATTGTGTGTGTGTGTGTGTGTGTGTTCAGTCTATAGAGTCCTTGAGATGGAACCCCTCCCACCTCTAGTTGCCTGCAGCCTGCAGCCCACGTGTGCCATGGGGAGATGCAGAAATGCCCAGGTTCAGGAAGGGGAACCAAGGAGAACTAATGTCAGGGCTGCACAAGGGGCAATGTTAAAGGGTCAGGATCCATGGTGGGCACTGTGGGCCTCAGTAGCAGATGCATCTAGGCCAAGTGAGTGCCATGGATGCAGAGGGGAAAGAGGACTTCATCCAGTGGTCAGGTGAGGTGACGTGGCTCAGTGAGGAGTGAGAACTGCACAAGTGGCTCTCCCATCCCTGCTGCCATGATGCTTCCTAGGAATCTCTTGTTGCTCAGAAGTTTTCAGGGGAGAAAAGAGAAGATATAGTGGTGTGAGATGACTGTGAAAACATGTACCCCAAATAGACCTAGTTAAATTGCAAGAGAATAAGCCTTAAACAAAAATTGACTCTCTTACCCAGATTAGGTATTTTTTCCATTGTTATTCAGAGACTTAGAGGCTTGTGATGAGGTTGCATTTCTTTACATATGACTTATAGTGTGTGAATTTTGAAGTCACTTCAAGTACAGGATACTTGATTTAAGAAAGGTGTGTGTAATGCTATAGGAGAGCTTCAAATGAAGATCTCACGCCTAGTCAATGAATTAAAAGGTGATAGTCAAACAAACCTATAAAGGATGCTCATGTCTTTTAATGGGAAAGACGAGGGAGGTTAAAGATGGGTAGGTATTTGAGTCGGGACACTGGGGCGGAGGAACAGACCTATATGGGAAAAGCAGGGTATCTGTTAGCTGGAGTACATCTTATCGACCGAATGTCAATGTTTCAGAAGTTGAAAGGAAAGGATTTTAGACATGAATATGTTTTTAATCTGATCTTCTCATTTACAAGTGAGGCGACTGAGTACAGGGGTGGTGAATAGCTCTGTTACCCTTGCATTAGCAGTGGGGGTCAGTCTTGAACCCTGGTCTCCACACTCAGGGGAAGACTGTGTTCTCTACAACATTTTGCCTGGATTGCCAAGGACCCTGATGTGGGCTATTTCTTTGGCTATGGGAATTCACAGACTGCTTTTGAGAAGAGAATTTTAAGAAAAGTAATCTGGCTATAAAGCTATAGGCTAGATTAAAGGGGAGGAATAGGATAGATATAGATCTGGGGGAGAAGAAAAGGGACCTGGAAAGGATTTTGGCATATGTTTAGGGAAGAGGTAAAGGAGTTAGGATATAGCACTGTAATAATTATAATTGGGAAGTTATAACTATAATTGTTCATTAAGTAATTTCCTAAGGATCTCTGGTTTCCTAGTGCCTAGAATAATGCTTAGGGACTCCTTAAAGAGCTATTGAATGAATGAGTCAACAAATGAAAGTTAGAGATTGTAGAGATGCAGAAGGAGGTTTTCCTGAAAGGAAGTTTTTTTTTTTTTTTTTTTTTTTAGTCTCAAGACATAAATTGGAGAATTTTGGAGAAATGTTGAGTTGATTTGGACCTATGGAGTTTGATGTAGAGAAGTGGACTCCACACGGATTTTGCAATCAGGTAATTAGAGAGTGAGCCTGGAGCTCTGAGAAAGTTTAGGGCTGCAAATTGAAAAATCTGGGGAAACAGAAATATGGTGCTAGTGATTACAAGGCTCTACTCAGGGCACTTTACAGAATGAGAAAAATGAAAACTTGGTTCCATTCTCCTCTCAACAGAGTAGACAGTGCCTTCCAGTGAAAAGGGAAAAATTAGGACTTTCCCTTGTATGTGCTAATCAGTCTCTGGTGTGGTGTGTGTGTGTGTGTGTTTAGCACTTTTATAGCACACATATGCAAGTTGAGTGGTCTCTGAATTCAGCAGTTACAGTCCGCTGAATTCTGAACCTGAATAATGTATGGGCGTGGTACTGTTTACTGGGAGCAAGGGATTTGTTTTATTGTTTACATTTCAAATTCTTTCATGTATTTGCCAAGAAGTAATTTGATTTGGAAAATTATTACAAAAATAGGACCAGAGCACAAGAACGAAACCAATGTGAGTCAGTTGATGTGAATTATTAATTGTATCTGTTTTTCTAGAGTATTTTTAGTAATAAAAAATCAGTATCTCCCATTTCACACTAAAATATTGAATAAAGATTTAAATTATTAGTTTGAAGATGTGCCAGGATTGCAGCCTGTGTGTCTCAGTCCTGTTCTTGATGGGAAAAAAAAGGAAGGAAGGAGGGAAGGAAAGAAGGGGAAAGGAGTGAAATTGAATATTAGGATAGCAGCCCAAGAAGAAGGGTTCAGCGAGAGGACTGTTTTGTGTTTTTCTAAAGACAGGAGTCCTCACACCAACGACCGCATTTCAGCTATTATCACATCCCAGACGTTCATTATGTAGAATTGATAGTAACAGTGAGTGCAGATGTTTTTGACTTCATAGCCTCCAGCCTGTGGATAAGCTGAGAGCCTTCACAGATCCTTTGAGAACCACCACTCCAATGGCATCCACGCTGACCTTGATGTCAAGGGACTCGCATTCATGTTACGGCTCTGTCTGTGGCTAACCATATGTCCTGGGGAAAGTCATTTAGCGTCTGCTTTGGTTTCCTGTCTGAATACCTGACCCTTCCTGCTTTATGGGGATGTTGCAAAATGAATTAGAGAAGGTATGAGAGAATGCTTTGTATTCTCTAAGAAAGGTTCTCTGTGATTCTAAAGGATTACTATTAATTCACCCAGAATAAAGACTATGAACCAAGCTGAACAATAAATAGATTTGATGGGAGCGCTCACAGTTCCCTACTTTGCAGAACAAACTTCTGCCCTGGCTGCTATTAGCACCGAATGATCCCAGCTACTTGTTCCAAAAGTTTAATCCATTATTTATGTGATTGCTCATTTGGTAACATTTTAAAGAATGTGCATAAAGATGAAAATAACATTATCTGGGGATAGATTGATCCAAAGTTAGGATTTTTATAACTAAGAACAGTGTTTTACACATTACCACTGCAATAAGCACCCAAATAACTGTTTAAACAATGGCATAGAAACCAAGTGCCACTTGATGTTAGATTGTTGAGATAAAGATTAATCCCATAAACAGCCGGCAATAGAATTTTATCCTACAAAGGACTGAGGTATCTGTGGCGAGTCTTTAATTTGTGGCTAATGACTGAATCTATCTCATGTACTTTTTAAATCAAGAAATCTGAGAAAATAAATAGAAGAGAGGTTGAGGACCTGAAAATAAAAGCTATGCAACTTAAGCCATCAGCAGTTACATTTATATTTAACAGTGATTAAGTACTGGGATCATCTAAGGGGCTGTAATTTCATCAGGGGACATGTTCATTTTTAACTGAACAAAGGAGATTTAGTGCTTTCCTAAGAAAGGACAAAGAAATTGAACTGTTGCTGCTGCTGCTACTGCTGCTAAGTCGCGTCAGTCCTGTCCGACTCTGTGCGACCCCATATTGTTAGCACACCATGAATAATTCTAGCTGACTTATGGTAGGGTAAATAAAAACTAATTTTTGAAGCAGTCAGTAAAAATTATCTTTATTTGGGTAGTTTCTATAATGTCCCTGAGTCTATATAAGTTTATGATTTGTAGATCAGCTATCCATAGAATGTAAACGGGAACATTTTCTCTCTGTATCTACTCCATTAAGGAGTTAAGATGAAAATGACATTTGTCTAACTCCTGTCTTCCAGTTTAACCTCGTCTCCTGCAGCTGCTCCATAGAAGCCTAGCCATCAAGCCAGCTGGGACAAGGTCTCAGAAACAGCTATGTCTCTCTTGGGGTGGGGGTGGGGTTGTCTCTCCCTGGCACATTCTTTTCTTCCTGCATCCGGTTAACTCCTGCTCATTCTTAGAAAATCACATCACCATCCTTCCTTCTGTTAATTCCTCCACAAACCCACTGTCCCCACTCTGTTGCACCACAGATGAGACCCCCTGCTCAGCCTCTCTGTTCTCGGGGCTTTGTGCATTTGCCTTTTATATTATCCTGCTTTGACTTTCTGAAACTTGCTTAGCCTCCTTCTCCATCTAAAGCCAGATCAGTGGGCCACATTTTCATTCTTGGAGCAGCTACTTTCTCTTTGTAGTATCATACAGAATTTTCTCTTTCAGCCCCCACTTCATTCTAGGTCCACCCAGTAGTGCAGGCTTTGGACTTCTTGCCTCCGCATTAGCATTTTGCCTCTGAAGTGGACCTTTCTGCTTCATTTCATCTCTATTATAGTAATTTCCTGGCACTGAGCCCTCGATGACCCAAATTTCATCCCGGGTCCACTGGACCAGAATCCTAGTAAGGTGCAGGTGAAGGCATAAGAGGCAGTTAAGGCATTCACATTATTGTTTCATGACAGGCAGTTTACTTGTCTGTCCTCTCCAATTAATTGCAAGTTTCTTGAGGGCAGGATTTATATTATCTGTATTTTGGCATGTGAGGACCTGACATAGTACTTTGTACATAGTAAATGATTAATTTATAAATAACATATCAGTTCATTCAGTTCAGTTGCTCAGTTGTGTCCAACTCTTTGTGACCCCATGGACTGCAGGAGGCCAGGCTTCCCTGTCGATCACCAACTCCCAGAGTTTACTCAAACTCATGTCCATTGCGTCGGTGTTATCATCCAACCATCTTATCCTCTGTCATCCCCTTCTCCTCCTGCCTTCAATCTTTTCCAGCATCAGGGTCTTTTCAGATGAGTCAGTTTTTCACATCAGGTGGCCAAAGTATTGGAGTTTCACCTTCAGCATCAGTCCTTCCATTGAATATTCAGAGCTGATTCCCTTCAAGATGGACTGGTTGGATCTCCTTTCAGTTCAAGGAACAGCCAAGAGTCTTCTGCAACACCACAGTTCAAAAGCATCAATTCTTTCACTCTCAGCTTTCTTTATAGTCCAACTCTCACATCCATACATGACTACTGGAAAAATCATAGCTTTGACTAAACAGACCTTTGTTGGCAAAGTAAAAGCTCTGCTTTTTAATGATGCGACCTCATATTGTTAGCACACCATGAATAATTCTAGCTGACTTATGGTAGGGTAAATAAAAACTAATTTTTGAAGCAGTCAGTAAAAATTATCTTTATTTGGGTAGTTTCTATAATGTCCCTGAGTCTATATAAGTTTATGATTTGTAGATCAGCTATCCATAGAATGTAAACGGGAACATTTTCTCTCTGTATCTACTCCATTAAGGAGTTAAGATGAAAATGACATTTGTCTAACTCCTGTCTTCCAGTTTAACCTCGTCTCCTGCAGCTGCTCCATAGAAGCCTAGCCATCAAGCCAGCTGGGACAAGGTCTCAGAAACAGCTATGTCTCTCTTGGGGTGGGGGTGGGGTTGTCTCTCCCTGGCACATTCTTTTCTTCCTGCATCCGGTTAACTCCTGCTCATTCTTAGAAAATCACATCACCATCCTTCCTTCTGTTAATTCCTCCACAAACCCACTGTCCCCACTCTGTTGCACCACAGATGAGACCCCCTGCTCAGCCTCTCTGTTCTCGGGGCTTTGTGCATTTGCCTTTTATATTATCCTGCTTTGACTTTCTGAAACTTGCTTAGCCTCCTTCTCCATCTAAAGCCAGATCAGTGGGCCACATTTTCATTCTTGGAGCAGCTACTTTCTCTTTGTAGTATCATACAGAATTTTCTCTTTCAGCCCCCACTTCATTCTAGGTCCACCCAGTAGTGCAGGCTTTGGACTTCTTGCCTCCGCATTAGCATTTTGCCTCTGAAGTGGACCTTTCTGCTTCATTTCATCTCTATTATAGTAATTTCCTGGCACTGAGCCCTCGATGACCCAAATTTCATCCCGGGTCCACTGGACCAGAATCCTAGTAAGGTGCAGGTGAAGGCATAAGAGGCAGTTAAGGCATTCACATTATTGTTTCATGACAGGCAGTTTACTTATCTGTCCTCTCCAATTAATTGCAAGTTTCTTGAGGGCAGGATTTATATTATCTGTATTTTGGCATGTGAGGACCTGACATAGTACTTTGTACATAGTAAATGATTAATTCATAAATAACATATCAGTTCATTCAGTTCAGTTGCTCAGTTGTGTCCAACTCTTTGTGACCCCATGGACTGCAGGAGGCCAGGCTTCCCTGTCGATCACCAACTCCCAGAGTTTACTCAAACTCATGTCCATTGCGTCGGTGTTATCATCCAACCATCTTATCCTCTGTCATCCCCTTCTCCTCCTGCCTTCAATCTTTTCCAGCATCAGGGTCTTTTCAGATGAGTCAGTTTTTCACATCAGGTGGCCAAAGTTTTGGAGTTTCACCTTCAGCATCAGTCCTTCCATTGAATATTCAGAGCTGATTCCCTTCAAGATGGACTGGTTGGATCTCCTTTCAGTTCAAGGAACAGCCAAGAGTCTTCTGCAACACCACAGTTCAAAAGCATCAATTCTTTCACTCTCAGCTTTCTTTATAGTCCAACTCTCACATCCATACATGACTACTGGAAAAATCATAGCTTTGACTAAACAGACCTTTGTTGGCAAAGTAAAAGCTCTGCTTTTTAATGTGCTATCTAGGTTGGTCATAACTTTTCTTCCAAGGAGCAAGCGTCTTTTAATTTCATGGCTGTAATCACCATCTGCAGTGATTTTGGAACCCCCAAAAATAAAGTCTCTCACTGTTTCCATTGTTTCCCCATCTGCCATTTGCCATGAAGTGATGGGACCAGAAGCCATGTTCTTAGTTTTCTGAATGTTGAGCTTTAATCCAACTTTTTCACTCTCCTCTTTCACTTTCATCAAGAGGCTCTTTAGTTCTTCTTCACTTTCTGCCATAAGGGTGGTATCATCTGCATAACTGAGGTGATTGATATTTCTCCCAGCAGTCTTGATCCCAGCATGTGCTTCATCTAGCCCAGTGTTTCTCATGATGTACTCTGCATATAAGTTAAATAAGCAGGGTGACAATATACAGCCTTGACATACTCCTTTCCCAATTTGGAACCAGTCTATTGTTCCATGTCCAATTCTAACTGTGGCTTTTTGACCTGCACAGATTTCTCAGGAGGCAGGTCAGGTGGTATGGTATTCCCATCTCTTTCAGAATTTTCCACAGTTTATTGTGATCCACACAGTCAAAGGCTTTAGCATAGTCAGTAAAGCAGAAGTAGATGTTTGTTAATGGTCAACTTAGGGCATATTCTTTTTATACCTTAATCCCTACACGAGACAGTTTATTCTTCAACCAGGACAAAATAGATTTGTTGACAAGGAGACCAAATGTAATCACATAAGTTCACTGGGCAAAATAAAGATTTTCTCTTTCTCCTCTTTGCCTGTGCAAAGGTATTGGATGGCTCTTTGAAACCTACTTAGAAAAATATATGTCTACAGGCGCTCATTTTCATATTTCCTAGGTACTTATTTGTAAGCTGGCACTGTTTAGAATGGGGACCTCTCATCTGAAAGGTGGCCTCTACTTCTCCTGCTAAGGAGAACTAGCTTTTGGCCCAAGAATCTAGATCGCTCATTGATTTACTGTCACCTGTGACTTCCCAGATGGCTCTGTCTGTCAGATTGAGCACTTAAACCCACCACATCAAGCACAGCATCTGTAACATAGTAGATGCCCAATGTGTATTTGTTGAAAGACTGAATGATGACCTCCAGGGTTCTTGCCTGCTAACTATCCCCAGCCTCAAATCTTATGCCATAGGTGATGACCACCCACTGGGAAGTCAGTCTACCACTTGGCAGATATTGTGTCCTGCCCAGCTCTAAACACCATTTCTGAACTTTGTGTGCTGTGTCTGGTGCATTTGGCTGTGCTTTCCAAGCCCACTTCTTTTTCTTTAAAACTTTGTATTTTATATTGGAGTATAGCTGATTAACAATGTTGTGATAACTTCAGGTGGACAGCAGAGGGACTCAGCCATATAAATATATCCATTCTCCCCTCCAACTCCTCTCCCATCTAGGCTGCCACTTAACATTGAGTGGAGTTCCCTATGTTCCCAGTAGGACCTTGTTGTTACCCATTTTAAATATAAGAGTGTGTACATATCCATCCCAAACTCTCTAACTGTCCCTTCCCCTCATTCTTCCCTTGCTGACAACCTTAAGTTCTGAACTCATTTCTTTTAATCAGTCACTGCTCTCTGCATTGGTTCCCCTCTCATACTCTGGATTTCAAGTCAAAGACCAGCTGTGTCTTTTCTTTTCACCTCCTCCAAGCTCAGTGTGGCACATTCACATCTTTTGTCTGTGATACTTGTGATGTCCTGCAACTCTTAGCTTCCACTCCCACTTGCCCCCAGATATTGGCTGAATTGAGTTGAATTTGAATTTCCATGGCTGAGGGCCCCCTTCCCTGGCTTCTCATGTGCCACACACAGTGAGACTCTGAGAACAGGTGAGGAGAACCTGGTGAGGGCTGGGGATCAGGCCCTTGAGTGCCTCTCTGCATAAGCTTTGGAATAGAACACTTACACAGGAACTCATGTTCTTAAATAAGAGTGTATCCATTTTTACTGGGGCTTCCCAGGTGGCTCAATGGTAAGGAATCCACCTGCCAAAGCAGGAGATGCTGGTTTGATCCCTGATTCAAGAAGATTCCCTGGAGAAGAAAATGGCCAATCCACTCCAGTATTCTTGCCTGGAAAGTTCCATGGACAAAGAAGCCTGACAAGCTACAGTCCATGGGGTTGCAAAGAGTTGGACATGACTTAGTGGCTGATTATGTATGCATGTATTTTACTGAGGTTAAGGTTAAAAAAATAATATAGTCAAGCCAGATTTTCTCCTTAATTATCATTCTGGTGTGAGGCAAGTTCTTAGGAGTGGGGCAAAATCATCTTAGTGATTTTATTCACACTCTGGAGAGCCAGAATTGCCAGAGACTCAGCTCTCATTCCTCTTTTGTCCCATCCAAGTTATGCCCTGCTGCGGTGTCATGATGAGATATATTTTATTGTCTGTTTTGATATAATTTTTAGATCTTTTCTTTCTACATTCATTAAAGCCTTTTCTTTCCTCCCCTATAAGTGTGCATTGTTAGCCCTTGGGGTTCTGGCCAAATTCCAATTTGAGCAATTAATTACATTTCAATGCTCAGCCCTTCCTGCAGCTTCAGATGGAAAAGATGTGTTCTTTGTCTTCCTTGGCAAGGAACTGCCGAGGGTGAAGCAGCTGTTGCTGCCTCCCTAGAGGAGAGTCGTTTGAGAAGTGGCGAGAAAGCTTCTTGCTTCTTTGAGGGAGCTGCCTGCTAAGTGTGTTGGGACAAAAGGCCTCCCTGTGAACATGGGGCGTTTTTACGACAGTGACAACAGCCTCTGAGCCATCCATCACTCCTCTTTTGAACCACCGGCTGAGCCCAAAACAAAATGGGAAGCAATTGTGCCTTTTTTTTTATTTTTTCCGAAGAGCTGTTTCTGAATGTGATGGCCTCCTTTGAAGCCCTGTCAAAGGGATGTTTTTATTTTGCTTTTGTTTTTCTAAAATCCCTTCGGTTTGCCGCACCTCCTGCGAGACCTCACACCACAGCCTGACATCATGTTCAATACCTAAGTGGCTGCCTCCACAGCTAACAAAAGACAAAGAATGCACAGATGCAGGTTGTTCTAATGGAATAAGTCAAATAAATGAAAGGTGTTCTCCTTTTAACTTCAAATAGCAAAAGCAATTAATATTCTTTGGAAACCTCAGGTGATAACACAACATCCAAACTCACTCGCCGAGGTTCCCTGTGACATGATCTAACAAGTCAGAAATGCAGTAAGTGTAGTTATATCCTGCAAGTTATTTTGAAAAGGTATGGCGAATAACCCTTTCTAGATGCATACTCAGTGTTTTCCTTGGCCCAGGCAACAGGGCTTGATGGAATGATAATTGGATGTTGATGAAAAACATCAATCATCATTGCATTGTGACTTGAGGTGTATTTGTTTAATGTTAAACTTTAAGTTGTGAAATAAACCATTCGAGTTGGGGAATGATGATTGCATTTCTAAAACTTCATTCTTTCACTTATTTGGCAAGAGTGAGTCATTCCTTATATCAACAGGGCTTATTGAAAATTCCAGGATTATTCACACAGGTTTGAAGTATTTGTCCTGTTTTAGAAAAATCTTTTTTCAGGCTGTTGTCTTTAAATTGTCCTTCCTAACTTGGGTTTTGGTGCAACATTCTTGTTGCCCTGGCAAGCTGCATTCATTCTGCATTTTCCAAAGCAGGTCATCTATGTTGCTCTGGGATCAACTACCTTTGAGTTCCTTTTTCAGTGGCTGACCTCATTGTCACAGATATGGCTCTACATGAAAACAGCTGGTTGCACTCAGTCTCCTCACATATTTAGCCACTTCACAGGGAAAACCACATCTCCTCTCTGCTCTTTCATCCTTTCCCTTCATTGCTCGTCCCCTCGTGGGGAGCATGGACAAGTCCTCTCACCCTGGTTTACACCAATCACAGCTCGGTTGACGTTTCATCATAGGTAAACACTGTCTGTGTAAGTTGGTCCCTGATTCCCTACCCTGACACTCCTCCTTTTCCATCATCTTTCTTCCTTTCCCTTTGTCCAGAGAAATCATTGTATCTATCCCTGGAAATCCTTGTCACCATCACTCTCACTCATTACATCTTCAGGGGCCTTATCTCAGCCTCAAATTGTGCATTTGTTCCTAAGTATCTCCCTCACTAGTTTGTAAGCAACAAGGAGACAGTTTCCTTATCTTTATTTGTTCACTGTTTTTTTTTTTGTGTGTGTGCATGTGCGCGTGTGTGTAGTTGTTTTGTTTTTTCCCTATTTCCAGTGGCCAGCAAAATGCCTGGGAAAGGAGACCCTTGTTAGATAAATAAACAAAAAAATCACTTTTGTTACTAAATGGATTTTTTTCAACTGCCAATAATCAAGATATTTAGATTGCATGGAGGAGCGCAAATTTAATTCCTCATTTAAAAGAATTTCCTATGTTTCATTAATTAGGAATGTGGCAACAATGTTTTCTATTAATTAATTATTTTAATGAGACAGATACATTTCTGTTATGTAGTGTAGCTATCTAGTTTTTTGCTAGCAACTTGGAACATAATCACTCTCTCTAACATTTTCATGTTGAAAGGGAATTTATTGAGTCAGGCATCATACCAAGTACTTTCACATATTTAAATCTATCCAGTCTTCAGAGATATATGAGATTGGTTTTTATATTATCATTTTATGGAAAAAGAAATTGCGATCAGAGAGGCTAACTGGCTTCCCAAGGTCACACAGCTAGTTAATAAAGTTATCAGGAAGATCTGTATAACTCTAAAGCCCATGCTTAACCTGCTGTTCTGACTTATAAGTAGATATTTTCAAACCAAGAGAAGAAAGCTTCCCAATTTATTTCTATTTTGGATTATTTGGGATCAACCTTCTGCTGAAACCAATAACAAAGCTGAACAAATGAGTCAATAATGGACCTGAAACTTTTGTTCACCAGGTTGACCCTCAGTTTGCACTGACAAAATCAAATTAGTAGTTTGGGCATGGGTGTAACTTCAGGCTTTGTTTAACCAGGTATCAGACATGCCAATCTGCTTCAAGTTTATTCATCAATGAAAACCAAAATTGTGAGCCTGCTGATGTGCAAGGTCAAAAGCTGGGACCAAAGCTGGTAGGCAGGTGTGGAGTCTCCACCATGCAGAGAAAGTAAGACAGAGCTCCCCTGTTAAACACCACCCACTGAATACCCTGAGTATTAGGGGTTGGGAAACCTGTCAAAAACTGTGGAACTCTTATGAAGGCAAACTGTGGAACTCTTATGAAGGCAACTCAGCCACTCCAGCTGAATTGGATCATTTCTTCAGAGGGGTGTATCTGGTGGACTGCTAGCTATGTGATGGCTCTCATCTCATAATATATTAAAAGTGCTTCCTGTTGTGTTCCCATGGACAGGGAAATGCCTTTCTGTGTCTGCATGCAGTCTAAATTTCACTACTTTAAAAAAACTCATAGATGAAATCAGCAAGAAAAATTCCTCTTATTTTTGGCTGAGGTTATGTGATACAGGATGTTAATAATCAAGTTGATTGGAGTTGTTTTCCATTTTCTGTTGGTCTTTTCTGCATTATGCACTCAAAAGTATAAGCAGAATGAATTTGGATTAGAGAAAACAGCTTACAAAGATTCATCTCTTACTTAGGCTTCCCATGTCTAGGAACATTTCTGAATGGCCAAATGAAGACTTCATTTACATACTTGTATATTATTTTCTTTCATCTTGGCATTTCAAAGAGCTTTAAAATGTTGCTTTTTGAGTTGATTAAACCTCACAACTTCACTAAACACTCTATTATGATATTACAGAGGAAGGAGCAAGATTTCAGCTTCTTTGGTACATTTTCCTTGTGTTTGAAATTATTTAATGAGAGTGATACCACATTTCACTTTTTCATTTTTCATGAAAATGTGAAAATATGAAAGTTTCATTTTTTAATAAAATACTTATTTTGGAATAATTTTAGATTTACAGAAAAGTTGCAAATATAATGCTGAATTTCTATACCCTTTGCTCAGATTCTGTTAATGGTAACACCTTATAGAACTGGGGCACACTTACAAAAAGGAAGAGATTAGCATTGGTGTATTACTGTTAAGTAATTTACAGATTATCGGGATTATTGGGATTTCACCAGCTTTTCCATTAATGTCGTTTTTGCATTCCTGTTTCTAATCCAAGACACCATGTTGCATTTGGTTGTCTTATCTTCTCAGTATTCTCTGGACTGTGACAAATTTCTCTACCTGTCCTTGTTTTCATGACCTTGGCATTTTTGAAGAATATTAGTCCAGCACTCTGAAAAGCATCCCTCATGTTTTTTTCATGGTCAGAACCACCATGGTGTTATGATTTTTGTGATGAACCACAGATGTGATGTGTCCTTCTCTTCACATCAGGGGACCTGTGATATCAGTGTGATGACTTAATCACTGGTGAGATTGACTTTGATCACTTGGTTGAGGTAGGGTGTCTCAGGTTTCCCTACTGTAACATTACTGTTTTACCCCTTTCCCCACTATATTCTTTGTAAAGGAGTCAGTAAGTCCTAAACCCAACCCACACCCAAGACAGGAGGGAGGATGAAACAGTGGGAGGCAGAATATCCACATAAATTACCTGGAATTCTTTCATAATGAAGATCTGTCCCTTCTCCTCCTTTCATTTATTTACTCAGTCATTATTTCAGTATAGATGTGTCTATTTTATCTTTGGTTTATCATCCAATATCACATTATTTTATGGCTCAGATTGTTCTATATTTGACTTCAGAGAGCTCTTTCAGATTAGCTCTTATGTAAAGGCTTGTCCTTAAATTATTCTTTAAAAAAGTATATTTTTAATCAGTCGTACATTTCACCAGTATTTCGAAGGTTTTTCAGTACCAAAGATACTATGCCAAAAAAATGTTACCCGTATTTATTGAACTCCTATTATCTGCCAGTGCTTATAGACATTACCTTGTTTGATTTTTTAAAGTGTTTCTAGAAGGTTCGGCTGCTCCCCTGTAAGGGATGAGATAACTGAAGTTCACTGACTCTAACCTAGATTCCCCAAATTAGTAAGTAGCAGAGAATTGCAAAAGTATTATATCCTTTGTAGATGATAACTAACATTTCTGATGGAAGACAATACTTTCCAAAGATTTAAGGATATGATAATTACCAGCAAATATAGTGGGAAAGCAGATCTTGACCTCAAGCAAATCTAGGTCTTTCTAGTTTTCAGGAACTTCCGGTTCTCCACCCATCACCCCCCC
>SJYT01085158.1:366495-386252 GCA_006410635.1 Cephalophus harveyi | reverse complement strand
TTTTTTTTTTTTTTAACTGTTTCAGCTGCTGGTTTTCAAAACACTTTACTAGAAGGTACTGTGATTTGTTAGCATCCTCTTCTCTTTTTCTAAGAACAGTCTTTGCTTACGCTAGGCATGGAACAATGATGATTCACTCATGGATTTCTTGAGTAGAATTAGATAATAATCAATTTGCCGTCTCCATTTAAGACAGCTGTCCCTACTACACACACACACACAGACACACACATACACCATTGCAATTGAATCTATTTTTTGGTAATCACAGATGACAGAGTTATGAAGGGAAGGTCAAACTCTAGAAGTGAAAATTGATAGTTAAAGAGTATTATGCATTAATAGGGATGATATATCAATATTTTATTTTTCAGAAATAGGTAGGTGAAAAAACAGTAGTTTATGTTAAAGAATTTCCAGTTGGATGTAAATAAAGAAGAAGCTCTTGCTGCTGCTGCTGCTAAGTCGCCTCAGTAGTGTCTGACTCTGTGCGACCCCATAGACGGCAGGTCACCAGGCTCCTCCATCCCTGGGATTCTCNTATTTTTCAGAAATAGGTAGGTGAAAAAACAGTAGTTTATGTTAAAGAATTTCCAGTTGGATGTAAATAAAGAAGAAGCTCTTGCTGCTGCTGCTGCTAAGTCGCCTCAGTAGTGTCTGACTCTGTGCGACCCCATAGACGGCAGGTCACCAGGCTCCTCCATCCCTGGGATTCTCCAGGCAAGAACACTGGAGTGGGTTGCCATCTCCCTCTCCAATGCATGAAAGTGAAAAGTGAAAGTGAAGTCGCTCAGTCATGTCCGACTCCCAGCAACCCCATGGAATGCAGCCCACCAGGCTCCTCCATCCATGGGATTTTCCAGGCAAGAGTACTGGAGTGGGTTGCCATTGCCTTCCAAAACAAGGAAACTAGAATGTAAAGCTCTCATAGTAAGAAGATAAAATAGCCTTGATGAGATGTCATTAAGAACATCATTTTTTTAAGGATTGCCAAACTCAAATAGATACACATCACCAGCCATTATGTGCCAGACCTTTTTCCGGGACTTTGGAAATAAGCTGGAGAATAGTTTTTGCTCTTAAGGACGCATGAAAGTATTTAGCAGAATCACAAGCATATAGAAAATGGACACACCATACACATAGAATTTTAACATGATTCTGAATATCTGTATATATGTCTCAATCAGCATGAGCTCATGGTAATATTAAGTAATTGTAATGAAAGTAAATGAAGTGAGAAGAGCACTTTCAATATTTTAATTTCAAAGCACGGTGGAGATTCAAGTACCCACTGACATTACATTTCTGAAAACTAGGTGGGTGTTAGGGTTTCCATATGGGGTGGGGACCAAATGATAGAGAACTGATACCTAACTACCAACTCTGTTTTCCAGCTGTAAGAGAAATAAGTACTGACACACTTGTGGCTGGAGTGATGTCACCATTGAGAGATAGTGTAACATTAGCAACTGGCTTATGTGTTAAATTTTTTTTTTAGGTTCAGAGCCCTTCTCTGGCATGTGTTTTGGGTTGCAGGGGATTTTTGTCACTTATATGGACATTCAGTTACCTGAAAATGGGGAATTCTGCAAGTTGACTGCTTGGAGACCCTTTTCATTCTCTAATTTTAGAATTTTAAATTCATTTTTATTCTATTCCTATTTCATTTGTAAAGTTTGTAACATTATGGTTGTTTATTTTAAAATTAAAAGAGTTAGAGAGAGTGTTTCTGCTCAATAGTGATTTTCAATAAATAGGGGAAGTAGATAGGTACATAATAAAATGTAACATGGAAAAATTATGATTTGAATAACAGTTATGCAGACTGTTTGGTAGAAGTATAAAAGACCCTAGAGGATGCCCTTACAAAAACGATTCCATTCTGTAGACCAAATGTCTTGCTTCCAGAATTGTCAGTCTCCTATTTAGGTCCTAGGTAGAACCCCTAAGTAGTTCAATCACTTACTTGATTACTTGGGATAGAACAGTTCTTCAGAAGAGAAAACAGACAGAATTATCCGATTTAGTTCAGACTGTACTCTCCTGGATTTCTTCCAGAAACAGTTAGATGGCATCCTTGCAGACATGCTTATTCTTGCTGCCTTGTTTCCTACTTACCTTTTCCAAGCTGAAAGTATATTCAATTAAGTTATGTTACACCATCGAATCATTAGCAGTTAGATCCTGGATGGTGTGTAGTTTGTTTTAACAATCAGTGTTAGAGGCCAGACCATTACACCAGGCCGGCACAGACATGCTTCTCATTAGCCCATCTGTTTTAAAAAGAAACACACGGGATGCTGAGCGAACTAAATTTCCACTCACTGGTTTCAGCAAAAGCTGCCTGAAAATGGCCTCGAGGGGACCTCACTTCAGATTTTATTAAAGTTCATCAACTACATATTATGCAGATACATAAAAATAGATTAGCAATCGTAAAAGAATGACTCATGTTTATTACCTTGAAGAGTAATTGCCTAGGACTCAAAAAAATGAAACATTGCTAAAACTCAATAAAGTTGAGAACTCCTTCTGTCAAGCACAGCACAAATAAATTTGGGAGAGAATGCCACATTGTATCTATTAGCTGAGCTATTATCATATAAAATTTTGTCTCATTTAAGGAAATGAGAGTCAAAATTAAATCCAGAAAACTGATTATAATTATAGAAGTTTTTGTCCTCTGTGGCCGAAAACCACTTGACATGTGTTAATGGTCTTGTGGAAAATGCACAGGTATTTATGGACAGT
The DNA here is from genome assembly GCA_006410635.1 of Cephalophus harveyi. Taxonomy (NCBI): domain Eukaryota; kingdom Metazoa; phylum Chordata; class Mammalia; order Artiodactyla; family Bovidae; genus Cephalophus; species Cephalophus harveyi. Next base: position 383,498 of record SJYT01085158.1, on the reverse strand, counting down.
GCTTCAGTCCAATAGGACAAAAAGACAAAAGACCAAATTTTCATGTCAGGTGTAGTTGTTATGGGCAGAACTGTGTCCGCCCCCAAATTTCAACTGAGCTCAGTCGGTAAAGAATTTGCCTGCAGTGCAGGAGACCTGGGTTCGATCCCTGGGTTGGGAAGATCCCCTGGAGAAGGAAATGGCAACCCACTCCAGTATCCTTGCCTGGAAAATCTCATGGACAGAGGAACCTGGTGGATTGCAGTCCATGGGGTCGCAAAGAGTCAGGCACGACTGAGTAACTAACACACACACACACCAAAATTCATATGTTAAAGTTATAACCCCTAGTACCTTAGAATATGTGTGTGTGTGTGTGTGTGTGTTTGTGTGTGCTTAGTTGCTCAGTCATGTCTGAGCCTTTGCAACCCCATGGACTGGTGCCTGCCAGCCTCCTCTGTCCATGAGATTTCCCAGGCAAGAATACTGAAGTGGGTTGCCATTTCCTACTCCAGGGGATCTTCCCAACCTAGACACTGAACCCGAGTCTCTTACGTTTCTTGCATTGGCAGGCAGGTTCTTTACCACTCAGCCACCTGGGAAGCCCAGTACCTCTGAATGTGACTGTGTTTGGAGATAAGGTCTTTATAGAGATACTTGAATTAAAATGAGGCTTTTAGGGTGAGCCCTGAGCAGTGTAATTAGTCGTAATCCAATCAGAACAGGAGATTTGGACACAGACACCTATGGGGAAGATGATGTAAACACACAGGAAAAGATGGCCATCTACATGCCCAGGAAAGAGGCCCGAGGCAGGTCCTTCCTTCACAGCCCTTAGAAGAAATCAACCCTGCTGACAGATACTGATCTTGGAGTTTTAGCCTCCAGAAAGTGAAGTCGCTCAGTCTTGTCAGACTCTTTGTAACTCCATGGACTATAGCCTACCATGCTCCTCCATTCATGGGATTTTCCACGCAAGAGTACTGGAGTGGGTTGCCATTTCCTTCTCCAGAGGATCTTCCTGACCCAGGGATCAAACCTGGGTCTCCCACATTGCAGGCAGAGATGCTTTATCGTCTGAGCCACCAAGAAGTCCTTAGCCTCCAGAACTGTAAGACAATTAGTTTCTTTTGTTTAAGCCCATTCTGTACTACTTTTTTTTTTTTCCCCGCAAACATAGAAAATGAAAGCAATAGTAGTAATTGAAAATTAGCCATCCACCTGCCAGTTACCCATTCTATGTATTTTGAAAGCAAGTGCGGGTCCTGCCCACTGCTGAGGTTGTAGGGCCAGAAGACAGAGAACAGGGGCCCACAGATCACTAAAGAAAGTGAAAATACTAATTAATTAATCAAGTCATTCTCTCATACAGCATGAGTGAAATAGATTGTTGCATAACAAAATATTTTTCCCAGTAATTTAAATATTTAACAATCATGAATCAAGCTATCAAACTATTTAATACAAATGTTTTCTCCTTTTGCATTGACATAGTTTTACAATTATAATAATTTAAAAGTATGTTTCATGTATGGTTTTAATATGTTTGAAAGTAGCCAAAATATCAGACAAATAAATTTAATTATTATTGTGCAGACATGGATATTCTGTTGAGGAGCTGGCAAAGTTTGGGATAATAAAATAGAGACATACATAATTTGTAAGTTATTGTCTATTTATTGTATCAATTTATTTTTGTCTTCATTGCAGCACAACCACTAATTACTTAACTATAATCAACATTTTTTTCTGATTTATGTTCTGTTGTAATTAATTTTATAGTGCACATAATTTGAATATATCTTCATCAGAATATGAATTAAAGCTGTCTCTTATACACATCTAGATGTGTATAAGAGACAGGTGCGCGTGTGTGTAGTTGTTTTGTTTTTTCCCTATTTCCAGTGGCCAGCAAAATGCCTGGGAAAGGAGACCCTTGTTAGATAAATAAACAAAAAAATCACTTTTGTTACTAAATGGATTTTTTTCAACTGCCAATAATCAAGATATTTAGATTGCATGGAGGAGCGCAAATTTAATTCCTCATTTAAAAGAATTTCCTATGTTTCATTAATTAGGAATGTGGCAACAATGTTTTCTATTAATTAATTATTTTAATGAGACAGATACATTTCTGTTATGTAGTGTAGCTATCTAGTTTTTTGCTAGCAACTTGGAACATAATCACTCTCTCTAACATTTTCATGTTGAAAGGGAATTTATTGAGTCAGGCATCATACCAAGTACTTTCACATATTTAAATCTATCCAGTCTTCAGAGATATATGAGATTGGTTTTTATATTATCATTTTATGGAAAAAGAAATTGCGATCAGAGAGGCTAACTGGCTTCCCAAGGTCACACAGCTAGTTAATAAAGTTATCAGGAAGATCTGTATAACTCTAAAGCCCATGCTTAACCTGCTGTTCTGACTTATAAGTAGATATTTTCAAACCAAGAGAAGAAAGCTTCCCAATTTATTTCTATTTTGGATTATTTGGGATCAACCTTCTGCTGAAACCAATAACAAAGCTGAACAAATGAGTCAATAATGGACCTGAAACTTTTGTTCACCAGACCATGTCCAGTTCTAACTGTTGCTTCCTGACCTGCATACAGATTTCTCAAGAGGCAGGTCAGGTGGTCTGGTATTCCCATCTCTTTCAGAATTGTCCACAGTTTCTTGTGATCCACACAGTCAAGGCTTTGGCATAGTCAGTAAAGCAGAAATAGATGTTTTTCTGGAACTCTCTTGCTTTTTCCATGATCCAGCGGATATTGGCAATTTGATCTCTGGTTCCTCTGCCTTGTCTAAAGCCAGCTTGAACATCAGGGAGTTCACGGTTCACGTATTGCTGAAGCCTGGCTTGGAGAATTTTGAGCATTACTTTACTAGCATGTGAGATGTATTGTACTTCAGTGCATATCAGATTTTGACATAGATAGGTATATAGATAATAGTTCTAAATAGGTATGCCAAGTTTAAGTGTGATGTTAGTATTTTAATATTACAGAATGTTTCTCAGCTGTCAAGTAAAACTCTGGTGAATACTGCACTGATTCATACACATTTTGGATCACAAATTGTGGGTTGCCATTCCCTTCTCCAGAGGATCTTCCTGACCCAGGGATCGAACCTGGGTTTCCCGCATTGCAAGCAGATTCTTTACCATCTGAGCCATCAGGGAAGCCTTGCTACTATTACAGAATGTTTCTTAGCTGCCGAGTAAAACTATGGTAAATACTGCACTGATTCATACATATTTTGGGTCACAAATTGGATCCACAGATTAGAGCAGGGAGAGAAAAAAATTAATGGACATTCAGCACTCTGGGGAATAATAGTTATGCAATAATCTGTTTCATTCATGCTATTTGAGAGGAAATATTTAGCAAATGAATTAGTTTTCTCTCTTTCTGAAGTGCTTCTACCACTTGCATTTTCTTATACCTGGAAGCACTGCTATCCATCCACATATTCATGATATTCATCTGTAGATGCTTTTTATTCTAAGGGAACACAGGTTAAACAAGGAGAAGTACTTCCAGGGGCTTGATTTGTGTTAGTCACAGAGGAGATGTCTAGGCTTACAGGTCGGGCTGTGGTGGTGCTAATGGCCAGACTTCAAGTTACAGAGACACTCCTGTATTATTTAATAAATGTATTTTTCCATGTGTCTGTGGTACATGTGGCCATCCTTTTTAATTTGTTATATTGAAGCCCTCTGAAGACTGAGAACCAGGGTAGGGGTCCACCTTTCCTGCTCATGTGAGAGTCTGCTATGAGTTGAATAGTGAGCCCACCTCCCAATATTCAAGTCCACCCTGAATCTTAGAGTGTAACATTATTTGGAAATAGAGTATTTGCAAATGTAATTAAAGGATCTTGAGATGAAATCATTCTGTATTTAGAATAGGCCCTAAATCCTGTAAGTGGTGCCCTACATAGGGAGGAAGGCCTCCTGAAGATAGGGACAGAGATTGGAATTATGTTGCCAAAAGCCAAGGAGTGTCTGAAGCTACCACAAACTGAAAGAGGCAAGAAAGGACTCTTCTCTAGAGTGTTCAGGAGTAAGGTCCTGCTGGCACCTTGATTTTGAACTTCAAGCCTCCAGAACTGTGAGAGGAAGCATTTCTGTTGTTATCAGGCACCTAGTTGTGGTGCTTGTCCTCATGGGTCTGCTTGTGATGGATTGACTCTAGGCACTGATTCTTGTCTTCCTATAACCAGTAAGAATAACCCAAGAAATGTTAGCTCTCCATGTATTCTAGTAATTATATCAGTGTGGTGGAATCCCATTATGGATTCATTTGAGTTAGATTCAACTTTTCAAAAGTAAAGAGGAAAATGATCATTTCAACAGTGTCGGCAAGGGATACAAGCATGTATCCTTTCAGTGTGAACTTTGCATCTGAAATTTGAATCTGTGGGCTATCAGTCTCATTTCCCCCATGCTTCTTATTGCATTAGCATCTACCTGCCTATCTATGTATCTATGTATTTACTCATCTTATTTCTATCTAATAAAGCATAAGTCCTAAATAAAAGCAAATCAATACAGCTTTTCTCAACTACAGAGACAGTGATCTGTTCCAGTAGCAGGGGAAAAATCCATGCTACACTGCATTTAGTCATTTAGTCACTGTTATGTAATCTAGGGCTTCCCTGGTGGCTTAGACGGTAAATAATTTGCCTGCAATGCAGGAGACATGGTTTGATCCCTGGATTGGAAAGATCCCCTGGAGGAGGGCATGGCAACCCACTCCAGTATTCTTGCCTGGAGAATCCCACGGACAGAAGAGCCTGGCAGGCTACTGTCCATGGAGTCTCAAAAAGTCAGACACGACTGAGTGACTTAAGCACACAGCATGTAATCTGGGAGGGCTTCCTTGGTGGCTCAGAGGTAAAGACTCCACCTGCCAATACAGGAGATGCGAGTTCCATACCTGGCTCAGGAAGATCCCATGGAAAAGGGAATGGCAATCCACTCCAGGGCTTCCCTGGTGGCTTAGAGGTTAAAGCGTCTGCCTCTAATGCGGGAGACCCGAGTTTGATCCCTGGGTCGGGAAGATCCCCTGGAGAAGGAAATGGCAATCCACTCCAGTATTCTTGCCTGGAGAATCCCATGGACAGAGAAGCCTAGTAGGTTACAGTCTACGGGGTCGCAAAGAGTCGGACACGACTGTGTGACTTCACCTTCACCTCAATCCACTCCAGTATTCTTGCCTGGGAAATATCATGGACAAAGGGGACTACAGTCCACGGGGTCACAATTTAGCAAATAAACAGCAATTTGTAATCTGGAAACAGACTATTTTAACTCTGTCGTTCATATTGTATTCTTGTCCCACTCTGTGAACATTCAAACACTTATTTCCAAACTGACTAAAATGATATAATCCTAGAGATCCAGGGCATTCATGACCCTGCCATTGAATTTGGTCAAGTTGGTTAACAGTTGTTTCCATATTCTCACAGTATTGTGAGAATAAATGAAATAGATAGGTGTGGATCTCAAAAGTTTCCTTCTTTAAACTATTCTTAGGCCACAATGTGTAAAGGGAAAAAATTATGAGGAAAAGGAAAAAGCAACTCATAAATGGCTGAAAAATCTTGCACCATATAAAACTTTATAAAACTGCCTTGTAACATGCAGCCTATGTTTTAACTACATTTCATTTTGAAAGTGGGAGAGGAAATGCTTTTGAAGAAATCTTTATGATGGACTGGCGAAGCTAACTGGCAAGATTATGGTTTTTGAGCAGTTCTCTGCCTTTTAAGTTCAGTAAACACACTTTGAAGAATGAGATAAGTGCAGATATGGGAACCACAAGATGGAGGATAAGGGAACCTCTCCTCATGTTTTTGGCAGAGTCATCAGTATCTTTAATAGATTTTTTAAAGGTTATTTGACATTAAAATAGTATATTATTTTATTAATCTCTGAAATGTAAGTAATGTTGGGCTTTAAGATCAGAGTTTGAAATCTAAGAACCGTAAATCTGAATATGTTCCAAAGCCTACTGGATGCTCGATGTTGGGAAACATTTAATATCTTAGGGTTTCACGTTCATCACTTATAAAAATGGGTAAAATAACAGTTGCTCATGAAATTCTCATAAGGACTAATAAAAGAACTTCAATAAAGTTACTAATATACTGCCTAATGCAGAATAGCCAGAGATCAAATGGAACCTACTGTTCTTTATCTTATTTCACAGAAATTTGCATATATATATTGCTTTAATTAAAATTTAAAAAAATGAGAATTATCCATTCGTAACAAGTATATTTTGAAATGATTCTCTGAATGATTTTGTTTGGTGCTGGTGATGGCTGCTTCTCCTTTCTGACAATTTTGTTACATTTACCATATTTGGGGGACACAGAGGAAAATTAGTTAGATGGACTCACTCCTTGTCACTAGTACTTTATGATTTCTCCTGAATGACCAAGATGTGAGTCCATGGGAAACATAACCAAGTGAGAGAGACCGCTGTGGACACCCCTGCTGGCTGTACACGCCCTGCTCTTCCTCTTGAATGTAGTCTATGTGAGTTCACCCACAGCGGAGAGCTTAAATACTATGCTGTCTCAAGACAGGCGAAATGGAGTGTATGTGCAGTAAGGCCAACGGTATGATAGATTCTCGTCTATAATTTTTTACTTTTCTTTAATAATCACCACTGCTTACTGATTGTCCCTCCCATCTTGGCCAGGATGGGATGAATTTTACAGATTGTAAAATTTACAGATTGGGAGAGCAGTCTCATCGTGTTCTCTTGTGAGGAGACAGCCACAGTGTTTAGAAGGCTTACAGCAAATTATTTTCCACTTAGTAGTCCTAATATTTAGTGTTCAGAAAACCAATTAATACAGTTTACTGGTAAAGAAAGGGAATTAGGCTGGATTAGGATACAAATTCAGTGCAATTTTCTCTCTTTTGCTGGTGGTGAGAAAAAATTTTCGAAATAAAGTCAAAGCTTATACTGTGGCCACTGATGTACCCACAGCCCATCCACATATTACATCAATATTCTATTTTTCTGAGGTGTTAAAGATCTAGTGAATATTATGAAATGGTTAATATTCTATTGGTTTTACTGAGAAGTCAAACTAGGATATGTTAATATTTTTTGTTTCTTTTTTTTCTTTTTATTTAAGTAAGCCTTGTTGGTCTTGGAATGTTTCTGAGGACTATATCTTTTAAGGACTTTAAATGATATTTTACCTTGATCTCTTTTATATTACTAAATTCATATTTCACAAAAAGTAGGAATTACTAAGAATATAGGACTTCCCAGATCGCTTAGTGGTAAAGAATGTGCCTGCCCATTCAGAAGACCTGGGTTGGATCCCTGGGTTGCAGAGATCCCCTGGAGGAGGAAATGGCAACCCACTTCAGTCTTCTTGCCTGGAAAATCCCATGAGTAAGGAAGGCTGGCAAACTACAGTCCATGGGGTTGCAAAGAACTGGACATGACTAAGAATATGAAAACTAAAAGCCAGATTATTTTATCTTTATTGATTTTCAAATCAAGTGACTGAAAAATAGGCATGCTTTTTCATGACACAATTTGAGGGCTGTGACACACACCAGGACCTATGTGTACATGGTGAAACTGAAATTCTGGCATGTCATCCCTGCCTTCTGCTGCTTCTAAAAATCGCATGTGCAAACGTGTCACACAGGCATCCCAAGGAGGAGAGAGCAGGGTTGAGAGGACAGCCGTGGTACTTTGCCAGCTGAGTCTTGTCTCCAGCAGCCTAGGTGCCCTTTCTCTTTTATAAAATAATACCTTTGCTCCCTGAATGACTTATCATTTATCTAGCATACTCTATGTGATAAAATATTGCAAATATCTAGCTCATTTCTCTTAAATGCTTTAGTCATTTCATGCACCCAGTACAGAAAACATGCACAGCAGGGCAACAGGTGCTTAAAAGCGCCTTGAGGGAAGTACATCCATCATGTCATTCTGTGTTTTCTACACAGAATTTATTTTTCCTTCCTGGTCCTGAGGTAGAGAAAGCACCTGCAACCCACAGCAGTGCATTTTTACAGAATGCTTTCACATTCTTGGTGGTTTGTTCATCAAAGCATCAAAACTTTGGGGCTGTTACCTTCTTTATATATGTCATATACAGTATACTCTTCAGCTAATATGAAATAAAGCAATAGCACTACAGAAATTCACTTTCTTCACTACTTCCCCCACACCTAAACACCCATTTAGAAAGAATATCCCTATGTCCTGGAATATGCCTTCACCACTGCTGCTTGTAACTTTCTGTCTCCCTAGTACCAGGTTGGAACACCACCTACTACATTCTTTTTCAATGCATCATAATTACAGAAAGACCTGTGCCATATAACTTTATGCAAGTTTTCCTTGTGATAAAAATTCAATGTGCTAACAGCCCTTAAAATTTCTCATTTCCTCCATCAAATATAATGGTTTGTGATTTTACACAGGGGGCTGCAGCATAAAGAAGGTAAGACCATTCTGAATGGTTTATAAAATAATTCTCTATGGTAACTAAAATCCATATGATTCTTTCTTTCCTTGTAACGAGACTTCTTATGTGTGAACACTTATGAAAAAGATGTTGTCACATAACGATGTTCTTTAGCTTTAGTTTGAGAGCTGACATGGATAGAATTTTTTTTTCAGGAAGCAAATTTGATAAGGGGAATCATGGAGCCAAAAACTGTTGAGTGCTGATGATGTGGGCCCCAGAGATAAATCTCCACTGTGTTTCCATTTCCTTCTACATGGTGTACTTTGACTTATTCTATTTTATTCCCAGTAAGGAAATACCAGTAAGTATTCAGCAAAGGTGAATGCATATCTGTGCCAGCACAGTTTGGCTCTAAACGATGTTCTTATTAGATCACCAGTGTGCTGGGCCATGGAGTAGGCTGCTGAAAGAGTACAAGGGAAGTGGTCAGTAGTCTTAAGAAGCAGTCAATGATTGTATTGACCAGAATTTTTTTCCCAATCGCTGATGTCAAAAACTTCAACTTGGGACTTCCCTGGTGGTCTAATGGTTAAGAATCCACCTTCCAATGCAAGGGACATGAGTTTGATCCCTGGTTTGAGAACAAAAACCCCGCATGCTAGGGGGCAACTAAGCTTATGTACCACAACTGCTGAGTGAGCCTGCATGCTCTGGAGTCCACCTGTCACAGTGAAGATCCCACATGCCACAACTAAGACTCAATGAGCCAAATAAATAAATAAAGTTTAAGATAATAATCTTCAAAAAAAAAAAAAGCCTAACTCAAGTTGGCAAGAGGATCTAACGGGTCTATTTGTTCTTATAATGTGCATGCCATTAAGAATAGGCATGGAGCTGGCCTTAGGAATGATGGAGACCATCACTTCTGAGACTCCCTGCCTCTCTGTGTGGACTGGATTTATTTTTTACTGATGCAGGCAGATTTCCTCCACATGTGGTAGGAACTCCAGACTTGCATTCCTTCAGCTTCATAATCTGAGAAGAATGTAGCTCCTACTCTCCTAGATCTAGTTGCTCAATTCTCTGATGCTGGAAGTTTATGGAGCCAATTACTCATACTTCCTATATTCCTGGGTTCTAACTGATAAAGAACAAACAGGACAACTTGGATTAGTACCTAAAGCTAATCACCCCAAAATACTAGATTAACTAGGGAATAGGTTTGCTCCTTTTTCAACTCTAATTCTTGTATACTGCCACAGAATAAACTCAGCCCACAAATCTGACCAACTTCACAGAGGATGGGAGGCCGACCCATCCTCTTTGGCTGTCAGAAATGGGAGACACTGTGGTCAGACTTGTCTCAAAAAAAAAAAAAAAAAGAAAGTAGATCTATGGACCCCAATTCTGCATGGCAGCAAGAAGAAGTAAAAGAGACTATTATGTTTCTTTGGAATCAGTTAAACAGGCAACATGACGAGGTGGGTGAGTCTATTACTGGCTTTTAAGAGTAATCACCACACTACAAGGCCAATGAATGTCTAGCTCTGACCAATTCGATTAGCCATGCCTCCTGTGGTGTGTTTGACATGGTTTCACTTCCTCCTTCTCCACTGCCTTCTTACGGGGAGTGTTAATAGATGTTCTGTCTCCTTTAGACATCTGAGGAGGGGGAGAAACATTTCTCCTTTCCCTCCTACAAGGAAGATCCTGAATGTTTCAGGTCAGGTCACATGATGATCCCTCAGTCACTCGTTGAAACCAGGGGAATCAGGTATCTAGATGGTCCCAATCTTGGACAGATGTCCACACTAGTGGCTGAATGTGGCCTCAGGAATTTTATCAGAAAGAGAACGGACAGGAGTTTTGCAGTTCAAACATGATCATCAAGGACTTCTCTGATGGTCCAGTGGTTAAGAATCCATCTTCCAGTGCAGGAGACATGGGTTTAATCCCTTGTCAGGGAACTAAGATCCCACATGCTGCAGAGCTACTAAGCCTGTATGCCTGAACAAAAATTCCATGTGCAGCAACTAAGAGTCAACACAGCAAAGTAAATAAATAAACAAACTTAGTAATCATTTTCAGCCAGACAGCCTTGATAATGAGGAAAAAAGAATAGAGTGGAGTGTTAATATGGAAATTTTTAATAGAATAGTCAAGATATCAGATACCAAAGTGAGAGAGACAGATTGTATATAAAATTGTCAATGAAAATTGCCAAGAACTGGTTCCACAATTTTAAATCCTCTCAAATGCTTTAAGAGTACAAACGTCTAGACAAAGTAGAAAGACAAGGATAATTTGTGAAAAGATTTTGGGGAGAGCTATTGCCTCATTGTAAATCTGTACCTCCCACCTGAAGGTGGGGATACAAACCTGAATATGTGACTCCTGAAGTTGTAAGAAAGAGTTGGCTCATTGGAAAAGACTCTGATGCTGGGAGGGATTGGGGGCAGGAGGAGAAGGGGACACACAGAGGATGAGATGGCTGGATGGCATCACTGACTTGATGGATGTGAGTATGAGTGAACTCCGGGAGTTGTGATGGACAGGGAGGCCTGTTGTGCTGCGATTCATGGGGTCGCAAAGAGTCAGACACGACTGAGTGACTGAACTGAACTGAACTGAGCTGAAGTTGTGGGGATATTTGTGCCACCAGCTTTCTGGTGAGCTGTGCTGGTATAAGAATACATTAAAGAGAACGTGGCTGCTATTTTGGAAATTAATGCTGGTCCTCTAAGATGGCTGGTTAAAGGTCCATGAAATCCAAGGGACAAATACAGAGTTCATGATAGGAATTTATGCCTGGAGATGTTTCTGCCTTAGGATGAAAGGCCACAAAAGACAGAGCATGTGTGGGATAAGCATCAGGTAATCAGAAGTGTAGGGAGGATTGGGGATGCCTTGCTGAAGACCTGCCCCCATAGCGTGGGAGTTGATGCCAGACTGGGTGATGGTCCATAGTTCCCTTCTCTCATATTCAGTACCTCCTCTTGAAGGAGGATTATAAATCTCTGCCCTAAAATATTTTCTTTGTGTTCCTGCCCTAATGAACTCAACGTGACCAATGAAGGTAACTAGACATATCATGCATCTCTTATGGACAGACATATGAAGAGACAGCACTTGCACCCTGTGCTCTTTCCTCTGATGCCTTAATCTTAGAAGAATGTGCTGTGATATGGAGCCTCATTAACTTAGGTTTCTGAATGTACTACAATAAATAGGGTCTGCTTGCCCACCTACTCTTGAGGCACATGGTGAGTGAGCAGAAACTAAACTTTGTTGTCTTGGGCCAATGATTGTGGGGGGTTAGCTGTTGACATAGCATCATCAATTCTGTTTTAACTGACACAAGGGACCTAGTATGGGAGCCTCCAAAGAGTTCTGAGAATAACTCCTGAGAACCAGCTTTACCATCTCACCCATTCCAGAGAGTGAGCCAGGTACTAGCCAAGTGAGAATTCTCTCCTATTGCTTCATTGGCCCACCTCTACCCACACCGTTGTAAATCCTGGCTGGAAAGAGGGAGATGATGGACATCTAATGATGTCCATCAGTTCAGTTCAGTCGCTCAGTCGTGTCCGACTCTTTGCGACCCCATGAATCACAGCATACCAGGCCTCCCTCTTCATCACCAACTCCCTGAGTTCACTCTGACTCATGTCCATCGAGCCCGTGATGCCATCCAGCCATCTCATCCTCGGTCGTCCCCTTCTCCTCCTGCCCCCAATCCCGCCCAGCATCAGAGTCTTTTCCAATGAGTCAACTCTTCGCATGAGGTGGCCAAAGTACTGGAGTTTCAGCTTTAGCATCATTCCTTCCAAAGAAATCCCATTCCTTCAGAATGGACTGGTTGGATCTCCTTGCAGTCCAAGGGACTCTCAAGAGTGTTCTTCAACACCACAGTTCAAAAGCATCAATTCTTCGGCACTCAGCCTTCTTCACAGTCCAACTCTCACATCCATATTTTATTTTATTTTTTAAAATTTATTTCTTTATTTGTTTTTGACTGTGCTGGCTCTTTGTTGCTGTGCGTGGATTTTTCTAGTTGTAGTGACTGGAGACTACTCTCTAGGTGTGCTGTGTGGGCTTCTTATGACGGTGGCTTCCCTTGTTGCAGAGTACAGGCTCTAGGGCACTTGAGCTCAAAGGTTGTAGTGCACTAGCTTAGTTGCCTCGTGGTATATGGAATCTTCCCAGATCAAAGACTGAACTCATGTCCCCTGCATTGGCACGTGGATTCTTAACCACTGGACCACCAGGGAAGTCCCATATTTTAGAGCATTGTCTAGGACTGCATGACCTAATAACTGAATTGAGATTGTGTTGGCATCTTAATGTCTTCAGAGGGCTATCTATTGCCTGAAAGTTACCAGAAAAGGAGTGACCTTGGTAGAATGCTGATCTACTAACAAGGCCAAAACTTTTCCTTACCCCACCCTCACCCATTAAAAAAGAAAACTAAGGTAAAATCAAAACAAAATAAATCTGCACAAAACTTTCCTCCCTAGAACAAAATTACAGTAGAATAGTAGACTATTTTTTTAGAAATTAGAACTTAAACATATCTTATGCATTATGCATGTTTAACATACCAGCTACATAAATAAATCAAGAGCACCGATTTAAAAGTTTTAAATTTTCTTCAGAACTAAAATGTATTTTTAAATGCAAATGAATGGCTGGTACTTATATCTTACATTTATACACAAAAACAAAATTAGATATTAAAATTTAAACATTAATGTGTGGGTTTGTTTGTTTTTGTTACAGTGTGTATCGAGTAGTAGAAAGAAACTGAAATATAGAAAGAAATTTGTGATGAGATGAATTGACTCAGTCAGATTTAGGCACAGCACTGAGTCTAACCTCCTTTTGCAGTTTTGTCTTTCCCTGATGTGCCTTATGATATTGTACCATTCATTTAACTTTCTGTATTATGGATTCCTTATTTATAAATGGAAGGTGATAGCTGATTTCTCAGGTTTATGTGAGGAGTATCTAATTAATGCCTGTAAGATTTTGAAAATATAAAGTGCTCTGTAAATATTAAATGGAACTAGGCGCACATCTGCTCAGTGAAGATTATAGGATTGCTGAAAGATCTTCATTGCTCCAAAATGGAAAGGACCATACTCTAAGAAAAGAATCTCAGAATATTTTTCAAAAATATGCTTTGAAAGCTGAAAACTTGGTTTCACAGTCACATAGATGATTTCTCAGATATTTAGTCAATTCAGAATAAAAACATGCTGTGCATATTTGTAGTAATACTGGTATACATATCAAAGAGCTTACATATTTATTACTTTAATTGAAGCACATAATTGTAGGTTAGGAAGAAATATTAGCCAACATCTAGTGCAGTTCCTTGCCTCTCTTTTCCCAAATTTGTGATCTGAGGTCATGAGAGACTCAACAGCTTTTTTAGTTATCACATGGCTAATTTATAAAATGGCAATCCATTCCAGTATTCTTGCCTGGAGAATCCCATGGACGGAGAAGCCTAGTAGGTTACAGTCCACGGGGTCGCAAAGAGTAGGACACGACTGAGCGACTTCACCTTCAATTTATCAGATACTCCCATCAGTCAGTTCAGTTCAGTTCAGTCGCTCAGTCGTGTCTGACTCTTTGCAACCCCATGAATCACAGCATGCCAGGCCTCCCTGTCCATCACAACTCCTGGAGTTCACTCAGACTCATGTGCATCGAGTCAGTGATGCCATCCAGCCATCTCATCCTCAGTCGTCCCCTTCTCCTCCTGCCCCCAATCCCTCCCAGCATCAGAGTCTTTTCCAATGAGTCAACTCTGCATGAGGTGCCCAAAGTATTAGAGTTTCACCTTTAGCATCAGTCCTTCCAAAGAACACCCAGGATTGATCTCCTTTAGAATGGACTGGTTGGAACTCCTTGCAGTCCAAGGGACTCTCAAGAGTGTTCTTCAACACCACAGTTCAAAAGCATCAATTCTTCGGCACTCAGCCTTCTTCACAGTCCAACTCTCACATCCATATTTTATTTTATTTTTTAAAATTTATTTCTTTATTTGTTTTTGACTGTGCTGGCTCTTTGTTGCTGTGCGTGGATTTTTCTAGTTGTAGTGACTGGAGACTACTCTCTAGGTGTGCTGTGTGGGCTTCTTATGACGGTGGCTTCCCTTGTTGCAGAGTACAGGCTCTAGGGCACTTGAGCTCAAAGGTTGTAGTGCACTAGCTTAGTTGCCTCGTGGTATATGGAATCTTCCCAGATCAAAGACTGAACTCATGTCCCCTGCATTGGCACGTGGATTCTTAACCACTGGACCACCAGGGTGAAGGTGAAGGTGAAGTCGCTCAGTCGTATCCGACTCTTTGCGACCCCGTGGACTGTAACCTGCTAGGCTTCTCCGTCCATGGGATTCTCCAGGCAAGAATACTGGAGTGGATTGCCGTTTCCTTCTCCAGGGGATCTTCCCAACCCAGGGATCGAACCCGGGTCTCCCGCATTGGAGGCGGGCGCTTTAACCTCTGAGCCACCAGGGAAGCCCAGAGGGAAGTCCCATATTTTAGAGCATTGTCTAGGACTGCATGACCTAATAACTGAATTGAGATTGTGTTGGCATCTTAATGTCTTCAGAGGGCTATCTATTGCCTGAAAGTTACCAGAAAAGGAGTGACCTTGGTAGAATGCTGATCTACTAACAAGGCCAAAACTTTTCCTTACCCCACCCTCACCCATTAAAAAAGAAAACTAAGGTAAAATCAAAACAAAATAAATCTGCACAAAACTTTCCTCCCTAGAACAAAATTACAGTAGAATAGTAGACTATTTTTTTAGAAATTAGAACTTAAACATATCTTATGCATTATGCATGTTTAACATACCAGCTACATAAATAAATCAAGAGCACCGATTTAAAAGTTTTAAATTTTCTTCAGAACTAAAATGTATTTTTAAATGCAAATGAATGGCTGGTACTTATATCTTACATTTATACACAAAAACAAAATTAGATATTAAAATTTAAACATTAATGTGTGGGTTTGTTTGTTTTTGTTACAGTGTGTATCGAGTAGTAGAAAGAAACTGAAATATAGAAAGAAATTTGTGATGAGATGAATTGACTCAGTCAGATTTAGGCACAGCACTGAGTCTAACCTCCTTTTGCAGTTTTGTCTTTCCCTGATGTGCCTTATGATATTGTACCATTCATTTAACTTTCTGTATTATGGATTCCTTATTTATAAATGGAAGGTGATAGCTGATTTCTCAGGTTTATGTGAGGAGTATCTAATTAATGCCTGTAAGATTTTGAAAATATAAAGTGCTCTGTAAATATTAAATGGAACTAGGCGCACATCTGCTCAGTGAAGATTATAGGATTGCTGAAAGATCTTCATTGCTCCAAAATGGAAAGGACCATACTCTAAGAAAAGAATCTCAGAATATTTTTCAAAAATATGCTTTGAAAGCTGAAAACTTGGTTTCACAGTCACATAGATGATTTCTCAGATATTTAGTCAATTCAGAATAAAAACATGCTGTGCATATTTGTAGTAATACTGGTATACATATCAAAGAGCTTACATATTTATTACTTTAATTGAAGCACATAATTGTAGGTTAGGAAGAAATATTAGCCAACATCTAGTGCAGTTCCTTGCCTCTCTTTTCCCAAATTTGTGATCTGAGGTCATGAGAGACTCAACAGCTTTTTTAGTTATCACATGGCTAATTTATAAAATGGCAATCCATTCCAGTATTCTTGCCTGGAGAATCCCATGGACGGAGAAGCCTAGTAGGTTACAGTCCACGGGGTCGCAAAGAGTAGGACACGACTGAGCGACTTCACCTTCAATTTATCAGATACTCCCATCAGTCAGTTCAGTTCAGTTCAGTCGCTCAGTCGTGTCTGACTCTTTGCAACCCCATGAATCACAGCATGCCAGGCCTCCCTGTCCATCACAACTCCTGGAGTTCACTCAGACTCATGTGCATCGAGTCAGTGATGCCATCCAGCCATCTCATCCTCAGTCGTCCCCTTCTCCTCCTGCCCCCAATCCCTCCCAGCATCAGAGTCTTTTCCAATGAGTCAACTCTGCATGAGGTGCCCAAAGTATTAGAGTTTCACCTTTAGCATCAGTCCTTCCAAAGAACACCCAGGATTGATCTCCTTTAGAATGGACTGGTTGGAACTCCTTGCAGTCCAAGGGACTCTCAAGAGTCTTCTCCAACACCACAGTTCAAAAGCATCAATTCATCGGTGCTCAGCTTTCTTTACAGTTCAACTCTCACATCCATACATGACCACAGGAAAAACCATAGCCTTGACTAGACAGATCTTTTTTGGCAAAGTAATGTCTCTGCTTTTCAATGTACTATCTAGGTTGGTCATAGCTTTCCTTCCAAGGAGTAAGTGTCTTTTAATTTCATGGCTGCAGTCACCATCTGCAGTGATTTTGGAGCCCCCAAAAATAAAGTCTGACACTGTTTCCACTGTCTCCTCATCTATTTCCCATGAAGTGATGGGACCAGATGCCATGATCTTCGTTTTCTAAATGTTGAGCTTTAAGCC